>CM053330.1:41333077-41673243 GCA_028583605.1 Dastarcus helophoroides | reverse complement strand
TTTTTATGAAAAAGTTCAGTAAACCTGTTGTTGTTGTGATTATAATTTGGAACAAGTTTGGAAATATTGATAATTATCTACGACGCGCGATCAAATTTCAAATCATTTTTAAGTTTGAAAGCGATAGGACAGGTGTTTGGTATTGTTCGAAATAATACATAGAAAATCTCCTTCCTAGAAACATGTGTTTGCATCAATTTCATCACTGGTTGCAAAAATAGTGGTAATTATGTTGCCTATTTTTTAATAGTTTCACCAATTGGACAGCCCTATCATACCTGGCGGTGTCACCTGTCAACTCATCTGACGACTTCGACATTTTCAAAATTCTTCGTTTTCAAGTTTTCACCTTTTTAGAATTTTAACTTTATTGATTTCAATTTTCTTCAAATTTTGATTATTTTTAGAAATTTCGATATTTTTAGAAGTATTTTGGATTTCTTTAAAAAATTTGATATATTATTTTTCAGTTTGACCTTTTTTTTTTAAATCTTCTTTTTTTTTCGAAATTTGTACTTTTTTCCAAATTTTGGACTTTTTTAAATTAGACTTTCGAAAATATGAACTTTTTTTGAAAGCTTTGAAATTTTTCAGAAAATGCTTACGTCTTTTTGAAAAATTTGAACCCTTTTCAAAAATGTTGCCCCTTTTGAAAATTTCAACTTTATTTTTGAAAATTTGGACTCTGAAAATTTCAACATTTTTGAAGAATTCCATCATTTTTGATAATTTTGATATTTCGAAATTTCTATTCTTTTCAAAACTTCCTTTCAAAAATCTCGATTTTTTTAACTTATTTTAAAAAAGCAACAGGCGAAGACATAGCCAATCAAAATGAACGAAATTATCTAAAAAATTTCAGCTTCTTTGTAAATTTCGTATTGCTTTAAAAAAATTCGATTTTTTTTTTGAAAATTCGAACTTTTGCGAAAATGTTAACTCATTTGAAAACTTCGACATTTCCAAAGTTCTTCTTTTTCAAATTGTGAAAACTTGAAAAAGAAGAACTAACTTTAGTGATTTCAACTTTCTTCAAACTTCGATTGTTTTTAGAAATCTCGATATTTTTAGAAGTATTTTGGTTTTTTTTAAATTTGATATATTGTTTTTTAGTTTGGTATTATTTTGAAAATTTCGTCTTTTTTTCAAAATTTGTACTTTTTCCCGAAATTTGTACTTTTTTTTAATTAGACTTTTCAAAAATGTGAATTTTTTTTTTGAAAGTTTTGAAATTTTTCATAAAATGCTTACTTTTGGAAGTAAGTAATGCTTGTTTTTGGAAAATTTGAACCCTTTTAGAAAATGTTGCCCCTTTTGAAAATTTCAACTTTATTTTTGAAAATTTGAACACTTTAAAAAATTTCGACTCGAGAAAGATTTCAGCTTTTTTGAAGAATTCCACCATTTTTGATAATTTCGATATTTCGAAATTTCTACTTTTTTCAAAACTTTCTTTCAAAAATCTCTATGTTTTTGACTTATTTTAAGAAAGCAACAGGCGAAGAAACAGCCAATTAAAATGAACGAAATTATTAAAAAAATGTTTACATTTTTTTGTAAATTTCATCTTGCTTTAAAAAAATTCGATTTGTTTTGAAATTTCGAACTTTTGCGAAAATTTCAACTCCTTTG
Organism: Dastarcus helophoroides; assembly: GCA_028583605.1. Lineage (NCBI taxonomy): Eukaryota > Metazoa > Arthropoda > Insecta > Coleoptera > Bothrideridae > Dastarcus > Dastarcus helophoroides. Next base: position 41,671,611 of record CM053330.1, on the reverse strand, counting down.
GAAACTTCGACATTTCCCAAATTCTTCTGTTTCAAATTGTAAAAACTTGAAAAAGAAGAACTGGTTAAAATTTTAACTTTATTGATTTCAACTTTCTTCAAACTTCGATTGTTTTTATAAATCTCGATATTTCTGGAAGTATTTTGGTTTTTTTTTAAATTTGATATATTGTTTTTATTTTGGTATTTTTTTTTGAAAATTTTGTCTTTTTTTCAAAATTTCTACTTTTCCCCAAATTTGTACTTTTTTTTAATTAGACTTTTCGAAAATGTAAACTTTATTTGAAAGTTTTGACATTTTTCGGAAAATGCTTTCTTTTGGAAGTAATGCTTGCTTTTGAAAAATTTAAACCCTTCTAGAAAACTTGAACCCTTTTAGAAAATGTTGCCTCTTTTGAAAATTTCAACATTAATTTTAAGAATTTGAACCCTTTTAGAAAATTCTGTGAAAATTTGAAATTCTGTTGAAAATTTCATCGTATTTGAAAACTTCGACAATTCCAAAGTTCCCTTTTTTCAAGTCTTCACTTTTTTATAATTTATAGTTTTTCTCGTAATTTAACTTTTTTTGTATATTTTTGTTTTCTGTAAAAAACTTGATATATTTTTTTTCAGATTGATCTTTTCTTTTGTTAATTTCGACTTTTTTTCAAAATCTGGCTTTTTTGTTACAATTTAGACTTCGTTTAATTCGACTTTTGGATAATTTGAACTTTATTGAAAATTTGGATGTTTTTTGGAAAATGCGTCGTCTTTTCTAAAAATCTGAACTCTTTTAGGAAATGTTGACCCTTTTTGAAAACGTGAACCCTTTTTGAAAACGTGGAGCCTTTTTGAAAACGTGGACCCTTTTCGAAAACGTGAATCCTTTTTGAAAACGTGGACCCTTTTCGAAAACGTGGACCCTTTTTGAAAACGTAAACCCTTTTTGAAAACGTGGACCCTTTTCGACAATTTTCGAAAACGTTTACCCTTTTTGAAAATGTGGACCCTTTGTGAAAACGTGGACCCTTTTTGAAAACGTGGGTCCTTTTCGACAATTTTCGAAAACGTTGACTTGATCTTTTCTTTAGTTAATTTCGACTTTTTTTCAAAATCTGGTTTTTTTGTTACGATTTCGACTTCGCTTAATTCGACTTTTGTATAATTTGAACTTTAATGAAAATTTGGATATTTTTTGGAAAATGCGTCGTCTTTTCTAAAAATCTGAACTCTTTTAGGAAACGTTGACCCTTTGTGTAAACGTGGACCCTTCTTGAAAACGTGAACCCTTTTTGAAAACGTGGACCCTTTTCGAAAAAGTGGACCCTTTTCGAAAACGTGAACCCTTTTCGAAAACGTAAACTCTTTTTGAAAACGTGGACCCTTTTTGGAAACGTGGACCCTTTTTGAAAACGTGAACCCTTTTTGAAAACGTGGACCCTTTTCGACACTTTTTGAAAACGTTGATCCTTTTTGAAAACGTGGACCCTCTTCGAAAACGTGAACCCTTTTTGAAAACGTGGACCCTTTTCGACACTTTTGAAAAATTTAAACCCTTTTAGAAAACTTGAACCCTTTTAGAAAATGTTGCCTCTTTTGAAAATTTCAACATTAATTTTGAGAATTTGAACCCTTTTGGAAAATTTCGACTTTATGAAAATTTCAACTTTTTTGAAGAATTCCACCATTTTTGATAATTTCGATATTTCAAAATTTTTACTTTTTTCAAAACTTTCTTTCAAAAATCTCGATTTTTTTAAAACTTATTTTAAGAAAGCAACAGGCGAAGAAAGAGCCAATTAAAATGAACGAAATTATTTATATAGTGTACATTTTTTTTTGTAAATTTCGTCGTGCTTTAAAAAATTCGATTTTTTTGAAAATTTGAGATTCTGTGAAATTTTGAAATTCTGTGAAAATTTGAAATTCTGTTGAAAATTTTATCGTATTTGAAAACATCGACAATTCCAAAGTTCCCTTTTTTCAAGTTTTCACTTTTTTATAATTTATAGTTTTTCTCGTAATTTAACTTTTTTTGTATATTTTTGCTTTCTGTAAAAAACTTGATATATTTTTTTTCAGCTTGATCTTTTCTTTTGTTAATTTCGACTTTTTTTCAAAATCTGGTTTTTTTTGTTACGATTTAGACTTCGTTTAATTCGACTTTTGGATAATTTGAACTTTATTGAAAATTTGGATGTTTTTTGGAAAATGCGTCGTCTTTTCTTAAAATCTGAACTCTTTTAGGAAATGTTGACCCTTTTTGAAAACGTGAACCCTTTTTGAAAACGTGAACCCTTTTTGAAAAAGTGGATCCTTTTCGAAAAAGTGGGCCCTTTTCGAAAACGTGAACCCTTTTCGAAAACGTGAACACTTGAAAACGTGGACCATTTTCGAAAACGTGGACCCTTTTTGAAAACGTGAACCCTTTTTGAAAACGTGGGCCCTTTTCGACAATTTTCGACAACGTTGACTTGATTTTTTTCAGCTTGATCTTTTCTTTTGTTAATTTCGACTTTTTTTCAAAATCTGGTTTTTTTGTTACGATTTCGACTTCGTTTAATTCGACTTTTGGATAATTTGAACTTTATTGAAAATTTGGATGTTTTTTGAAAAGTGCGTCGTCTTTTTGAAAAATCTGAACTCTTTTAGAAAACGTTGACCCTTTTTGAAAACGTGGACTCTTTTAGAAAACGTGAACCCTTTTTGAAAACGTGAACCCTTTTTGAAAAAGTGAATCCTTTTTGAAAACGTGAACCCTTTTCGAATACGTGGACCCTTTTTAAAAACGTGAACCCTTTTTGAAAACGTGGACCCTTTTCGACAATTTTCGAAAACGTTGACCCTTTTTGAAAATGTGGACCCTTTTTGAAAACGTGGACCCTTTTTGAAAACGTGGGCCCTTTTCGACAATTTTCGAAAACGTTGACTTGATTTTTTTTCAGCTTGATCTTTTCTTTTGTTAATTTCGACTTTTTTTCAAAATCTGGTTTTTTTGTTACGATTTCGACTTCGTTTAATTCGACTTTTGAATAATTTGAACTTTATTGAAAATTTGGATGTTTTTTGAAAAGTGCGTCGTCTTTTCTAAAAATCTGAACTCTTTTAGAAAACGTTGACCCTTTGTGTAAACGTGGACCCTTCTTGAAAACGCGAACCCTTTTTGAAAACGTGGACCCTTTTCGAAAAAGTGGACCCTTTTCGAAAACGTGAACCCTTTTCGAAAACGTAAACTCTTTTTGAAAACGTGGACCCTTTTTTGAAAACGTGGACCCTTTTTGAAAACGTGGACCCTTTTCGACAATTTTCGAAAACGTTGACCCTTTTTGAAAATGTGGACCCTTTTTGAAAACGTGGACACTCTTTGAAAACGTGGACCCTTTTCGACAATTTTCGAAAACGTTGACTTGATTTTTTTTCAGCTTGATCTTTTCTTTTGTTAATTTCGACTTTTTTTCAAAATCTGGTTTTTTTGCTACGATTTCGACTTCGTTTAATTCGATTTTTGGATAATTTGAATTTTATTGAAAATTTGAATGTTTTTTGGAAAATGCGTCGTCTTTTCTAAAAATTTGAACTCTTTTAGGAAACGTTGACCCTTTGTGTAAACGTGGATCCTTTTTGAAAACGTTTTGAAACGTGGACTCTTTTCGAAAAAGTGGACCCTTTTCGAAAACGTGAACCCTTTTCGAAAACGTAAACTCTTTTTGAAAACGTGAACCCTTTTCGAAAACGTGGACCCTTTTCGAAAACGTGGACCCTTTTCGAAAACGTGAACCCTTTTCGAAAACGTAAACTCTTTTTGAAAACGTGGACCCTTTTTGAAAACGTGAACCCTTTTTGAAAACGTGGATCCTTCTCGACACTTTTCGAAAACGTTGACCCTTTTTGAAAACGTGGACCCTTTTCGAAAACGTGGACCCTTTTTGAAAACGTGAACCCTTTTTGAAAACGTGGACCCTTTTCGACACTTTTCGAAAACGTTGACTCTTTTTGAAAATGTGGACCCTTTTTGAAATTTCTTCTTTTAAAATTTAAACTCAAAGAATTTCGACCTTTTTTTTCTTTAAAGTTTCCACTTTTTCTACAAGATTTTTTCGAAATTTTCGACTCGTTAACTCATCGTAAGGAAGCCACAGGCGAAGAAATAACCGGGAATAAACGGAATTATTTAAAAAAAATCTTTTTTGTAAGTTTCGTCTTGCTTTAAAATATTTGTTTTTTTTTTCAAAAATTTGAACTTCTGTGAAAATTTCAACCTATTTTAAAGCTTCGACATTTCCACATTAAGTTCATATTCGAGTTTTCAACTTTTTAAAAATCTCGAGTTTTTTTCGAAACCTCGATATTTTTAAAAATTGGAACTTTCCTAAAGTTTTTGTATTGTGATTTCCTTTGAAAAATATATTATATATATTTTAATTTGGTCTTGTTTTGAAAATTTTGGGTTAAAAATTTAATTTTTTTTTCAAGATACCTCTCTGTATATCTCTGAAGATGACAGCTTGGCTGTTGAAACGCGTTAGAGCAACGTTTGTTGTGTTTTTTAATCTTTCTTGGTTTCAAGGGACAAGTTCTATATTTCAAACTACCTTTTTAAAAGAAAATTCGACTCCAATTTTTTTCTAATTTATGAGTTTTTCCAATTTTTAATTTTAATGTCAAAGTTTTTATTTGTATTTTGATATTTCGACTATTACTGGAAATTTGAACTTTCCATTTTCTTAAATTTCTGGTTTTCAAAAAAATTTGACGATTCTTAGATTGAACTATAAATCTTGTCTCTTGAAACCAAGAATCTTGGTTTCAGGGGATAAGATTTGTAGTTCAATTCTTGAAGATAACCAAGGACCAATCCGTTTCACAAAAAAAATTGGATATTTCGACTGTTTGAAAATTGCGATATTTTTTAAAAACTTCAACTTTCTTGTCATAAATTCGATAAAAATGAACAGCTGGGACGCCTTAAATTTCGAAAGAAATTTAATTTTATTATAATTTTTGATTTTGATACTTATTGTGTAAGTTTGAATTGATAGGTCGCTGGATTTAGAACACTGCTGATTTGATCTTAACTATTTATTTTTAACTTTAATAATTGTGGTGGCATTGCTTGCCTCGAATATGCTACATGACATTCTTACCACGATCTTGCGGCTGTTACAAGTTGCCGTCTGCTTATCTTAATACTTTTTTGTTGCATTAATTGACGCAGGGGCAATGTCAATTGGATAACATATTTCAAATTCTAACACATATTTTTGAGGTTTGGTCATTTAATTTAAATTAAAGAGGAAAGAGCATCGAAGATTAAAGAAGAATGTTGAAACAATTTGTATCGTTTCGTCACGCATCGCGAATCGGGGCAGCTATCTCCTTCGCGGGGACGATGGTTGGAACCTAGATGGCAACGGCACGTCAAATTAGAAAGTTCATTTTACTAAAAATAAAATTATCAACGAAAACTCAATACTATCCATATTTTTGTGTAAATCTATCGATACTGTAGCTATTTTTGTGTAAAACTATTGATGATGTAAACTACTGATGTATAATGCACACTACTTGGAGCCCAGCCTGGCTGACATCGATGCTTTTGGGACATACCAACTGGCACTATCACAATCTGTGCTATTTCCTGTTTAAACATTGCTTTGTGAAGCTTTTTACTGTCAAGAGTGATAACTTAGGTTATATAATGGTTGCAGGTTTGATTTCCATGAAAAGTTGCCATGATACGTGCTAGGAAGCTTTTCACAGTCAAGAGTGATAAGTTAGGTTATATAATGGTTGCACGTTTGATTTCCATAAAAAGTTGCCATGATACATGCTAGGACTCCAATTCAGGATGTATGTCAAGCGATCTAATATTATCGAATTGAGTTCTTTAGTTCTCGACGTTGAATTCCATCATTATTTTGACCAGATGTGCATTAAATTATTTTGTGTGTTTAACTATTTTGCATTGTGTGTGAAATTATTGTATATTGTGTGTTAAATTTTGGTGGAACGGACTGGTCCTTGGTTATCTTCAAAAATTGAAATACAAATCTTGTCCCCTGAAACCAAGAAAGATTAAAAAACACAACAGAGGTTGATCTGTTGTGTTAGAGCAACCTCTGTCCTCTGTTGTGTTTCTTAATCTTTCTTGGTTTCAGGGGACAAGATTTGTATTTCAATTTTTAGGGTAAATTTTAAAACAATAAATCCAACCTAGGTGTAAGAAAATATTTACGTCAACAATTTTTTAAAAGCATCTAAACAGTTACAAAAGCAAGAATGGATGGTACAATCTGATAGAAGACCTTCCAGCTTGTCTTCCTTTTACTTATTAACGCAGGTGGCGTTACCATCGCTCACCCTTGAACACCAAATTCAACAAAGACAACGAAGGTTGCTCTAATGCGTTTCGACAGCCAAGCTATCCTCTTTAGAGAAATACTAGATTAAATTCGATGAAATTATTTTGTATTGCATGAAAAAGTTTAAGAGTAATTTATTTTTGTTTGACATAGATATACGTAGAGAGTTTTTGACGAAGGCAGTCTTTGTTGAGTCACAAAGAAGATGAGTCTTCCATTTAAGTAGGTATCCTATTGTAACGAAATGTAATTATGGAATTTAGAATTTAAGGAAATTTTCTAGAAAGATCTGATAAGGGAAAGCGGCCGCGATAATGAAGCCAGCGGCAGATAAGCCTTCTAGAAATTTCGGCAAACGATCAGTCTTATCTGCTGAAAACTTCTAGAACCCGAACCAAAGATCTATATAAAGGGGGCTTGGTTAGCTTTCCCTCAATGAATCAGTCAGAAGTCAGTGTAGTTAGTTAATGAGTTAGTAGTTAGAAGTAAATGAAGAAGTGAGTTAATTATTCAGTTGTAGTGTTCCGAGTCTAGTTTGAAAATAAAGTGTTTTACAATCCATATGGTAATCATTCGAACCAATAACGTGTAACACTATTAATCTAGAAACAAAAAATTCTTAGAATTTATATTGAGTATAAAATATATCACAAAATGTCATCTTCGACAATATTTTAAATTAATTAAAAATGAGCTAACATAAACGTTGTATAAAAAGTTTAAATTCAACCAGTTCCTGAATGGAACAAATGTAGATTTCTCGATGACGCTTTACTTAATATCTTGTTTAAAATGACCCAAATATGCAAAGGTTGACAGATGATTGAAATCTAATATGTTGTTACTGGAAACCAGTTGCCAAAACTGAAAGCCATAATTTTGGTGGTCCTTGATTATCCTCAAAAATTGCCCCCTGACATCAAGAAAGATTAAGAAAGGCAACAACAGTTGCTCTAAAGCATTTCGATAGTCAAGCTTCTTGAGGAGATATTCTTAAACAGTGGGCAACATTTGTATATCACAACTGGAAGTTTGGAAGATTTAAAATTTCTACCAAAATTCAATTCAGAGCGAAATATAGCTCACCCACCACAGAAAGCTCCAGTTTTGGAATTCCAAATGTTGCAATAACACACTAACTAATTAAGTACATCAAGTACATTGACCAATAAATCTTCAAATTCTGCTCAAAAATTTCTTCGATAATATGCAAGTAGATTAATCCCAGTTTCAAGAATTTGTTGATCATCGGTGGGAATGGTAACAATTAAAAAACCTATTAGCTATCAAAGTAGAAGAGATCCGTCAACTATCACAAGCATCTGTAAGGCATTTTGTTGCAACGATTTTCTTAAAATAGTCCGTTGAATGTTTCGGATATCGCTCTCTAGCTGGACTTGAGAAATTGACATAGTAAAGTCCGAATTTAACCCTGGAAACAATCGTTTTAAATAAAATAGGGGAATATTGCCCATAAACTTACGAATATGAGGAGGCCCATTCGAAATTATCCATCAAGCTCCATGTACTATACGAAGATAGATTTACACCATCAACGTGAATTGCATCGAGGGCTTCACTGAGGTAATCCTTTGGAGAGAATCAGATTATTTTGAGAATGACAGAAAACGTTAAGTAATACCCTGTAATAACGTGTCCTACTCGGGTCTTTTAAATCACCTTTATCAGGATAACCATTCTCGGTAATTACAATTTCGATCCCGTTGTAGGTTTTATGGATCCAATTCAAGAGTTTACGGAAACCCCATGGCGTCACCTATAATGTTACAGATTATTTAAAAATATGCTTCAGTGGTTATTGATTAAGCGCTGACTGGATATCACTTAAATCAACTAAGTAAGCAGATAAATATCCAACATTATTTTCAATTTTAAATTGACTTTTGGTTTTTGAAATACAAATCTTGTCCTTGAAATCAAAAAAAATTAAAAAACACAACAGAAGTTGCTCCTCAGAAGCTAGACTTTCTTTTTAGAGGTAAGAAGTACTTCACACCTCATCAGCTACTGAGACTTCACAAAGCTGACGTTAGGCCAACATTAGCCAATACTGTTCTCATGTTTGGAGTTCAGCTCCAAAGCACATTTTAGCTCTCTTGGATTCAATTCAAAGAGCGATACGCCTAATTGAAGACGAGAATCTGATTGATTCTCTCGAAACACTAGAGCACAGGCGTATGGTTGGTGACTTGTCGCTTTTCCACAAGTAGTATCATGGATAAGGCTCGCAGGAACCACTAGGATTGATGCCCCCAAGAACAAGATTCTTGAGACATACAAGGCAGTAAGAGACAGCAAATTCATATTCGGTCCAGCTTGACACAGTGAGGACTTCCTACGGCGGCTCTTTCGAGTTCCATAGCTTGGAAGTTCTCTAACTTTCAAGCTATGAAACTCGTTTGGAGTTCAGCCCCAAAGCACCCTTTAGCTCTTTTGGATTAAATTCAAGAAGAGCGATTCGCCTAATTGATGACAAGAGTTTGATTCTCTCGAAATACTAGAGCACAGCCGGATGGTTGGTGACTTGTATTTTTTCTACAAGTACTATCATGGGTATTTTTTCTACAAGTACTATCATGGATAAGGCTCGCAGGAACTAATAGGATTGATCCCCCCAAGGACAAAATTCTTGAGGCATGTCAGAGACAGCAAACTCCTGTGCGGTCCAGCTTGACACAGTGAGGACTTCTATCTACGGAGACTATTTTTTCTATAGAACTTCCAAGTTGTGGAACTTGTTACCGAAAAGAAATTTCCCCAAAAATTACAACCCATCCTTGTTTAAGAAGATGGTTCCTCGCCATCCATTCTTGTTTCCGCATTCTACTGGCAGTGCTTTGAAAGCATAATGGGGTTACCTTTTGCGAGCGGATTAAACTTAAAAAAATAACGCGTTCCGATAGCCAAGCTATAGCGTTAGCGCAACCTCTGTTGTATTTTATTAAACTTTCTTGGTTTCAGATTTGTATTTCAATTTTTGAAGATAACCAAATCCATCAAAATTTTAGTTTTTGTACACAATCTTCCGTTATTGAATATACCTTCAGCCACTGTAAAGCGGTGGGTTCCCAAGAAGGATCTTGATAGATTTTTGCCCCCATATCCTTGTAAAAATCTGAGGTTATGCTGAAGCATTTGGTGTGATTGTATTGAGCTAAGCTGGTGGTGTAATGATTGACTCCTATAAAGTCCAGAGTTCCCTTAATTAACTCTGACTCTTCAGCTGTAAATTGGGGCAAACGACGAATCAATGGGTTACACTGGTGCAGTTTATCTTTGACTACTTTCGGATAATCACCAAAAACCAAAGGATGAGCAAATATGCCAAACTGGGGAAAATTGTATGGAATAAGTTTGCAATGAGTAGATTGAATAATAACTTACATAAAACATTAGAGCTCTTTCGGCAGCTTGAACATCCTCCGTGCTAGTACTTGCAGGTTCGATCCAGTCAGTGTTCAAGGATATCGAGATTTTACCTTCAATTTCAAAGAATGTAAAATTAAGATTATAAGCCTTGTGCATACGACTATATTAAGTTAAGATTTCTAAGCTTTACTTTTGGAATTTTTCAATATTCATAACTGTTAAACTTTATTAACAATTAAAACAGCAGATGTTGAAAATTCCACGATGTTTCGATAATATTTGCTATAACCGGACCTGGTGATGATGCTGAAAAGCGAAAGCAGGTAAGGTCATAGCAAATATTTATCGAAACATCGTGGAAACCATAATTTTGGCGAAACTGACTAGTCCTTGGTTATCTTCAAAAATGGAAATACACAACAGATATTGAACATTCCCCCATTGAAATACAAATGTTGTCCCCTGAAACAAGAAAGATTAAAAAACACAACAAAGGTTGTTCTAATTAACCTTTGTTTTATTTTTTAATTTTTCTTGGCTTCAGGGGACAACATTTGTATTTCAATGGAGGAATGTTCAATATCTGTTGTTTTAATGGTTAATAAAGTTTAATAGGTGGAACATACAAGTAAATTATGATGCAATTAGAGTCTAATTACAAAGAACACTTCACGAATAACAACTTGTATTACGGGTTGCCTCGCAATATCCACTAGAACGAGGGTCTTCGTCGTGACTAATTTCAGCTAATTTGACAAATGACCTCTCTAATGTAAAATTGAGTAAAACTGTATGTATATGACTTACCGCCTTGTTTCTCCTTGAATTCTTTTTCGTATAAACGGTAGACTTTGGCATGAGCTCTGATTATATTATGGATGCACTTATAAGTGTCGATCCCAGGAATAATAGAGTAATCATTAATAATATCCACACAAACCATTTTGGGCTCATTAATTGTAATCCAGTGTTTTACAAGATCCCCATAAATTATAAATAAAAGCTTAGCATAATTTACAAAATGATCAACTAGTTTATCGTCTACCCATCCAACAGTTTTAAATTCTTTTATTCCATTCATAAAAACAGCTGGTAAATCAAAATGATACATGGTTATCATTGGTTCGATCCCAGCGTCCTTCAGCTTGCGAATAAACCAGTAATAATGCAAAATTCCCTGAATATTTAGGTGATCCGATGTACCATTAGGCATTATTCTGGTCCATGCTATCGAAAATCTATAAAAATTAACCCCCAAGTTTTTCAACATGGCCACATCCTCATCCATCTTATGATAAGAGTCGCAGGCGACGTTTCCACTATCGAACAACTGCACCTTGTTAAAAAACACATCCCACATGCTCAAACCTTTACCCGATTCATTCCATGCTCCTTCAATTTGATACGCGGACGTCGAAACTCCGAATTTGAAATTTTCAGGAAACGTCTTGTTGCTGGCTGCTAGGACATCACTGAAATATAGATCAGACTTAGTGGTTTCGGTCTTCGAAAAGACCGAATATATAAGAAATAAAATAATATAAGAAACGAAATTACTAGAAGTCAAATTTTAGCAAGTTGTATGTAGAAAAGTAGCCAAAAGAAAAAAACGTAGAGAAAAAGAAATTGAAAATGAATTTAGAAGAAATTTCGAATTTGGACATACCTCAAATTTCGAGAAATCAGTCGAGATTTCGCGAACAATGTCAGCGTTTGCAGTAGATCAAAATTTCAAACAAGGTCCAAATTTTCAAGCAAAAAGTCGAGTTTTGAGAAAATTAAACTTTTTTTACCCTTTGCGATTGGATTAAACTTGGTTTAAACAGTTTCTCTCCGAAGATGACAACTTGGCTGTCGAAACGCGTTAGAGCAACCTTTGTTGTGTTTTTTAATCTGTCTTGGTTTCAGGGGCAGTAGCCAAAACTAATGGGGGTGCTGCTTGGAGTTTTAAAATTTTTGAAGATTTCGACTAGAAATTTCGACATTACTTTTCGAAAATTTTGAATTTCTTTGAAAACTTGACAATGAAAACTTTTGAAGAAGAATAGTCGAGATTTTTAGTCGGATTTTTCAAAAAAATTAATTGTGAAAAAAGACTCATTTTCAAAAGTCAAGAATTTCAAAAGGGCGAATTTTTTTAAAAAATATCCACAATTTGAAGAAAAATCTATCAAAAAATGACCAACTTTTCGAGAAAAATCGTAATATTGCAAAAAGGTGGAAAATTTAGAATAACTAATAGTTTAAAAAATTTATCGATTTAACGAAAGGAATTATAAAAAATATCGAAATTATAAAAAAGTTGATTTTTTTTAAAAATGGACTACATTATCAAGAATCGAAATTTTCAAAAGAGAAATAAATTTGGATAAAAAGATGAAATTTTGAAAAAAGTCTAAAATTCAAAAGTAAAAGTTTTGAAAAAATTTACAAAAAGTCAAAATTTTCAAAAAAAGCTTAAATTTTAAGAATTTGAAATGTTTATGAAAAAATCCAAAATTTTCAAAAAAGTATATATTTATCTTCGAAAGAGTCGAACCTTAAACATTTTGAGAAAAATAGAAGTTTTGAAAAAGAGTGAAATTTTAAAAAGTTAAAATTTTAGGTAAAGTTGGAATTATAAAAAATATCGAAATTTTAAAAAAGTTAAATTTTATAAAAAATAGACTTAATTATTAAGAATCGATATTTTCAAAAAAGAAGTCTTAAAGAAATCCAAATTCTAACAAGAAGTGGAAGTTTTGAAAAAGTACATAACTTAATTCTTAATTCTGAAATAAAATCGAAGTTTGAAAAAAATTTGACCTTTTAAAAAACCAGACATCATCAAAAATTTTCATTATTAACTTTTGAAAGAAATCTGAAATTTTCGAAAAGCAAAAATCTTTTTAAAAGTCGAAATTATCAAAAAAGTCCTATCAGAAAAGCCGAAATTTTCAAAAAGAGTCAAATTTTGAAAAGATCTAGATTTTTTAATAAATAAGAAATTTTGAAAAATATCGAAATTTTGGACAGTAAATTTTGAAGAAGAATAGTCGAGATTTTTAATCGGAACTTTTAAAAAAACTAAATTGTGAAAAAAGCCTAATTTTCAAGAGACAAGAATTTCAAAAGGGCGAAATTTTTAAAAGAATATCCAGATTTTGAAGAAAAATCTATCAAAAAATGACGAACTTTTCGAGAAAAACGAAATATTGCAAAAAGGTCGAAAATCTAGAAAGACTAACAGTTTCAAAAATGTCTCAATTTAAGGAAAGGAATTAAAAAAAACATCGAAATTTTAAGAAAGTTGAATTTAAAAAAAATAGACTTAATTATTAAGAATCGAAATTTTCAAAAAAGAAGTCTTAAAGAAATCCAAATTCCAACAAGAAGTAGAAGTTTTGAAAAAGTACATAACTTAATTCTTAATTCTGAAATAAAATCGAAGTTTGAAAAAAATTTGACCTTTTAAAAAGACCAGACATTATCAAAAATTTTCATTATTAACTTTTGAAAGAAATCTGAAATTTTCGAAAAGCAAAAATCTTTTTAAAAGTCGAAATTATCAAAAAAGTCCTATCAGAAAAACCGAAATTTTCAAAAAGAGTCAAATTTTGAAAAGGTCCAGATTTTTTAATAAATAAGAAATTTTGAAAAAAAATCAAAACTTTGGACAGTAAATTTTGAAGAAGAATAGTCGGGATTTTTTATAGGAATTTTCAAAAAAACTAAATTGTGAAAAAAGCCTAATTTTCAAAAGTCAAGAATTTTAAAAGGGCGAAATTCTTAAAAGAATATCCAGATTTTGAAGAAAAATCTATCAAAAAATGACGAACTTTTCGAGAAAATCGAAATATTGCAAAAAGGTCGAAAATCTAGAAAGACTAACAGTTTCAAAAATGTCTCAATTTAAGGAAAGGAATTATAAAAAAACATCGAAATTTTAAGAAAGTTGAATTTTTAAAAAAATAGACCTAATTATTAAGAATCGAAATTTTCAAAAAAGAAGTCTTAAAGAAATCCAAATTCTAGCAAGAAGTGGAAGTTTTGAAAAAGTACATAACTTAATTCTTAATTCTAAAATAAAATCGAAGTTTGAAAAAAATCCGACCTTTTATAAAACCAGACATTATCAAAGGTTTTCATTGTTAACTTTTTAAACAAATCTGAAATTTTCAAAAAGTAAAAATTTCCAAAAAGTCGAAAATATCAGAAAAATCGAATCTAACAGAAAAGCTGAAATTTTCACGAAGAGTTAAATTTTAAAAAGGTCCAGAATTTCAAATAAGTAAGAAATTTTGAAAAAAAATCAAAATTTAGGACAGTAAATATTGAAGAAGAATAGTCGAGATTTTTAATCGGAATTTTCAAAAAAACTAAATTGTGAAAAAAGCCTAATTTTCAAAAGTTAAGAATTTTAAAAGGGCGAAATTTTTAAAAGAATACCAAATTTTGAAGAAAAATCTATCAAAAAATGACGAACCTTTCGAGAAAATCGAAATATTGCAAAAAGATCGAAAATCTAGAGACTAACAGTTTCAAAAATGTCTCAATTTAAGGAAAGGAATTATAAAAAATATCGAAATTTAAAAAAAAGTTGAATTTTTTAAAAAATAGATTTAATTATTAGGAATCGAAATTTTTAAAAAAAGAAATAAATTTTGATAAAAAGATGATATTTTGAAAAATGTCCAAGATTCAAATTGAAAAATGTCCAAGATTCAAATGTAAAAATTTCGAAAAAAACCGTCAAGACTTTCAAAAAAAGCATAAATTTAAAAAATTTGAAATGTCCACGAAAAAATCAAAATTTTCAAAAAAGTATATATTTATGTATCTTCGGAGTCGAACCTTAAAAAAAAGAAAAGTCGAAATTTTGAAAAAGAATGACATTTTAAAAAGTTCAAATTTTAGGTAAAGTTAGTATTTTGATGTAATACGCTTGAAAAAGGCCAAAATTTTGAAAAAATGCGAAATTTAGACATACGCTCGAAATCTTGAGAATAATTCAAACATACAAAACCTCGACATGTTCATAAAATGTCAAAATTAGGGCAAAATTGAAATTTAAAAATCAAGTCGAATGAAACAGGAATTTTCAAAATGAAATTAAACTTTTGAAGCAATCAAAAAAAAAGGAACGAAAGCCAAAATTTGAAGAAAATTTAAAATTGGGGTAAATGTCAAAATAAAAAAAAACGATTCATTTAAAACGTCAAAGTATTGAGTGACACTCAACGGTTAAAGGAAATACTGTTTCTCAAAAGGTTGGATTTTCTTCAAATTTCTACTGTATTGCAAAATTTAGATTTTTTCTTGTAATCTCGACCTTATTTTAATTTTAAGTATTGACTTTTCTAAAAAACTGTGAATACTTTTTTAAAAATTTCCGCATTTTCGTAAATATTTAGACTTTTCGGTCTTCTGTCTCTATTTTGTAATTTTTTTTGTAAATTAATTATTAAATTTTTTTTAAATTTTTATCATTTGAAAATTCTTACTTTTTCTGAAAATGTAAATTTTGTCAAAACTGGACTTTTAACTTTTTAAATTTTCGACTTTTTTCTAAATTTCATCTCTGTTTATATTTTTTTTTGGAACATTATAATTTTTTTTATTGAAAATTTCGATTCTTAATAACTTCGACTAGACTTTTAACTTTTTAAATTTTCGACTTTTTTGTAAATTTTATCTCTGTTTATAATTTTTTTTGGAACATTATAATTTTTTTTATTGAAAATTTCGATTCTTAATAACTTCGATTAGACTTTTAACTTTTTAAATTTTCGACTTTTTTGTAAATTTTATCTCTGTTTATAATTTTTTTTGGAACATTATAATTTTTTTTATTGAAAATTTCGATTCTTAATAACTTCGATTAGACTTTTAACTTCTTAAATTTTCGACTTTTTTGTAAATTTTATCTCTGTTTATATTTTTTTTTGGAACATTATAATTTTTTTTATTGAAAATTTCGATTCTTAATAACTTCGATTAGACTTTTAACTTTTTAAATTTTCGACTTTTCTGTAAATTTCATCTCTGTTTATAATTTTTTTTGGAACATTATAATTTTTTTTAATGAAAATTTCGATTCTTAATAACTTCGACTAGACTTTTAACTTTTTAAATTTTCGACTTTTTTGTAAATTTAATCTCTGTTTATAATTTTTTTTGGAACATTATAATTTTTTTTATTGAAAATTTCGATTCTTAATAACTTCGACTAGACTTTTAACTTCTTAAATTTTCGACTTTTTTGTAAATTTTATCTCTGTTTATAATTTTTTTTGGAACATTATAATTTTTTTTATTGAAAATTTCGATTCTTAATAACTTCGATTAGACTTTTAACTTCTTAAATTTTCGACTTTTTTGTAAATTTTATCTCTGTTTATATTTTTTTTTGGAACATTAAAATTTTTTTTATTGAAAATTTCGATTCTTAATAACTTCGACTGGTTTTTATTTAAATGCCAACTCATTTTCAAAGTTTCCATTATTTTTTGTTTTTGTTTTGTTAAAAATTTCGCTGCTTCTTAATTTTGGAAATTCTTTCAAAATTTCGACTTTTTTGAAAATTTTGAAATGTTAAGATGTTTGATATTTTTTCAAAATTTCAATTTTTTTGACTTAAAAGTACAACTTCTTAAAAAAATGTTCCACTTTGATTCAAAATCTTAGCTACCAAAAATTTAAACTTTTTCCAAAATTTTAACTTCTCAATATTTGGAATTTTGAAAACTCGATCTATCTGATAATTTTTACTTGTTTTTAATTGTTCGGTTTCAAAAATTTTTGGTTTATATTGAAAAGTTGAGTGCAAATTTCCCAACTATTCAAAATTTAAACTTTCGAATTATTTCGTAAAGTCAATGAAAATTCTTAAATCTTTTGCAAATTTTCACATTTTTTTAATTTCGACTATAAAATTTCGACCCTCTCTTTATGAAAATTTCTTCTTTTGCAAAATTTTCACTTATTTTGGAAATTTAAAAGATTTTAAAACTTTTTGCCTTGTCAACAAATTTCGACTTTCTTTATTTTATTTTAACCTTTTCTTAAATCTGCACTTTTTTCAAATTTTCGACTTTTTATTTCAATTCCCACTTTGTTGAAAATTCCGGTCTTTTCCAAATGTTAGAATTTGTCAAAATTTTGGTCGTTTTCCAAAATTTAAATTTTTTGGAAAACTTAAAAATTTTGATAATTTTTAATTCACTATTTTTAAAATTTTGACATTTTTTACTAACTGTCGATCGTTAATTTGAAAAAAAAAATTTTTAAGTCAGACATTTCTTAAAACCTTTTATTGAAATTCTCGACTAATATTTCGTAAATCTTTTGCAAATGTTCACATTTTTTTAATTTCGACTATAAAATTTCGACCCTCTCTTTATGAAAATTTCTTCTTTTGCAAAATTTTCACCTATTTTGAAATTTTGAAAGATTTTGAAAATTTTGGCCTTGTCAACAAACTTTCTTTATTGAAAATTTTAACCTTTTCTTAAATCTGCACTTTGTTCAAATTTTCGACTTTTTATTTTAATTCCCACTTTGTTGAAAATTCTGGTCTTTTCCAAATGTTACAATTTGTCAAAATTTTGGTCGTTTTCCAAAATTTAAAATTTTTGGAAAACTTAAAAATTTTGACTATTTTTTATTTCACTATTTTTAAAATTTTTACATTTTTTACTAACTGTCGATCGTTAATTTGAAAAAAAAAATTTTTTAAGTCAGACATTTCTTAAAACCTTTTATTGAAATTCTCGACTAATATTTCGTAAAATTTCGACTCCATTTCAAAACTGCGACATTTTTTCAAAATTTCGACTCTTTGAAAACCTGACTTTTTTTTTGAAAAGTTCGAACTTTTTTAAAAATTTTATTCATACATTTTTTAAACATTTTCAATTAAATGTTTGACTTAACGATTCTTTTTAAACTTGAACTATTGAAAATTTCGAATCTATTCAAAATTTTACCTTTTCAAAATTTCAACTTCTTTGACAATTACGAATTTTTGGATAATTTTGAGCTTTCTACAATATTTAAAAAATCCAGCTTCTTTGAAAATACAATTAAAAGCTCTGCAATTTATTTGAAATGTCGATATTTTTCCAAAAATTCGTCTTTTATTCACATTCCCAAAATTATTGAAAATGTCGACCATTTTAAAATTTGAAATTTTTTTCGAAATCCTTATTTTCTTTGGAAAATTTTACTTTCTGTGAAAATTTCAAATTGTTTTAAAATTTCACTTTTTTTTTAAAAAATTAATTTTTCTGATAACTTAAGCTTTACTTCTTAAAAGTGATAATGTTTTTCTTTTTAAATTTACCTTTTTTTCAGAAAAATTTTGAAATAACACTCGAATTTAATAAATTAATATCAACAATTTCTATTTTTAAAATGTGCAAAGTTTTGAAACAAATTTTCAACAAAAACTTGCATTTTATGTACAAATAAATTGCCAACATTTGAATTTTAATCACAAAAAGTTGGCTTCAAGCTGGAATATTTGATTTTTGAAATTTCTTTGGAACTTCAAAATTACTAGAAAAGAATTAAATTAGAGCAGTAAATTGTTAATGAATTTTTTTCGACAGTTTAATTCATTTTAATTTCGAAATTTTGAGACTTCTAGAAATGTTGATTCTTTTTTTTTTAAATTTTAATAATTCCCACCTTAAAAGTCGAAATTATAAAAATATTTTTGACAATTCTTTTATTTCAAAGACGTTTTTTTTCTTTAATTCCGGTTATTGTTTTTTGAAAAATGTTCACAAATAAGAAATTTTAACTTTTTCTAGTAATATGATCTGCTTTCTCTTGAAATTTTAAGTTTAATCTTTAAATGTCGATCTTTTTTTTTATCGAAATTTGAATTTTAAATTCGAACTTGAACTAGAATAAATTTAATATTTCTAGAAAAATTGGAAATTCCGATTTAGAATTTTCTTTGGTCCTACAGCAGTAGTAATTTTTTAGAGAAATATTAAATTGTAAAAAAAGTTGAACTTTACAAGGCTCATTTTTTCCTGAAATTTCAATATTTTTCCCAAAGTTTTTTTTATTTTTATGCAAATCTGAAGTTTATTTTCCCCAAATTTATATTTAATAATTTTCAGTTTCTTATCAAAATTACAAAATAAAATGAACTCTAAAATATTAAAATTTCGTTAAAAAACTTTTAAATTTCCAAAATATATTAGAGAGAAATAAAAATTTCTACAAGTAAAAATATTTTGAAAACAAAATCTCCGGAAAAAGTCAAAATTTCTAAAAAAATTCTTTGTATAAAATGTTTAGAGAAAAACACAAATTTCGTACGAAAAAAAAGCAAAATTTCTTAGAGAAAATATCGAAATTTGAAAAAAAAATTATATATCATTACAAAAAAGTCGAAATTTTTTGTTGAAATTTTAATAAAGCTTTTCGGGTTTTTTCAAACATTTTTTGTCAAAACAACAAAATAAATTAAACTTTAAGTTGTCAAAAAAAATCGTGAAAAAACTTGACATTTTTAAAGCTAAAGCACTGAACTAAACACTGTGGCTTGTGATTAAGTCCAATTTTTAAAGCTAATTAGAGGAACATAAAGAAAAATGTGGAGAAGTTGAAATTTTTAGAAGAAATTTTAACAATAACACTTTTACGAAAATGGAAATTTCGAGAAAATTTCTTTGTATAAAATATTTAAGAAAAATGGAAACTTTGCAGAAAAAATGAAAATATTCTAAAAAAAATCGAAATATCTGAAAAAAACTTAAAATTTTTATACAAAATGAGATTTCAGGTAAAATTTCGAAGATAACGTATAAGCTTATTTTTTAGAGAATCAGTAAAATGCGAGATGAGTTGGATTTAGATTTTTTCTTGAAATTGTAAATATTTTCTCAAAATATTGACACTTTCAAAGAAATTTGAGTTTTTTCTTAACATTTTAATTCCTACTCAAAATATTGACTTCTTCCTCAATACTTTTACAAAAATTAGTTTTTAAAAATGTGATTTTGATCAAAATTAAAAATAAATTAGGTTTTTAAATGTCGTAACTTCGTGAAAGAAACCTAAAATTTCTATAAAAAAAATCAGGGAATATTTAAAATTTCTACAAAAAATTGTGAAATGAAAAGTGTTCAGAAAATTTTGTAAAAAACACTCTTAAGCGAAATTGAGGGTGCTGCAGTTCCACAGGGCCTATACGCCAGCCGCCACTGTTCAGGGGACAAGTTCTGCATTTTAATTTTTAAAGATAACCAAGGACCAGTCCGTTCCACCAAAATTAAACTTGGAGGATCATTTCGAGAAAAGGGCGAATATTGGGAAATAAGTTGAACTTTCAGTTTGAAAATATTGGAATTCAATTCATTTCTCGTAAAGCTAATAAACATAGAATAAAGTAAAACATCATAGATCATGGGATTACAAATACGTTGCGTAAAATATATCAGACAATAATATTGGTTGGTTTCAAATCAGGTTTAATAGTGGATCTAATTAGTAGATGTAAAATTAATAATAATATTGATAGTAGGATGTATCACTTTTTATAATTTTGATGACATACAAATGCCTTACCTTGGTAAAAATGCTGCAAATAATACTGAAGTTAAAACAAAAAAAATCATCATAAACTTTGAATGACTAACCACTAATAATCAAAAGTAGCGATCGACTGCATATAAAGTTATGTATTTCAAGGTAAATAAGATAACTCCTTCATTAAATATCCTCTGATGAAAACAAATTCCGAAAAAATGTGATTTTATAATTCAAATTAGTCGTCGTTATCTGATACAATTATTACTAATATCAAACCGAGGGTTCACCGAAATCTATTGTGTCGTTTACTACCTATAATACGTGATAAATTTAGGACAAGTTGAACAGTTCCTAATAATTATACAATACGATCAGTACTGTCATCGCCCTCACCTGATGCTATTTCTGGAAATTCTTGGATATTCTGAACCTTCTCTCGATTACGATAACTTCTTGAAACACTACACCAATACAACAGAAATATATAAAATGTTGCGGAGTAGTAATGTTCCATTACATAATGAAGATTAAATTTTCGAGTATAAAATAAACATGAAATAAGTTTTGGTGGCAGGGACTGGTCCTTGGTTATCTTCAAAAATTGAAATATAAAACTTGTCCTCTGAAACCAAGAAAGTTTAAAAAACACAACAAAGGCTGCTCTAACACGTTTTGACAGCCAAGCTATCATCTTCAGAGAGATACTGTACAGTATCTCTCTGAATAGTATATCTCTGAAGATGATAGCTTGGGTGTCGAAACGTGTTAGAGCAACCTTTATTGTATTTTTTAATCTTTCTTAGTTTCAGGGGACAAGTTTTGCATTTACATTTTTGACGATAATCAAAGGCCAGTCCGTTCCTCCAAATTTTCTTGTTTATCGATTGAGAAATAAAAAAATTGTCAAATTTCAGATATACACACTTTTTTTAGAATCAATCCACATCTTTATGGAACTGATAACTGTGTTGATAATGTCTCCGATTAAAGGCATCCATTCACAACTCGCGATAAGTCGATGACTAACATAAGATCGCCTCGGATCGCGCTAAATTGTTCGATTGTCGCAATTACCGCGTTGCGTGAACTAGGGCTAACTCCGAAAATATTCATCAAAATGAATTGATATAAGAAACAAACTTGATCTGCATTCTATGAGCTGATCAATTTTTTTATTCCAAAAAATTATTACTATATCTGTACTTAAAAGCAAACTATTTTAAGACACAAAACTCATTCTTATGATGAACAAAATTAGTCACTTAACGCAATTAAGTTAAGTTAAGATCTGGGATAAACTTGGACATTTTTCAAAAAGTTCTAAATTTGTTTGTTTATTTATGTTGATGCTGAAGGTAACAAATTAACGACGCCATTTTTCTGCTAGTCATAACACGGTTAACTCGTTTTGGGAAAAATTGGACTTAATGTGGTTTGCTTCTCAGCTAAGTAAGATATGGGTCAAAAAGCCTTGGAATGCAAGCACCTATTTTTTCACATACATTGTTTCTTGAAAAATTGAAATACAAATCTTGTCCCCTGAAACCAAGAAATATTAAAAAACACAACAAAGGTTGCTCTAACGCGTTTCGACAGCCAAGCTATCATTTTCAGAGAGATACTATATAGTATCTCTCTGAACTGTATTTCTCTGAACAGTATATCTCTGAACAGTTTAAAAGATTGAAATAAAAGCCAAAATTTCCAGAAAAAACCCAATTTTAAGAAAAAGAGATTTCGAAAAAATTGAGACAAAGAAAGACTTAGAAAAAATTGAGAAAAAGGAGCAGATTTCGAAAAAATTGAGAAAAAGGAATTTATCAAAAGTTCTCAATAAAAGGTAGAACTTTAGAAAAAATAAACGTAGAATTTCGACAATAGATTGAAACCCAGGACAAATTAAAAACCTGAAATTTTTAGATAACTTTAAATTTTTGAAATATAGTAAAATTTCAAAGAGAAAAATTGTAAAAATTAATTGAAAGCTTAGAAAAAATTGTCGATCTCTAAAAATGTTAAAGTTTTCCAGTGAAGAAAAAAAAAGTTTAATTTTAGGTAGAATTTCATGGAAAAAGTTTAGAACAACTCGAAATTTCGATAAAAAATTGTAATTTTCCAGAGAAAGCTAAATTGTGAAAATAAATTTGCAATTTCAAGAACAGAACGAATTAAAAAAAACTCCAAATTTTCAGATAAATTCGAATTTTGAGAAAATCGGTAAAATAATTTTAAAAGAAAATTCCAAGCAAATTTCGTCAAGTTTAAAAGGTCAAAATTTCCCAGAAAAAGCTAAATTTTGACAAAAAGGAAGAGATTTCGAAAAAACTGGGAAAAACGAAGAGATTTAAAAAATGAATTTATCTAATTCGGAAAAAGGGAGAAATTTCGAAAAAAATGAATTTATCGAAAGTTCTCAAAAAAGGCAAAATTTTAGAAAAAAAAACGTCGAATTTCGACAATAGATTGAAACTCAAAACAAACCTAAAAATCTGAAACTTTTAGACAATTTTGAATTTTTTTTAAAATTGCAGAATTTCGAAAAGAGAAATTGTAAGAATAAACTGAAAGCTTAAGAAAAATTGTTAAAATTTAAAAAAGTCAAAGTTTTTCAGAGAAGAAAAAAGTCGAATTTCAGGAAAAATTTCAAGGAAAAAGTCAAAATTTTTATAAAAGCTCGAAATTTGGACAAAAAATTTACAATTTTCCAGGGAAAGTTAAATTTTGAGAACAAATTTGAAATTTCGAGACCAAGGCGCTTTACAAAAAAATCCAAATTTTCAGATCAATTCGAATTTTGAGAATATTTGTAAAATAATTTCAAAAAAAAATTTGAAGAAAATTTCGAAAAAAGGTTTTAACTTTAAAAAAACGTCAGAACTTCCCAGAAAAAACCGAATTTTGAGAAAAAGGAAGAGATTTAAAAAAATTGGGAAAATTGATTAAAAAAAATGAATTGGTCCGAAGTTCTCAAGTAAAGGCCAAATTTCAGAAAACAAACGTCGAATTTCGGCAATAAATTTAAACCCAAAGCAAATTTTAAAAATTTGACATTTTCTGATAAAAGAGAAATTGTTAAGTAAACTCGAAGCTTAAAAAAGTGGCGGACTTTAAAAAAGTCGAAGTTTTTCAGAGAAGTAGAAAAAAGTCAAATTTTAGGAAAAATTTCAAGGGAAGAGTCAACATTTTAAGAAAAGTTCCAAATTTCGATAAAAATTTGCAATTTTCCGAAGAAAATTAAATTTTGAGAATAAATTTGAAATTTCGAAAACAAGACGAATTGAAGAAACCTCCAAATTTTCAGATAAATTGAATTTTGAGAAAATTGGTAAAATAATTTCGAAAGAAAAGGGAATGTTGGATAAAACTTCCAATTTCGAGAAGTGTTAAAAAAAACGTCAAAATTTCCCAGAGAAAGTCAAATTTTAAGAATAAAATCAAAGTGAGATTTAAAAATAGATGAATTTCGTTCGAAATAAAAGTTGATATTTCCGGAAAAATTTAAATTTTGAAAAAAAGGGATTTCGAAAAATATAAATTTGTCGAAAATTCTTAAAAAAACATAATTTTAGAAAAAAAAAGTCGAATTTTGACATTAGATTGAATCCCAGAACAAATTAAAAAATCTAAAATTTTTAGACAAATTTGAATTTTGGGAAAAATTGTAAAATTTCGAAAAGAGACATTGTAAAAAACTCAGAGCGTAGAGAAAATTGTCGAACTTTAAGAAGTCGAAGTTTTTCAGAAAAGAAGGAAATAAATAATTTGCAATTTTTAGAGCAAGTTAAATTTTTAGAATAAATTTGAAATTTCGAAAACAAGACGAATAAAAAAACTTCAAATTTTCAGAAAAATTCGAATTTTGAGAAAATTGGTAACATAATTTCTACATAAAAAGGAATGTGGGTAAAACTTCCAGTTTCGAGAAAAGTGTTGAACTTTAAAAAAAAAAGTCAAAATTTCCCAGAGAAAGTCAATTTTAAGAACAAAATCAAATTTTTGGATAAAGTCAAACATTTTGAAAATTGGTCAATTTTGTAGATAAGATCGTAGCTTGCAGAAACATAATAAAACGTCGAATTTTTAGTTAAAAGTTGAAATTTCGAGAAAAACCTAATTTTACGAAACTGGTTGAAATTTCCAGAAAATAAATAAAAGTTTAAATATTCATTAAAAGTCATTATTTGGGAAAAATGGTAAAATTTGAAGAAAGAACCTAATTTAAAAAGAATAGAAATTTCGAGAAAAAAGTCCCAATTTAGAACAAAGTTTCAAAAATATAATTTTGGAAAAAAGTCAAATTTAAGAATAAATCTAAATTTCGAAAAAAGTAAATTTGAGAAAAAGATCGAAATCTTTAAAAACTATTTTATTTCCAAATTATTACTTTAAGTTTTCCCATTGTTTATTACGAAATCGACAAAAGATGACTTTTGAGAAATAAGTCGAATCTTCCAATGTAAGTCGAATTAAAAAAAAGGAAACATTTTCACAGATTGTCGAGTTTTGAGAAGAGAGGAAGATTTAGGGAAAAAAGTCTAAATACATAGTTAAAAAACAGACAAATACAAAAAAGATTTAAAAAAGTCGAATTTACGAGAAAAAAGACAAATTTTGAAATAAAGCTTCGAATTAGGAGAAATGAATGGTCTTTTGTGCTGAATATGTTTTCTTTTGACTACATGAGTCGGAGAGGTCTCTCCCATCCCATATTTTGTCTAATTTATCTGATTTAACTGTGAAATAAAATGTGAAATTAGAAATAAAAACTTGTGGCTCTTTGAAATTCACGAAACCAATTTTTTTATTGCGGATGGCTCTTTTGGCTTAAAAGTTTGCCGGCCCCTGCTCTAACACAACAGAAGTTAAACCTCTGTTGTATTTTTAAATCTTTCTTGGTTTCAGGGGACAAGATTTGTATTTCAATTTTTGAAGATAACCAAGGACCAGTCCGTTCCACCAAATTTAAATTCACCCTCTTTATAATTTTGGGTACATACCTGAATCTTTCTAGCAAGCAGCGACGTATATCGTTCGAAAGTAATTTCAATGAATCGTAACCTGTTGTTGTTCTAATGTCGTTTACATTATTTAAACTAATCATGTACATGTACATATATAAGTAATAAAATACTTTAAAAGGAAATAAGAACGCAAAAGCATATCTTTCAGAATAAAGGGAATTTATCAATAGAAAATTTCTGCAATAACATTCTAATAAATATTTTTTCTACATGCGCCCCCTTAAAAGGTGTTTTGTATCAAATCGAAAGTCATACATATACTTTCACGATATGCATTATTTGTTCACTTGAAATTAACAAAATAACAATAACATAAACAAATGAATTGCGTTTTCATCTTATTTAAGGTAAACAAATTTACCCAGTAGTATTTTATTTTTATTGTTCATATTTATCTAGATAATTGTCAATCTGGACGTGTGTAATCGGGGTCAGATTTAATTTTTGCAATATGTTATAAAAGCGATTAGATTTGTGGAATTTTTTTCAAGAGATTTATTATTATTAACGAAATTGCATTTATCGTGACTCAGAAATTCTCAAAACAAAGTCACACGTGCTATGTTTCATAAAACAGTTGGTAGCCGGCAAAGCGAAAACGTGGTTTTATTTTTCTTGTCATAGATTCTCCATTTTGGTGGAACGGATTGGTCCTTGCTTATCTTCAAAAATTGAAATACAAATCTTGTCCCTTGAAACCAAAAAAGATTAAAAAACACAACAAAGGTTGCTCTAACGCGTTTCAATAGCCAAGCTATCTAATTCAGAGAGATCTCTCTATCAAGGTGATAGCTTGGCTATCGAACGTGTTAGAGCAACCTTTGTTTTTTTTAATCTTTCTTTGTTTCAGGAGACAATTTGTATTTCAACAGAGAAATGTCGCATTTGAATCGAATTTGAAAAAAAAAAAACAGTTTTTGAAAATAGTCCGCCCACAATTTTTATTTTCATTTAACTTCTGACAGTCCCGTAATTGACAAGAAATCCTTCTCTCTAAATTTCATAAAAGCATCAGAATTTTTATATTTTTTAAAATTATATTTAGAAAAATAAACGAATTGTTGATAAAATGTCGATTTTTGAGTAGATGACGAAATGTGAAGTACTTTTTAGTTCTAAAAAAAAAGCTTAACTTCTGGGAGGTGCACTTGGCAATGTCGCGTACATGTTGGTCCCCAAGAGAAGTGCTCGCATTCACTCCCAGAATAGACAGATTAAATCCCATCGCCCATGAGTACGTTTGCTGCATTAATTATTGGTGTTTTCTGAGAGAAAACCGCGGCCTGCATTTTTGAAGCTTTGAAGTCGACCAAATTGTTCTTACCCCATTCCAGGATAATCCCCGAGATTCCGATTAATCGTCTGTATCTGCTGATCCCTTAGTCGATCAGAAGCAGCGATAGATAATGGTTAGTCGGAGACAAAAGATGACACCAGGCTACTATCGAATTGGAAGTTGAAGCTAAGAGATCGTTTATGTGTAACAGAAATAGAGTGGAAGACAGGACAGACCCTTGTGGCATCTCATCAGAGATGATTTATGTGTAACAGAAATAGAGTAAGAGACAGGACAGACCCTTGTGGGATCTCATCAGAGATCGTTTATGTGTAACAGAAATAGAGTGGGAGAGAGGACAGACCCTTGTGGCATCTCATCAGAGATCGTTTATGTGTAACAGAAATAGAGTGGGAGACAGGACAGACCCTTGTGGCATCTCATCCGAGATATGGGATGCCACAAGGGTCTGTCCTGTCTCCCACTCTGTGTGTGGCATCTCATCCGAGATATGGGATGCCATCAACGACGACCTGAAGAGATCTGCCAGCGAAAAAACTGGATATCAAATGACACAGTTCAGGAGGAAGACCATAAGATGTTAATTTGGTGAAAAGAGATCGGTGCCAGATAATGTATAGCTTTCTCGCTTTTTGCACAAATAAACAAATAGATACAATTAGATTAAAACCAATTCTTTAGGATTGTCTACAAGTCATTATTCTTATTTGAAAAATATTATTCTTCATGGTGAATTCTTATTGAAAAATGTTATCAAATCATGGAAGGGTTATCTCCCATGAGAGGGATCCTTTAAAAATAAAACGCACTCTTTTGAACTATCCATTTATTTGTACTAATAGCAATAATCGTTTAGACATCCGGTAGCAACAATTTTTTTGAAATAAGCAACCGAAGTTTTTGGAATCCTCTCTCTGTTGGGACTTGTGAAATTTACGTGATATAATCCAAATTTTTGCCTACGAAAATCGAGGGTAATGTCCAATAAGTGTTAAAATTTTAACACTTACGTGTATCCACTGGCCCATTCAAAGTTGTCCATTAAGCTCCAAGTG
The DNA here is from genome assembly GCA_028583605.1 of Dastarcus helophoroides. Taxonomy (NCBI): domain Eukaryota; kingdom Metazoa; phylum Arthropoda; class Insecta; order Coleoptera; family Bothrideridae; genus Dastarcus; species Dastarcus helophoroides. The sequence goes on along the minus strand of CM053330.1, from coordinate 41,643,975 downwards.
CAGTAAGCTGTTAAACGAACCCCGTCTAAGTAGATAGCATTGAGGGCTTCACTTAAGTAATCCTAAAATAAATACTTTTGATAATTTATAATATAAAGTAGAAGAAGGAAATGTCGAGCTTTTGTTACCGACGACCATTAACGCATCATGAAAAGAAAAACAAAATTTCTCTGCACTGCTACTGATTCTATAGCAATTGATGCATATTTTCTCGCTTTTATAACCAAAGGGAATCTTCGTAAAATCAACGAGAATATTGAAATACAGAACTTGTCCCCTGAAACCAAGAAAGATTAAAAAACACAACAAACGTTGCTCTAAAGAGCTCTAGAGCAACGTTTGTTGTGTTTTTTAATCTTTTTTGGTTTTGGGGGACAAGTTCTGTATTTCAATTTTTGAATGATAACCAAGGACCACTCCGTTGCACCAAAAAATGAAAATTTTGTAACGCAATGTAAATAGATGGAATAGAATTTAGAATAGAATTGTAGAATTTAGTACATAAGAAAAGTTTCTAGAATGATCTGATAAGGGGAAAGCGACCGCGATAACGAAGCAAACGGCAGATAAGCATTCTTGAAATTTCGGCAAACGATAAGCCGTATCTGCTGGATTGTTCTAGAACCTGGATGCCAAAACTATATAAGGCGGTCAGCTTTTCCTCGAATCAGTTAGAATCAGTGTAATTACTGAGTTAGTAGAAGTCAATAATAAGTGAGTTAATTGTTCAATTGTGGTGATCCAAGTTTAGTTTAGTAATAAAGTGGGTATTATTTTCAATTCACGTGTAAATCAATTCGAACCGATAAAACCCGTAACAATATGCCCAATTTTTTTAAAAATTTAGACACTTGTATGGATTTCTTAATATCCAGACTCCAGAATAGGCAACCTGGTTTCGCATTAAACGAGAGTTTTACTCTAAATGAAACTACAAATATGAGTTTTGCAAGAAAATCTAACGTGATGGAAAATGTCGAGTATTTTTCCCGGTTTTACTGATTGAAATCTGACGAACATTATAGAAATATTGTGCACTTTTTTGATTGAAAACTGTAGTTCAAAAATGTATCACTCTGAAGATGAAAGCTTAACTATCGAAACGCGTTAGAGCAACCTCTATTGTGTTTTTTAATCTTTCTTGAATTCAGGGGACAAGATTTGTATTTCAATTTTCAAAAATGAACATTTTAATCAGTTGGGGAACTAATAATTGTAATATCATGCTGTACTTACTCTAAAGTAACGGATTCTTCCTGGATCGTGGATAGTCCCCCCATCGACGTAACCATTTTCAGTGATAATAATTTCAGTGCCATTGTAAGTGTCATGGGTCCATCTAAGAAGTTTCCTGAAACCCCACGGAACAACCTGCAATTTTATTATCATTAAAATAAGAAATTAAACAAGTATTGTGGATAGTCTACATATCGCGTAAAAAATATCGCTGAACACAAACTTCAAACAGAAAACTGTCTCAGACAACACATATTCAACAAAATTTCTATTCAATATTACAAATAAATAGTATATTATTATTATTAAAAGCAATGTATCGTACAAAAATTGAAATACAGTAACGCAATGTAAATAGATGGAATAGAATTTAAGAGATGGAATTTGGAATAGATGAAATAGAATTTTGAATTGAATTGTAGAATTTAGTAAATAAAAAAAGTTTCTAGAATGATCTGATAGGGGGAAGGCGGCCGCGATAACGAAACAAACGGCAGATAAGCGTTCCAGAAATTTCGGCAAACGATAAGCCTTATCTGCCGAAATGTTCTAGAAGCCGGGAGCCAAAACTATAAAAGGCGGTCAGCTTTCCCTCAAGGAAGTCAGTTAGAAGTCAGTGTAGTTAGTGGGTTAACAATTAGTAAATAAGTAGTGAGTTACTGTTCAGTTAAAATGTTAATTTGGTAATACAGTGGTGTAATTCACACGTGGTAATCTATTCGAACCGATAACAATACAAATCTTGTACCGTGAAACCAAGAAAGATTAAAAAACACAACAGAGGTTGCTTTAACGTGCTTCGATAGCCAAGTTATCATCTTCAGGGAGATGAATTAAGTATTTCTCTAAAAATGATAGCTTGGCTATCAAAACGCCTCAGAGCAACCTTTGTTGTGTTTTTTAATCTTTTTTGATTTCAGGTGATACCCTGGTTTTAGGAGACAATATTGGTTTATTCTTCATGGTAGACCCTTATTGACCGGAAATATTATGTTTTTTTCAATTTATTTATTTATTTCCAAACTGGGCCGAAGAAATGTTAAATAAATTGAAAAAAACAGACAATATTGGTATTTCAATTTTTGAAGATAACCAAGGACCACCAAAAAAATAATGTATCACACCTTTAGCCAAGAAAGAGAAGTGTTTTCCCATTTTGGATCATAGAAAAATTTTAGTTCCATATCTTGATAGAATGAGCTAGTGTCATTATTATCAGGTTGATTCTTCACCAAATTTGAAGTATAGTGATTGATTCCAAGAAAATCGTGTGTGCCCTTGATGAATGTTGATTCTGATTTATTAAATAAGGGCAGCCTCGATTTTGATCCGCTTCGTCTAGCGATGGTTTCGATCATGACATCCGGAAATTGACCATAGTAGATGGGATGAGCAAACATTCCAAACTAAAATTAGAGCATAACTAATGATGGGATGTCCCTAAATATTGCACATTACGCTGTAATGTGTGATATTTATTAGGAACAAAGCTAAAGCTACAAATAACAATAAATAAACTGCAAAAAATGTAAACTTGCAGGTAGGACTCTTTTAGAGGAAGTCTGACAGCTTCATAGCGCGATAGGACGCAACTCTCTCTCTTCTCGGTTTCTCTGCGGCGATGTTGCCAGATCTCCCGCATTTTACGAGTTCTTCCATATTTTGGTAAATCCGTATTTGAAAAGAAATCTCTCGTATTTTAAAGAGTGCAACAGTAACACAAATTTCATAAAGAAAGCATATTTGATCGGCAGCATCATCTGCAGAGACAAATAAAAATATTAAAACAAATAAATTGATCCGCCAATTCATGTTTAAAAACTCTCTTTTATTTGGGACAGTTTTTCTGTTAAATTCTAATTATTCACTTAAATCCGCAGACGAAGATGCAGGTAATTACTAGTAAAAATATTAATTTGTGATAGATTCAGTGGAGACTTCTACATTGGACACTTCTACTTTGAGACTTCTACATTCGAGACTTCTACAATATTGTAGCGAAATGTAAATTAAACTGCAAAAAAAACAGTTAGTTGATATGTACTTTATTTATGTAAGAAGAGAAATGATTTAGATATTCTTTGTATCTTCTTTGCGAAGTATTGGTATCATCATTCGTATTTTATTGGCTTTTTCTTCGTCAATTACTGGCGTTACTGGAGTAACTGGCAAAGAAAAAGTTAATAAAACATGAATGATAAGAGAAATGATAATCGAATGATGCTACGTTCAGTACAATGTTGACTCGAATATCGATAATTTGAGTATAAAATTGAACTCTGGGAAAAACTGTAGAAAAATCTCTCAATTTCGAAACAATTTTTTTGTAGAATCTTCAATTTAAAGTCAAAATTTAACTCCTAGAGAAATAAAAGAAATGATAAGAAAAAAATAACTAAATTTTTGGGTAGAAAACCAAATTTTAATAAAAGTCATGAAAGGTTAATAGAAGACCCGAGATAAAATCCAAAATTTTGACTTTTTTTCGAACAGAATTGGATAAAAACGTTGAGAAACCCTCAAAATATTAAGAAAAAAGTGAACATTTTGATATTAGTTTTATCAATTTAGAAGAACATGAAAACAATTTGATAAATAAAGTCTTAATTTCGAGAAGTCCTCGGATAATAAAAAAAGAAAGGGAAACGAAATATTACTTTTAAATTAATTGATACTGTAGCGAAATTTAAATTATAGAATTTGGTACGTAAGAAAATTTTCTAGAAAGATCTGATAAGGGGAAAGCGGTCGCGATAACGAAGCAAACGGAAGATAAACGTTCCAGAAATTTCGGCAAACGATAAACCTTATCTGCGGGATTTTTCTAGAACCTGGGAGCCAAAACTATATAAGGCGGTCGCCTTCCCCTCGAGTCAGTTAGTTAGAGTCAGTCAGTGTAATTAGTGAGTTAGTAGTTAGAAGCAAATAAGTGAGTTCATTATTCAGTTGTAGTGTTTCGAGTTTAGTTTGGTAATAAAGTGAATATTATTCAATTTACGTGTTAATAATCAATTCGAACCGAGAAGCCCGCAACAATACTGTTTTCCAAATTTGCAAAATAGCGAAATGAATTAAATTTCGATTTCGAATTACCTCTGACGAAGGAAAAAGGAAAGAATTTCGTTGTCCTTTCTTTTTTTTATCTTCTGAATTATTTCTAATTTAATTGATACTAGATTTTTTGAATTCATAAAATAGTAAATTTGCAAAGTGGCGAAATGAATAAAATTTTGATTTCGAGAGTTCTCTGAGGGAGGAAAATAGAAAGGATTTCTTTTCTCTTCTTCTCAATTACTTCTAAATTAATTGATACTAGTTTTTTGAATTCATAAAACAATAAATTTGCAAAGTGGCGAAATGAATAAAATTTCGATTTCGAGAGTTGTCTAAAGAAGGAAAATAGAAAGGATTTCTTTTCTCTTCTTCTCAATTACTTCTAAATTAATTGATACTAGTTTTTTGAATTCATAAAACAGTAAATTTGCAAAGAGGCGAAATGAATAAAATTTCGATTTCGAGAGTTCTCTGAAGGATGAAAATAGAAAGAATTTTTTTTCTCTTCTTCTCAATTACTTCTAAATTAATTGATACTAGTTTTTTGAATTCATAAAACAGTAAATTTGTAAAGTGTCGAAATGAATAAAATTTCGATTTCGAGAGTTGTCTAAAGGAGGAAAATAGAAAGGATTTCTTTTCTCTTCTTCTCAATTACTTCTAAATTAATTGGTATTAGTTTTTTTGAATTCATAAAACGGTAAATTTGCAAAGTGGCGAAATAAATAAAATTTCGATTTCGAGAGTTCTCTGAAGGATGAAAATAGAAAGAATTTTTTTTCTCTTCTTCTCAATTACTTCTAAATTAATTGATACTAGTTTTTTGAATTCATAAAACAGTAAATTTGTAAAGTGTCGAAATGAATAAAATTTCGATTTCGAGAGTTGTCTAAAGAAGGAAAATAGAAAGGATTTCTTTTCTCTTCTTCTCAATTACTTCTAAATTAATTGATACTAGTTTTTTGAATTCATAAAACAGTAAATTTGCAAAATGGTGAAATGAATAAAATTTCGATTTAGAGAGTTCTCTGGGGAAGGAAAATAGAAAGGATTTTTTTTCTCTTCTTCTCAATTACTTCTAAATTAATTGATACTAGTTTTTTGAATTCATAAAACAGTAAATTTGTAAAGTGTCGAAATGAATAAAATTTCGATTTCGAGAGTTATCTGAAGAAGGAAAATAGAAAGGATTTCTTTTCTCTTCTTCTCAATTACTTCTAAATTAGTTGATACTAGTTTTTTGAATTCATAAAACAGTAAATTTGCAAAATAGCGAAATGAATAAAATTTCGATTTCGAGAGTTGTCTAAAGAAGGAAAATAGAAAGGATTTCTTTTCTCTTCTTCTCAATTACTTCTAAATTAATTGATACTAGTTTTTTGAATTCATCAAATAGTTAATTTGCAAATTGGCGAAATGAATAAAATTTCGATTTCGAGAGTTATCTGAAGAAGGAAAATAGAAAGGATTTCTTTTCTCTTCTTCCTAATTACTTCTAAATTAACTGATACTAGGTTTTCTGAATTTATAAAATATAGTGTATTAAGGATACCTCAAACATTCTCTTTCTTTGAGCAGCTTTTATATCCTCCGGTCTTCTACTAGCTGGTTCGTTCCAGTCGGTGTTCAAAACAATTGAAATTCTACCTAAAATGATGAAATATCAACACAGACCCACCCATCATAAATTTGCGAACCTTTTTGATGTGGTCGAAATTCTTGATCGTAAATTCGCCAAACTTGGGAGTGTGCCAAAATGATATTTCGAGCGCACTGGTATGTTTCCACTCCGGGATTCGTTGATCTGACTTCTAGGAAATCAACACAAACGATTTTGGGCTCATTGAATGTTATCCAAGTTTTGACATCGTTTCCATAGAGTGTAAAGAGCAACCTTGCATAATCAACATACTGTTGTATTAATGTTTGGTTAACCCATCCTCCTGCAGCTTGAAGTGACTGAGGTAAGTCAAAGTGGTAAATGGTCACCATTGGTTCAATTCCAGCGGCTTTCAATTTGTTGATTAATTCCGCGTAATAAAGTACCCCTTTTGGATTAATTTGTCTAGTTGTACCATCTGGTAATATCCTTGACCAAGAAATCGAGAATCTATAGTAATGGACACCCAAGTTTTTCAACATGGATACATCTTCATCCAATTTGTGATAGGAATCACAAGCTACGTCACCGTTACTGCCATCTTCAATTAATTTGGTGCCAAGTTCCGAATGCGTTAAATAATCCCACATGTTTGGACCTTTTCCATCTTCATTCCACGCGCCTTCAATTTGATATGCGGAAGTGGATGCTCCAAATTTGAAATTTGATGGGAAGCGCCTCTGTCGGAACGCTGATACAGAGCTGAAATTCATGTTTCAGGCGTAAAACAACCGGAATTATTTGAGTGTACTTCCCTTTATTATTTTTTTGTACTCCCCCTGTTATTTTTTTAAATTTGGGGGAACGGACTGCTCGTTGGTTGTCATCAAAAATTAAAATACAGAACTTCTCCCATAAAACCAAAAAAAAAAAGATTAAAAAACACAAGAGAGACGTTTGTTGTATTTTTAATCTTAGAGCAACGTTTGTTGCGTGTTTTAATCTTTCTTGGTTTCAGGGGACAAGTTCTGTATTTCAATTTTTTAATAGTTCATTTTTTTAGGTGGAACGGACTGATCCATGGTTGCCTTCAAAAATTGATATACGAATCTTGTTCCCTGAAACCAAGGATTAGTTAGTTGCTCTAACATGTTTCGATAACTAATCTCTCTAAAGATGATAGCTTGGCTATCGAAACGCGTTGGGGCAACCTTTGTTGTGTTTTTTATATTTTTCTTGTTTTCAGGGGACAAGATTGATATTTCAACCAATCTATCATCTTCAGAGAGATTGATAAATACAGATATTGATAGTTGGAGGGTATTTCTCTGATGATAGCTTGGGTATTGAAACGGGTTAGAACAACTATTGTTGTGTTTTTTAATCTTTTTTGGTTTCAAGGGAGAAGATTTCTATATCAAATTTCACATCAATTGAACTATTTAATTATCCGGCATAATATTTACTATACAACTTCGAAATACGTATTATACGAGGGTGGAGCCAAGATCGTCAATGACACAATTTCTAATTTTAACCCAACTAATATCTCAACTAATAATAGCTTAGAAGTAAATTTAAAATGTTTTCAAATTTTTATTCTTCATGGTGGACTTTCATTGGTCATATTCAAAGGGTCTAGCCGTACTTCCATAGTGAAATTGCCCCCAGCGGGAACCAATACCGCGATTTATTTCATAACGTATAGGGTCACATTAGTAATTGCTATATGTCAATTTTCTTTCTTCTTCGGTTACTAAGGAGATAATTAAAAAAAAATCTTCCTCAGGCACCTTTTTTTTTCTAAGCGACATATTTATTAAACTATTAAAGGTAGCAAAGCAAAACAAACTGATAGTGATGGTATACTGTAGGGTATATTTTATAAATATTTTTGGAGGAACTATCCCCCCTACAAATATTAATAATGTAACGCAATGTAAATAGATGAAATAGAATAGAATTGTAGAATTTAGTACATAAGAAAAGTTTCTAGAACGATCTGATAAGGGGAAAGCGACCACGATAACGAAGCAAACGGCAGATAAGCGTTCTTGAAATTTCGGCAAACGATAAGCCTTATCTGCTGGATTGTTCTAGAACCTGGAAGCCAAAACTATATAAAGCGGCCAGCTTTCCCTCGAGTAAGTCAGTTAGAGTCAGTGTAATTAGTGAGTTAGTAGAAGTCAATAATAATTAATTGTTCAATTGTGGTGCTCCAAGTTTAGTTTAGAATAAAGTGGGTATTATTTTCAATTCACGTGTGAATCAATTCGAACCGATAAAGCCCGTAACAATAAATTACAAATAAAAATTTTAAGTATTAATTTTTGTAGGGTTCTTTAAGTGACCACTCTACAAAAAGTATAAAAAATGTGTGCATATGTCTTCTAATAGCGTACCAAGTTTCGTTAAAATCCAAGTGGTAGAACATGTCAAAAAAATTAAATATTTCTGTTCATAACCTCTGCGCCTGCTGCCTCGTATTTTTGAAATAAATATAATTGTTATCCTACTTTAAAAACGTTTCCATATTGAATGAAATACTTTTTCAGGTTGCTTGAGGAATCAAAGTTCATATTAATTCAAGTCCTAATATTTTTTATTTCCAAGTTACAGGCTGTTTCATTATAGAGGAAAATAAAATTAATTTTATTTATATTTCGAAAACCTTTTGACTTAGCTTCATGGAATTTGGTACACATTATCAGTACTTTAAAGGCTAACTTTTGCATTTATTTAGTTTTTTTTTAAATGCCAGGGGCGTACGTTAGAGTATTAACATTAAACTTTTATATGAGAAAAGTAATTCGCCACTGTTTTTTAAGGTTTTGAAAAAATTAAAATTTATAAGTGGTCACCAAATACCAAAGAATGTATAACTGGATGCAGGAGATGATTTTTGCAAATTTATAACAATTCATACACAGGGTGACTTAACAAAAAAGGGCTAGACCCTGTAGTTGTAAAAAATTCAAACACTTGTAACACTTAATTAAATTAACAAAACTTACCACAGCAAAAGGATCAATCCTATGCTTATTAAAAGTATATTCATTGTTTTAAAATGATGTAAAACTTATAATTAATTAACCTACACATATGACTAAAATAAGTGTAATGTTATTCACTTTCTGCATAGCCATATTTATAAATGATAAATAATCTAACTAATTAAATGTCAAATAAAACTTGATCCTTTATAGAACCTTCCGTAAGCACGACTACATCATACTAAAAAGACATAAATTCATAAAAGTTTTAGATACAGCAATAATAAGTGATAATCATATTTTAAAAATTAGTTGTGTCAGTAAGATAAGGCCCCAATCCACTATTTCTTGTTTTAAAATGTGTTACTTCCTAACTTTTTAAAACTATTATTAATAAATACTACAAGAAATATTTAAATGTTCATGATGTTTCTGCAAATATTTAATATGACTGGACCTGTTATTTCTTAGTTTTTACTTCAGTCGATAGTCTCTACAACTCTGCACAATATTTAATTAACTATATATTTTTTTTTGTGGAAGGAACTGGTCCTTGGTTGCCTTCAAAAATTGACAAACAAATCTTGTCCCCTGAAACCAAGAAAGATTAAAAAAACACAACAAAGGTTGCTCTAAGGCGTTTCGATAGCTATATCTCTCTAAAGATGATAGCTTGGGTGTCGAAATGCGTTAGGGCAACCTTTGTTGTATTTTTTAATATTTCTTGGTTTCAAGGGACAATATTTGTATTTCAAATTGTTTATAATTAAACATTTGACGCAGGAATAAGAGTGCAAACGAAGTCAAAGTTAATAAGTGTTGTGCCTAATTGACATTTTAGTATATTTTCTAATGGTTTCTGTGGTAGTTTAACCATATATTGTAATGTTTTGATGCTCATTAATGTACTTTTATAATGTTAGTATATTAATTTTAAGATTATATTTACTAACAGATTTAAGTATTTGTTCTAATAATTCCTTAAGAACTAGGTACTTCTAAGGCAACTATTTGCTAAACCAAATCCTAGGTTATTATATTGTAATTAGTTTTATTCCGTCAACAGATTTTCGTTGAGAAAAAAATATTTATCCATGTGGCTTCACACGTCAGATGATGACAGTTTGTACCTGATCCTTAAAATGGAGATTTCTGAACAAAAAGATTTAAATACTTTGTAAAAGATGAGAATTCTTCAGAGGATTGATAACATATACGTTGTGTCGTTTACAATCACATAAATAAGCACTTAACGTGATTACGATCGTGATCAGCATGGTCATCCACAAGCGATAATGACCGAATTTTTTTAAATTTTTTTAGAAATATGTTGCTGGCTAAACGAGGAAGTTCCTACTGCTCTTTGCTTCTGAATTTTTGTAGATATGGTAATGGGAGTTATTATAATATGGTTGCACGTTATCGGTTCGAATGATTAATAGTTGGTGAATTGTAACCACTTTATTTTAAAAGTGAACTCAGAACAGTACAATTGTGATTCACCAACACTGTTTAATTAACTATCTTATTCATTGACTTCTAACTAACTAATTGAGGGAAAAGCAACCGCCTCATATAGGTCCCGCTTCGAGTTCTTGAAGAAACAAGCAGATAAACTTATCGTTTTCGGAAATTTCTGGAGCGCTACCGTTCGATTCATTATCGCGGCCGCTTCCCCTTATCAAATTTTCTAGAAAATTCTTGACTGAATTTTATAATTATATTTTGTTACAATACGATACGTTACAAAGTGACAACTTGGGCGATGTATTTTTCTCAGCTACTGCTCTTTGCTTCTAAATTTTTGTAGAGATAGTAATGGGAGTTGAATATGGTTGCGCGTTATCGGTTCGAATGATTAACACTTGGTGAACTGTAACCACTTTATTTTAAAAGTGAACTCAGAACAGTACAATTGTAATTCACTAACAGTGTTTAATTAACTAACATAATTCATTGACTTCTAATTAACTAATTGAGGAAAAAGCGACCGCCTTATATAGTTCCCGCTTCGAGTTCCAGAAGGAACAAGCAGATAAGACTTATAGTATTCGGAAATTTCTGGAGCGCTGCCGTTTGATTCATTATCGCGGCCGCTTCCCCTTATCAAATTTTCTAGAAAATTCCTAACTGAATTTTATAATTACATTTTGTTACAATACGATACGTTACAAAGTGACAACTTAGGCGATATATTTTTCTCAGTTACTGCTCGTTGCTTCTGAATTTTTGTAGAGATAGTAATGGGAGTTAAATATGGTTGCGCGTTATCGGTTCGAATGATTTACAATTGATGAATTGTAACCACTTTATTTTAAAAGTGAACTCAGTACAGGACAATTGTTATTCACTAACATTGTTTAATTAACTAACTTATTCATTGACTTCTAACTAATTGAGGGAAAAGCGACCGCCTTATATAGGTCCCGCTGCGAGTTTCAGAAGGAACAAGCAGATAAGACTTATAGTTTTCGGAACTTTCTGGAGCGCTGCCGTTTAATTCATTATCGCGGCCGCTTCCCCTTATCAAATTTTCTAGAAAATTCCTAACTAAATTTTATAATTACATTTTGTTATAATACAATACGTTACAAAGTGGCAACTTGGGCGATGTATTTTTCTCAGCTACTGCACTTTGCTTCTGAATTTTTGTAGAAATAGTAATGAAAGTTATTATAATATGGTTGCGCGTTATCGGTTCGTAACCACTTTATTTTAAAAGTGAACTCAGAACAGTACAATTGTAATTTACGAACACTGTTTAATTAACTGACCTATTCATTGACTTCTAACCAACTAATTGAGGGAAAAGCGATCGCCTTATATAGGTCCCGCTTCGAGTTCTAGAAGGAACGAGCAGATAAGACTTATTGTTTTCGGAAATTTCTGGAGCGTTGCCGTTTGATTCATTATCGCGGCCGCTTCCCCTTATCGAATTTTCTAGAAAATTCCTAGTTAAATTTTATAATTACATTTTGTAACAATGATTTTCTGGAATCATTCATTATGGTTTCTCCATTGCTATACAGTGGTAGTCTGTAACTTGGAATAAATTCAGTAAATCAAACACAGTTTTTTTTCGGAAATATGTTTAAGACACGTCGATTAATATTTTAATTTGGGCCCTCCCAAATTAAAATATAATATCCCAAATTTAAGATATGACGTCATCGACAACTTTTTTAAATGGCAACCCTATTTTTTCTTGGCTATTCTTTAAGGGTGTATCAAGTTACAGATGCGTACCAAATTTTAATTTTTGTTCCTTATCATTTAAAAGATATTTACAAATTTAGTAACTAACTTGAAAAATCAAGCTGATTTAATTCGATACAATTTTTATAAAGTTTAAAAAAATCAGAAGGTATTCGTTTGACATTTTTTTGTCAAACTGGGTTGACGTCTTATTACAATCTGATAAAAAAAGTTAATAAAAATAAACAAGAAGAGTAAGAAGAGTAGTGTTGGAATAATCGAAGGATTTTCAGAATCGAATACATTGAATTCGAATACTTTTGAGAACCGAATAAGTATTCGAATACAAAAAATCGAATTATGGGATAATAAAATACCTACTAGAAAAATTGTCTCGGCGGCCTATTCGAGGTATGTGGTGGCGAGATGTGACTTTCGATTTCACTACTTCCGTACCTATGCCCATAATTGGTAATTTCCTAATTGAATGTATATAAATTTTTTAATATAAATAAATCTTGAAGCTTTAGAATTCACATACGTATCTTTAACTTTGATTGGATTCGCATATTGGCACTGTATTTCCAGATATTGCTAAATTTCATTATTAAAACTGAGAGCCAGATTTTAAAAAATACTTAAGCATTTCGTCATTTAATAATTTTATGAGAAGGATGAAGCAATAAATTAAAAATTAGATACATATTCGAATGCAGGAGTGTGCGAGCATAATGCGTAACCAACCATCCCGAATAAAAATGATCTCGAATCAGTGGCGACTAGTAGCTAAAACTGGAGGGGTTGCTGCGACGGCGTTTGTGTGTTAAAATTGTGTAAAAGCAAATGATTTCAGAAAATTAATATCAAATCAGCTCTGTTGCTTCTCAATGAACCTCCAATAGAAACCTCAACTTTAGGAAAAAGGGCAAAATTCGGGGAAAAATCTGGAATTTTGTGATTAAATAATAAATTTTATTTGTTTTTTAGAAAATTTCCTGAGCTTGAAATATATATTTTTTTAAAATGGATATTTTTTTCTCTTTTTAAACATAAACTTTTTGAAAAAAATGTCGAATTAAAACTCAAAAATAAGAAATAGTATCTATTTTTAAAATTGTTCGAAGTTTTGAGACAAATTTTGAATAATCATTTGGAGTTCAATTACAAATACATTCCCAAAATGTGAATTTTGATCACAATCGACTTCACGCTGAAATATTTGATCTTTGAAGTTTCTCTGGGAACTTTAAAATTACTAGAAAAAATTTAAATTAGAACCTTAATTTGTCAATTAATTTAATATTTTGACTATTTTTAATTTCGAAATTTCAACTTTTCTAGAAATGTTGACTCATTTTTGAAAATTTCAAGAAGTCCTACTTGAAAAGTCGAAATTTTGAGAATATTTTTGACAATTAATTTATTCCTTATTATTTATTATTTTTTTCAAAAATTTTATAAACCAATAAAAAATTTCTAGAAATGTTGTCTGCTTTTTCTCCAAATTTTGAGCCTAATTTTTAAATTTCAATATATTTTTTTGTCGAAATTTGAAGGACTTGACAATTTCAAGAATAAATTTAACAAATAAAAATAACAGTTCTAGAAAAATTGGAAATTTCGATTCAGAATTTTCTTCGGTTCTACAATAGTGGTAAGTTTTTTTTAGTGAAATATCAAATCGCAAAAAAGTTGAAATTTAGAAGGTTCATTTTTTCTTGAAATTCAACATTTATGTTAAAATTGAACTTTTTTTTTAATTACTTCGTTTTTTTCCCAAAATGTTGACATTCTTAGAGAAATTTCAGGGTTTTTTTTTAAACATTTTTGATCAAAATTTGTATATAAAGAATAGATAAAAGCAATCACTAAACACGTACTTAATCGATTTTAAAAATGTGAACCCCAAGCGGGGTGAAAAACGATATTTAACTGAACATTCAAATTTAAAATTTTCTTTTACAAGCCAAAAATTGGGTTTTGGAAAACAATTTTGCTCGAACAAGGCAACTTTGAAAAGGTCGAAATTGTCGAAAAACTTTTAAAAACAGAATTTTCAAAACAAGACGCAAGGGGCAATTGCAAAATATCATCACTTTCTTTTATAAGCTCAAAATTAGGTTTGCAATTTTGGCTCAACAAGACAAAATTTTAAAATGTTGGAAATTTCGACAAGAATTGAAAATTTCGTTAATTAACATTTTGAAAAATTGTTTTAAAAAAGTCGAAATTTTTAAAAAGGATCGAATGAAATCAAGACAAAATATTAAAAAAGGTCCAGATTTTCAAAAAAATCGAAATTTTCAAAAAATGTTTCAAGTAGAAGTCGAAATTCAAAAGAAAAGCCGAAATTTCGAAAATAATTCGTAACTTTCAAAAGAAAAGTCAAAACTTCGAGAAAAGATCGAAAATTTAAAAAATAATTGAAATTTTAAATAAAAATAAAAATCATCGAAAATCAAAATATTTCAAATTTTGAAAAATCGAAATTTTCCAAATTTTGAAAATCGAAATTTACAAAGTTTTGGGAAATCGAATTTTTCTAAATTTTGGAAAATAACACCACATCAGAATAGTCGATATTAACAAGAAAAAAATATTAAAATTCGTGAACAAATTTGAAATAAAAATCGAATTTTCAAGAAGGGTAGAATTTTGAAAGATTCATCGTTTAAAAAAATGTTAAATTTCCACAAAAGTAAATATTTTCATAAAACCGTAAGTTTTTAAAACAGTACGATTTTTTAAAAATTTCAAACTTTTCAAAAAAAAGTTAAAATTGAGAGAACGATCAAATTTCTGAAAACCGGTCAAATTTTAAAAAATAGATTGTAAAATGCGGACATTTTTGAGGTTGAGATTTTGCAATTAAATCAAAAATGTCAGAAGAAGCGAAATTCTCACAAAAAGTCAAAATTTCTAGAAACATACAACGAAATTCTTGACAAAAGTGGAAATTTTCAAATGAAGTCAAAATCTTGAAAAAGGTCAAAATTTTAAAAGATTCTAATTTTTGTTGAAAGAAAATCGAAATCTCGAGAAAAAATTTGAAATATCTGTACAAAAAAAACGAAATTTTAGGAAAATAACCCATCGGCTATTACTTTCATTTAAAATAAAGCAAAATGCGGAAGCAATGGAAAATTTTCCTAACACTTTTTCGTTTCTTTCCAAAATCTTGACATTTTTATAGAAATGTGAGGATTATTTTCTAAAAGTTGTTAGTCAGAATTATAGAATAAACTTTAAAATGTCAAAATCCCGTGAAAAAACTTAACATTTTTAAATCAAATTAAAGGAATATAAAAAAATCAGAAGTTGAAATTTCCAGGAAAAATTTTAAGAACAAAATTTGCTGGAAAAGTAGAAATTTCGAGAAAATTTGTTTATATAATATATTTAGAAAAATATAAATTTTTTCAACAAAAAAAAGTAAAAATATTAGAAAAATCTAAAAATTTTTCCACAATACAATAGAAATTGCGAAATCAGGTAAAAACTCGAAGATTTCGTATTATTTTTTTTTTTAGGGAAATCAAAATGCGAAAAGAGTTGGATACAAATTGTTTCTTGAAATTTTCATTATCTTCCCAAAATTTTGACCCTTTTAGAAAAATTTAACCTTTTTTTTTCAAAATTCAATTCTTTCTCGAAATACTGATTTCTTTTTCAAAAGTTTTACAAAAGTTAGTTCTTAAAAATGCGTTTTTTCATGAAAATTAAAAATCAAAATAGATGTTAGCAGATCATAACATGAAAGGAAGGTGAAGTTTCTATAAAAGAAATTAGAGAAAATTTAAAATTTCTATAAAAAAGTTTTCAAGGAAAAGTCTTCAAAAAAGACCAAACTTTTTAAGAAAAAACTCGAAAGCGGAACTGGGGGTGCTGCAGTTCCTCAATGCATATACGCGAGCCGCTACTGTCTCGAATAAAATACGCATTCAAAATGCATGTCTAAAATCTCGAATACAAGAATCGGGTACAGTATTCAACATCGGAGAAATTAAGAATCGGATATGTAGCGTAGTTAGGAGACCGATTCTATTCACTACTCAGCTTTCCAATATTTTGTTGTATCAGACTACCACAATCTCGAATACATATATTGTATTCGAATACATATTTTGTATTCGAATGCAAGCAAGTACCCGAAAACTTATGAATCATGCGATGATGAGATGTTGCTTGCGCGAGGCGAGAACCGATTCTATTCATAATCTCACTTCAACTCACGGAGTCTGGAAGTATTCGAATACTTCAGTTGAGAATCGGATGTATTCAAGATCTTGGCAGAATCGAATACATCTCACAACTTGTATTCGAATAGCCCAACACTAAAGAAGAGGTTATTAGTTTGTCGTTTAGTAAGAAACATCATTTAATAAAAGTCGACCAAAATGCCGTACTTAACTTAAATCAACAAGATTGAAATTTTAATAATGATTGACTTCGGAGATAGAACAAGAACACAAAATAAAGTTATTCGTTTCTTCAGAGAGAAGTATGCTGATTTGCCACCCATATCGCAACGTATCGTAAGCAAGATTGAAAAACAGTTTCCAGAAAATTGGCACTTAAAAAAGAAAAGTAATTCCCAACAGAATGTGCTCAAGAAGGTGTCAAAATTAATGTATTGTAACGCAATGTAAATTGAATAGAATTGTAGAATTTAGTACGTAAGAAAAGATTTTAGAAAAATCTGATAAGGGGAAAGCGGCCGCAATAATGAAACAAACGGCAGATAAGCGTTCTAGAAATTTCGGCAAACGATAAGCCTTATCGGCCGAAAAGTTCTAGAAGCCGGGAGCCAAAACTATATAAAGCGGTCAGCTTTCCCTCGATTCAGTTAGTTAGAGTCGGTGTAGTTAAGAAGTGAGTTAGCAGTTAGAAATCAATAAATAAGTTAATTGTTCAGTTGTAGTGATCCGAGTTGAGTTTGAAAATAAAGTGGGTATTATTCAATTCACGTGTTAATCAATTCGAACCGATAAAGCCCGTAACAGTATTTTTATCTGTCCAAGAAAACCTTATGTCCCCTCTAGTCAGATAGGTGGGTAACTCGAAATTAGCCAGTCTTCAGTTGCAAGAATTCTGAAAATGCAAAAATTTCATCCTTATAAAATAACAATCCTCCAGAATAAGATGATGCGGTAAGTGCTGGCCTAAATTTTTAGGCAACCCACAACGAATCCAGAATCCAGAAGATGATGCGGATAGAAGACTTCATTTTTGCCTACAAATGATGGCTCTAAAGAACAGAAATGTTCTAAGCATAGAAAATATTCTGTTTTCAGATGAATAAGTTTTATGTTTATTAATTTTATTTTTATTACTCATGCAGGATAAATAATATATTTGCACCCGTTGTTATGGGTGATAAGTCGCTATTTGCCCATTTTAAAATTACAACATGAGTTTTGAGTAAACCACACTCCATTTGAGTGCGACAAGTAAACTTGGCGCATGTAGATTTTCCTTATCTCACACAAATTTTCCTTGGCGCACGCAAATTGACGAGAAAATATACTATTAACATTTCTACAATGAAAATTTAAATATTTCCAAACTGGGTCGTAGAAATGTTAAATAAAATTAATAAACACAATTTTCTCGACCAATAAGAGTCCACCATGAAGAATAACGTTTATGTGAAATGGTGAGCTACTAGGAGTTAGAATTAGTTTTAAAGGTTTTTTTTCTCGAAATTTGAGGCTTTATTGAGCAAAAATGGTTACAAATCGATCATTCGAAGTATTGTCCATCGCTAGCCACTACTTTTTCCCATCTTTCTGTCAATTTTCGGATACCAGCTCGGAAGAGCCGTTCGTCTTTTGATGCGATCCATGTATCGATCCATTTTTTCGTTTCCTCGTAAGAGGTTAAGTGTTGGTCAGCAAAACCATGTGCCAACGATCGGAACAAGTAGTCGGACGGGGCAATATCTGGGGAATACGGCAGGTGCGGTAGAATATCCCATTTCAACGTTTCCAAGTACCGTTTGACGGGTTTTGCGACATGAGGACGAGCGTTGTCACGTTGCAAAGTGACTTTGTCGTGCCGCTGCTCGAATTGCGGCCGTTTTTCCTTCAAACGCGTGTTTGGTAGAGGTCTCGGGTGATGGTTTCGTTCGATTTGAGCAGCTCTTAACGGTGATCCCACCAAATACAGAGCATAAGCTTGGATCCATGGATATAATAATAATAGTTTATTAAATTTCAACAGGGTTTAGGCCCCAATTACAGAAACCAAATAAAAAATAAAAATTGATGGGAGTAGATCCACTTGATCATAAAGTGATATTCGGTCTTGGCGTTGATGACGATATGTGGCCGGGGTATCCATACGATTTCTTACGTTTGGGGTTACCATAGTGGATCCACTTTTCATCGCCGGTGACGATGCGATGCAAAAAACTTTCCTTTTTTGACGCGCAAGCAGCTGTTCGCACGTCATAAGCCGCCTATCCACGTCTCTCGGCTTCAGCTCGTATGGCACCCAATTTCCTTGCTTCTGAATCATACCCATAGCTTTGAGACGTTTTCCGACTGTTAACAAGTCAACTCCCAATGATACGGACAATTTTTGGAGCATTTGACACGGATCTTCGTCGAGTAACGCCTCCGATTCTTCGTCTTCAAATTTTTTCGGCTGACCGGGACGTTCCTTGTCATCGGTGTCAAAATCAGCACTTTTGAAGCATCCAGTACTCACCTGTCGAAATCGATGGGGTATAACCCCCGTAAAATTGTCGTTTTTGGGGAGACAACAACCCACACTGGAGGAGGGAGGGTCATACTCAATATCCAAAGAAAGTTAATGTTTGGGCAGGAATTGTTGGTGATTGAGTTATAAGATCAATTTTCTTTCAAGGAAATTTTAATGGGAGCGAGATATTTAGAATTTTTGCAGGAAGAGCTAATTCCTTTTGATACCGCGTTAGTCGTGATAACATTTTTTTAGGAGGATTGGCCGGGAGGAACGGCCTAGTTTGGGCAAAAATAACTAATTTTTGGATTAAATACGTCATCGCCAAGTGTTTTCAAGCAGAAAAAGATGGTGTCTTATATAAACATGGAAGACGACAACCATCGCTCACAGGTGGCAGCACTTAGGATACGTATCGTTAGAAACTAGAAAAGATGGCGGTTGACGTTCATAGATGGCAGCACGAAAGAAGACGTGTCGTTTGAAAATCAAACAAGGAAAATGGCGGATAACGGTCACAAGGCTTGAAAAATATAGACCTTTAACCGTAAATCCAGACAATTTGGCAGTGAAGCAGTGCGAAGATCGATTAGAAACAACTGCCACGAATTTAAGAATACGTACCGCAAAAAAAAATCAAATTTTAACGGAAAAGCAGACACTCTGCGAGCACGTGACTTGAAATTTACGAAAGGAAATTTTGTCAGGCTGAAAGAGGGCAAGGTGAATGATGCAAGCAGTATTAAACAAAAAAAAAAAATAATAATAACACTGATAAACACTAAACAAGAAAAAAAAATGCAAGAAAAAAAAATACTTACGGTTTTTAAGCTGGGGTCGCAACGATGCACTATCAATGTCGTACGTCAGCGTCGGTAGAAAATTTGGGGTCAAAGCGCTAGGCAAATGAGCAAAAGTCGCAATGGGAATTGGGCGGCTAAAGATTCTCGACGGTTGGAGAAATCTTCGGCTGGTGGAGTACTGGCGACGAGGACAGCAGACAAGGAACTGAACTTACTCCCGAGGGACTTGAGTGAATCACAATTCATTCGTTAGGGGTGCCTAGCGCTTTGATGCAGCGAGTGTCGTCAAGAGCGGGAAAATTGAAAATATATTTATTTCGCTCCGGTATCACTTTGTTTCCTAATCCGGTCGAAGCTGATGTACCAAATAGGAACATCTAGTTTCAACAAGACGGCGCCCCTCTTCATTTTGCAAGATCTGTCCGTGAATATCTGGATGACGTATTTCCAGGCAGGTAGCAGAAGAGGGCCTTTTGAATGGCCATCCAGGTCTCCGGACTTAACACCTATGGCCTACATGGGGGTATTTGAATAGCAAAGTTTTTAAGACCAAACTTGTGAATATTGTTACGCGCTTATCGGTTTGAATTGATTAACACGTGAATTGAATAATACCCACTTTATTTTTAAACTTAACTGGGATCACTACAACTGAACAATTAACTCATTTATTGATTTCTAACTGCTAACTCACCACTTCACTACACCGAGTCTAACTAACTCGAGGGAAAGCTGACCGCCTTATATAGTTTTGGCTCCAGGGTTCTAGAAAAATCCCACAGATAAGACTTATTGTATGCCGAAATTTCTGGAACGCTTATCTGCCGTTTGTTTCGTTATCGCGGCCGCTTTCCCCTTATCAGATCTTTCTAGAAACTTTTCTTACGCACTACATTCTATTCTAAATTCTATTCTATCTATTTACATTGCGTTACGATATTGGGGAGTTGAAATGAATAATAAGACAGGAGTGTGGACTAATTTCCCCCGAAGTAATTAGAAATGTTCAAAACGAGTTTCACTTCCCTTTAGGGTATTGTCAGTAAATGGACAATATTTTTAACATTTATGGAAGAAAGTTTATTGAGTTGAATCAGATTCCTTGATTTTTTGAATTAGTTAATATTTGTTGTTAAATATCTTTTAAATGACAAGAAATAAAAAACTGAAATTTGATACGCAAGTGTAACCTGATATACCCTTTAGTACAAAAATAGGGTTGCTATTTAAAAAAAATGTTCATAACGTCATATCTTACATTTGGGATATTCTGTATAACATTTTCCTGCATTAAAAAGAGCGCAAATTAAAATATTAGTCGACGTGTCTGAGCATATTTCCGAAAAAAACTGTCTTTGATTTACTGAATTTATTCCAAGTTACAGACTACCACTGTATGCTAATGGAGGAACCATTGGTTCCAGAAAATTATTGTTACAAAATGTAATTAAAATTTAGTTAGGAATTTTCTAGAACATATGATAAGGGGAAGCGGCCGCAATAATGAATCAAACGGCAGATAAGCGCCCCAGAAAGCTACACGGTAGACTTTTGTGATCTTGTGTTCCATTAATATTAAGTTGCACTGGTTCCATAGGTTAGAGTCTTATCAAGTCTAAATCGGGCCCTGGAGTCAATTTTAAAAATCTGTCACTTTTGCGTCGATCTCTATTCTATTGATGATGGAATGGACTAGTCCTTGGTTATCTTCAAA
This sequence comes from Dastarcus helophoroides, assembly GCA_028583605.1. Lineage (NCBI taxonomy): Eukaryota > Metazoa > Arthropoda > Insecta > Coleoptera > Bothrideridae > Dastarcus > Dastarcus helophoroides. The sequence goes on along the minus strand of CM053330.1, from coordinate 41,622,675 downwards.
AATTGAAATATACGTAAGCTCCAGACACTAATCGATTTTTAGCATAGACTGCTCGCCTGGATACAATACAAGTTCCCAAGCGTTTGCAGTCGATTTTCGGACAACACGGCATTCCATAGGCAATCAAATTTAAAGTCAATTGATAAACTGTGAACCAGTGGTACATAGTGAATCACCACCCAAATCATGTAACATTTTGGTGGAATGGACCAGGTCCTTGGTTATCTTCAAAAATTGAAATACAGAACTTGTCCCATGAAACAAAGAAATATTAAAAAACACAACAAAGGTTGCTCTAACGCGTTTCGACAGTCAAGCTATCATCTTCAGAGAGATACTGCTGTCGAAACGCGTTAGAGCAACCTTTGTTGTGTTTTTCAATCTTTCTTGATTTCAGGGGACAAGTTGTGTATTTCAATTTTTGAAGACAACCAAGGACCAGTTCCTTCCACCAAAAGAATATGTAGTTAATTTAAAAAAATTAATGGGCAGAGTTATAGAGACTACCGACTGAAGTAAAAACTAAGGTATAACAGGTTCAGTCATATTAAATATTTGTTGAAACATCATGAACATTTAAATATTTCTTGTTGTATTTATTGATAATAATTTTAAAAAATTAGGAAGCGACACATTTTAAAACAAGAAATAGTGGATTGGGGCCTTATCTCAGTGACACAACTAACTTTTAAAACATGGTTATCACTTATTATTGCTGTATCTAAAACACAGAGCAACCTCTGTTGTGTTTTTTAATCTTTCTTGGTTTCAGGGGACAAGATTTGTATTTCAGTTACTTCTATGATGAAAAAGTTTTGCAAACAATTTGTAAAAGGATTCTCTCAATTTATTTTCAAGAATAAAGGCTTAATGAAAATCACTGACTGCTGTTAAAATACTTATATTAAACGCATTCATTTCCTAAACAGTTTGTAGCAGTAATATTCTTATAATACTTTCCAGATTCTTTTATAATTCGTGTTCTGTTGGGGCTATTGAAATCAACCTGATATAATCCAAATTTTTGCCTAAAAGTTATATATGTTTGGCAAAAATTAATACATCATTATTAACGTACGTGTAACCACTGAGCCATTCGAAATTATCCATCAAAGTCCACGCAGCATAACCAATGACATTTATATGGTCGTCATGAATTGCAGACAAAACATTGTCCAAGTAGTCCTAAAAATATAAAAATAATATTGGCGAAATGGACTCGTCCTTTATTATCTTCAAAAATTGATATACAAATCTTGCCCTCTGGAACCATCATCTTCAGAGAAAGTATTTCTATTTAAGTTTAGCGGACGATCTATTAATAGAACAGAGCTACGCATGAACAGTTTGAATAGTTTTACATCTAGCTCTTCGTACACGAAGTCGATGCGGAAGAACCTCGCTGGACGACTGGTTGTTCGATGCTCCTATTTACTTTAACGCGCCAAATTCAAAAAGATAAAGTTTCTAACAATACACTTCCAGTAAAACTTGCATGAGTCAGAGATTTGAGTTTTTTTTTGGTCCTTGGTTATCTTCAAAAATTGAAATACAAATCTTGTCCCCTGAAACCAAGGAAGATTAAAAAACAGAACAACGGTTGCTCTAACCCGTTTCTACATCCAAGCTGTCATCATCTTCAGAGAGATACTCTCTGAAGATACTCTCTACTTTCTGCAGTATCTCTCTGAAGATGACAACTTGGCAGTCGAAACGCGTTAGAGCAACGTTTGTTGTGTTTTTTAATCTTTCTTGGTTTCAGGGGATAAATTCCGTATTTCAATTTTTGATAGCTTCTTGGCTATCGATACGCCTTAGAACAAGTGTTGTTAGATCTTTTAATCTTTCTTGGTTTTAGGGATCAATTTTTGAAAAATAGTATATTCATTTTCTAGATTTGGAGGCATCCATTAATCACGTGAGATTTTAAAGCCAATGTATACGTAACCCCCCCCCCTCTCTCTCATTGTAATCAAAAGTTTTTCTGCTGGAACTAGTCTCTGGCTGGAACGAACTGGTCTTTGGTTATCTTTCAAAAATTAAAATACAAATCTTGTCCCCTGAAACCAAGAAAGATGAAAAGATGCAACAACAGTTGCTCTAACGCAGAGATACTAAAGGTCTTTGAAGATGAAAGTTCGGCTATCGAAACACGTTAGAGCAACTATTGCTGTGCCTTATAATCTTTCTTGGTTACAGGGGAAAAGGTTTGTATATCAATTTTTAAAGGTAACCAAAGAGCAGTCCGTTCCAGCAGATATCAAAAGTGATATGCTTTGTTTCTTCTTTGCGGATTAGCGTCGTTTTCATTCATGTTTTATTGGCTTTCCCTTCACCAGTTACTTCTTCCACAATTCTGGATTTTCAATAACTTTCTATTAAGGAAAGGCAATCTCTTATACATTGCCTCAAGCATTTATTGCATTGACTCTTTTAAATCTTAAGAAAGTTTTCAGTGTTTTTCAGTGTAGTGTCACAAACGTCGATTAACAAACAAAGATCCAACTGCTTGGACCGATCTATAAACGGTTGCCAATCCTTAACAGAAAGCTACTGCAAATATAGAATTATGGAAAGGTAACTGGCAAAGAAAAAGCCATGAACCAAAAAATCAAAAGTCACATCTATCCATCCATATGTAGGATTTTCTTTGTTGTTTAGAGATGATCACAGGTCACAGGCTAACAGAAGAAAAGCACTTGGATGGTAAAATCCTTCCGATGGGATCTAATCTACTTATCCTAGGAGTGAATGCGAGCACTAACTTCTCTTGGGACGATCATGTGCGCGCCATTGCCAAATCCGCCTCTCAGAAGGTGGGCTTTCTTTATAGAGCTAAAAAGTACTTCACATCTCATCAGTTACTCACACCATACAAGGCTTAAGTTAGGCCAACACTAGCCAATACTGTTCTCATGTTTGGAGTTCAGCCCCAAAATACACTTTAGATCTCTTGGATTCAATTCAAAGAAGAGCGATTCGCCTAATTGATGACGAGAGTCTGATCCATTCTCTCGAAATACTAGAGCACGGGCGTATGGTTGGTGACTTGTCTTTGGTGACTTGTCTCTTTTCTAAAAGTACTATCATGGAAGATGCTCGCAGGAACTAATAGGATTGATCCCCCCAAGGGCAAGATTCTTGAGGCGTACTAGACAGTCGAAAACAGCAAATTCCTGTGCGGTCCAGCTTGACACAGTGAGGACTTCTGTCTTTGGAGACTCTTTTTTCTATCGAACTTTCAAGTTATGGAACTTGTTACCGAAAGGAATTTTCCCCAAAAATTACAACCTCTCCTTGTTTAAGAAGGCGGTTCATCGCCATCTATCCATGTTTCTGCATCCTACTCGCAGTGCTTTGAAACCATAATTGGGTTACCCTTTGCGAGTGAATTAAACTTAAAAAAAAACAACAGTCCAACGATCGTTTGTTGTTAAATGGAGTTAAGTTAAGTATACCTTAAATGAACAGATTGTTCAAAATTTAGTTGTCATTTGTTGTCTAAAAATGTCAACTACGGTAAATGGCACCTTTAAATATAAAGATTATCACGTTTAAACAGTAATCAAAAATTTATAAATTACTGAATAATGCCGTATTTGGAAAAACTATGGAAAATGTTAATACAAAAAATATATTAAATTAAAAAAAAAAAACTAGAGTAATAAGTCGAAATTTCTTATTCTATGGTTAGGTTAGGCAAATGACAGTTAAGCCCCAGCAACCCTTAGAATATAAGACTATATTCTAAGCACCAACCCTTTTACAATTTAATATTGACACCACTAGCGTACGTTCAGTTCGACTTTTTTCTTAACATTTCAAGGTTGAAGTTGAATTTTAGAGAAAAAAGTCGAAATTTCGAGTTTAAAATCGACATTTTACAAAAGCGTAGAAAGGCATTGATTAAAAATTATTATATTTAGAAATTTCGACATTTTACAAAAGCGTAAAAAGGACATTGATTTAAAACAAAATATTTTTAAAGATTTCGACTTTTTTTCTCGAAATTTCGACTTTAATGTTGAACTTTCGGATTTAAATTCGAAATTTCGGCTTTAAGCTCTCTCAAAATTTGAGAGAAACGTCGAAATTTCGAGAAAAAGTCGAAATTTTGAAATATTTCGAGAAAAAAGTCGAGATTTCGAAAAAAGTTGAAACTTCGAGAAAAAAAAGTCGAAATTTCGAAAAAAAAAAGTCGAAAGTTTGACTTTAAAGTCGAAATTTCCAGAAAAATGTCGAAATTTCCAGAAACATGTCTCAATTTCGATATTAAGGTCAAAATTTCGAGAAAAAAGTAGAATTGGGAGAATAAATCAAATTTTGAAAAATGGTCGAAATTTGAAAAAAAGTCAGAATTTTGAGAAAAAAACGGCAAAATTCGAGAAAAAAGTTGAAAAATAACAAAAATGTCCGAAATTTCGAGAATTGAAAAAATCGAAATTTTTCGAAATTAAAAAAGTTGTCGAAATTTCAAATAACATGTTTAAATCGATGTTTTTTATGCGTAACATTTCGGAAAGTTGAAATTTGAAGAAAAAAAGTCGAAAATTTGAGAAAAAAGTCGAAATTTGAATTTAAATCGAAATTTTGAATTTACAGTCGAAAATTTCAAAAAGATGTCGAAATTTCGAAAATTCGAGAAAAATAAGGAAAGCAAATTTCGAGAAAAAAGTTGAAATTTTGAAAAAAGTCGAAATTTCGAGAAAAAAAGTCGAAATTTCAGTAAAAAGTCAAAATTTTGAGAAAAAAAGACGAAATTTCGAGCTTAAAACCAAAATTTGAGAATAAAAGACGAATTTTTTAATCGATATTCTTTCTGCGTCTTTGTAATATTTCGAAAAAGTTGAAATTTCCAGAAAAAGTCGAAATTTAAGAAAAAATTTGAAAGTTGAGAAAAAAAGTCGAAATTTTGGGTTTAAAGTCGAAATTTAGAGAAAAATGTTCAAATTTTGATATTAAGGTGAAAATTTCAAGAAAAAAGTCAAAATTTCAGGAAAACGTCGAAATTTTGAGAAAATATTCAAAATTTGAGAAAAAAGTTGAGATTTCGAGAAAAAAGTCGAAATTTCGAGAAAAAAGTCGAAATTTCGAGAAAAAAGTCGAAATTTAAAAAAATAACGTTTTTTCTAATCGATGTTCTTTCTGCACCTTTGTAACAATTCGAAAAAGTTGAAATTTTCAGAAAAAATTCGAAATTTAAGAAAAAATTTGAAATGTTGAGAAAAAAAGTCAAAATTTTGTGTTTAAAGTCGAAATTTAGAGAAAAATGTCGACATATCGATATTAAGGTCAAAATTTCGAGAAAAAAGACAAAATTTCTGAAAAACGTCGAAATTTTGAGAAAAAATTCGAAATTTGAGAAAAAAGTTGAGATTTCGAGAAAAAAATCGAAATTTCGAAAAACAAAGTCGAAATTACGGGAAAAAGGTCGACATTTCGAAAAAAAATCGAAATTTGCGAGAAAAGTCGAAATTTCGAGCAAAAAAATCGAAATTTTATGTTTAAAGTCGAAATTTAGAGAAAAATGTCGAAATTTCGATATTAAGGTCAAAATTTCAAGAAAAAAGTCAAAATTTCAGGAAAACGTCGAAATTTTTAGAAAATATTCAAAATTTGAGAAAAAGGTTGAGATTTCGAGAAAAAAGTCGAAATTTCGAGAAAAAAAAGTCGAAATCTCGAGAAAAAGTCGAAATTTATAAAAATAACGTTTTTTTTAATCGATGTCCTTTCTGCGCCTTTGCAACATTTCGAAAAAGTTGAAATTTTCAGAAAAAATTTGACATGTTGAGAAAAAAAGTCAAAATTTTGTGTTTAAAGTCGAAATTTAGAGAAAAATGTCGAAATTTCGATATTAAGGTCAAAAGTTCGAGAAAAAAGTCAAAATTTCGAAAAAAAAAGTCGAAATTTCGGGAAAAAAGTCGAAATTTCAAAAAAAATCGAAATTTGCGAGAAAAGTCGAAATTTCGAGAAAAAAAGTATAATTTTGTGTTTAAAGGCGAAATTTAGAGAAAAATGTCGAAATTTCGATATTAAGGTCAAAATTTCGAGAAAAAAGTCAAAATTTCTGGAAAACGTCGAAATTTTGGGAAAATTTTCAAAATTTGAGAAAAAAGTTGAGATTTCGAGAAAAAATCGAAATTTCGAAAAAAAAAGTCGAAATTTCGGGAAAAAAGTCGAAATTTCAAAAAAAAAATCGAAATTTGCGAGAAAAGTCGAAATTTCGAGAAAAAAAGTCGAAATTTTAGGAAAACGTCGAAATTTTGGGAAAATATTTAAAATTTGAGAAAAAAGTTGAGATTTCGAGAAAAAAGTCGAAATTTCGAGAAAAAAAACTCGAAATTTCGAGAAAAAAGTCGAAATTTATAAAAATAACGTTTTTTTTAATCGATGTCCCTTCTGCGTCTTCGTAACATTTCGAAAAAGTTGAAATTTTCAGAAAAAATTCGAAATTTAAGAAAAAATTTGAAATGTTGAGAAAAAAATTCAAAAAAAGTCGAAATTTAGAGAAAAAATCGAAATTTCGAAAAAAAAAGTCGAAATTTCGGGAAAAAAGTCGAAATTTGGAAAAAAGAATCGAAATTTGCGAGAAAGGTCGAAATTTCGAGAAAAAAAGTCGAAATTTTGAGTTTAAAGTCGAAATTTCGAGAAAAATGTCCAAATGTTAAGGTTAAAATTTCGAAAAAAAGCCGGTATTTGAGAAAAAAGTCGTAAATTGAAAGAAAAAAAACGACATTTCGAGAAAAAAGTCGAACTTTTCAGATTAAGGTAGAAATTTCGAGAGAAAGTCGAAATTTTGAAATATTTCGAGAAAAAAGTCGAAATTTCTGGAAGAAATCGAATTTCGAGAAAAAAAGTCCAAATTTCGAGGTTAAAAACGAAATTTCTAAAAATAACATTTATTTTTTAAATCGATTTTTTTTCTACGCGTTTGTACCATTTCGAAAAAGTCAAAATTTCAGGAAAAAGTCGAAATTTCCAGAAAAAAAGTCGAAATTTTGAGAAAAAATGATTTAAAAATATAAAGTTAGACCCGACATGATCACTCTACTTTTTAATTAATCAATTAAAAACTCTTCGAAAAAATACGTTGACGTTTTTACCTTCTGTCATGTCTCTCTAATTACTATTTATTCAACTTTTTTTTTCTGTTTACGAAGACTATGCTGTAATTTTGAAACCCTACACTTATATTATCCAAAATACGGGAGAAAGGCTCTTTCTCCCCTATTTGGACCTCACATGATTAATGGTCAACCTCTTTAGTGTGCAATAATAACCCGGAAGTAGTTTATCCTGATCTGATCGTCAAGCCCGCCGCTATCAGATACTCCATTCTCTGTTATCATTATAGCCGACGGATTATAACTTTTGTCGATCCAGTTGATCAATTTCCTGATACCCCACGGCACAATTTTTAACCAAAAAGACACAGTGCTGGGCCACTTTGGGTCCTGCCAAACTTTAACGCCTTGGTCGTTGTCGTAACCAAGATTTCCGATGGGATTATTACAATCGTTTGCTGCTAATGTTGTGGTGTATTGGTTAAGAGAAAAAAAATCGGAAGTTCCTGAGGATAAATTACAAGTTGATGATACGTTTACATCATTTGAAAGAAAAAAAACTACCTTTGATGCTTTCGATTTCATCGAGGGTAAATTCTGGAAGTCGGGAAGTCTTCAGTCCTTCTTTTTTGCTTCTTTCTGCCATTTTATCGATCATTACTTGTGGATAGTTCCCCCTTTTGCTGTATATTGGGTTTGCGTACCATCCAAGCTGTAAAATAATATTGCACAATGGGATCTCTGCTGAACGCCTAGGAATGAACAAGACCTTGGAGAAAATTCGAAAACGGTTCTATTAGGTTAACTGCAAGGAGGACGTCGAGCGGTGGTGTCGGAAATGCGACACCTGCGCTGCGTCCAAGTGTCCTCATACAAGAACCAAAGGAGCCCTAAAGCATTATAAAGTAGACTTCCGCTAGAATTGCGCTCACCGGACTGGATCGACCGTTAAAGTTGCTACTCCCCTACCATCCCTACCATTGTCGAAAAATGCTATATTGTATTGTTCCTAGTGTGGTTGAGTGGATTATTCAAAAGTGGCGCTAAAACTCGGAAGTCTAATCGTCGTTCGAAAATAGAGAGGGGGGAATATTCGCGCAACTTTAACGATCGCATCTTGTCAACTTTAACGAGCGGACAACTTTAACGGACGCAACTTCAGCGGGAGTCGACTGTAACGTGGAGTTCCATTTGAAAGAATAACAATCGATGTGGTGGGACCATTTCCAGAATCAGATGATGAAAACAAGTACATTTTGGTGGTCATGAACTATTTCAGTAAATGACTTGAAGCTTATGCTATCCCGAAGCAGGAAGCTACCACAGTCGCAAGGGTTCTTGTGGACAACTTCATCTGTCGATTTGGTTAGAACTACACTCGGACCAAGGAAGGAACTTTGAATTGGCGGCAGTGGCGGCTCGTAGCCAAAACTAATGGGGGTGCTGCGACAATGTTTAGTGTTTTGAAATTTTTTCGACTAAAAATTTCGACAATTTTATATTTGTTTGAAAACTTGACAATAAAAACTTTTGATAATGGCGCGTTTTTAAAAAGTTGTTTTTTTTTTCCAAATTTGGACTGTATTGCAAAATTTAGACTTTTTTCTTGTAATCTCGACCTTATTTTATTTTTAAGTATTGACTTTTCTGAAAAACTGTGAGTACTCTTTTAAAAATTTCCGTATTTTTGTAATTATTTAGACTTTTCTGTGTTCTGTTTTTTTTGTAATTTTTTTTTGAAAATTAATTATTACATTTTTTTGTAATTCTTACCATTTGCAAATTCTTACTTTTTCTTAAAATGTAAATTTGTTCAACACTAGACTTTTGACTTGTTAAATTTTCGACTTTTTTCTAAACTTCATCTTTGTTTATAATTTTTTTTTGAAAATTATAATTTTATTATTGAAAAATTCCATGTCAACTATTATTCAGAATTTCGATTATTTTCTGATTGTTTTTGTTAAAAATTTCGCTACTTCTTAATTTTCCAAATTCTTTCAAAATTTCGATTTTTTTGAACATTTTGACATTTTTTGAAAATGTTGACATTTTATGAAATTTTTTACATTTTTTCAAAATTTTAATTTTTGTGACCAAAAAATTCAACTTTTTAAAAAAATGTTTCACTTTGATTAAAAAAATTTAAACTTTTTCCAAAATTTTAACTATTCACCATTTTGACTTTTGAAAACCTCGATCTATCCAATAATTTTCACTTGTTTTCAATATTCCGGTTTCAAAAATTCTATTTTTTATTGAAAAGTTAAGTGTAAATTTCCCAACTATTCAAAATATAAACTTTTTTAAAATTTCGTTGCAAATTTTGATACTTTCTTAATTTCAGCTATAAAATCTCGACCTTTTTTTTTAAAAATTTCTTTTGCAAAATTTTGACTTCTTTTAGAAATTCTTCATGGAAGACCCTTATTGACCGGAAATATTATGTTTTTTTCAATTTATTTAACATTTCTTCGGCCCATTTTGGAAATATTTAAATTTTTATGGTTTGTTGACAATTTTCTAAACAGTTTTTGAAATGCGACTAAATGTGACGTTTTCAATAAATTTAAATATCACGTAGTTGCATTTCAAAAACTGTTTAGAACATTGTCAACAAACCATAAAAATTTAAATATTTTTTTTTAAATTTGAAAGATTTTGAAAATAATTGCCTTGTCAACAAACTTCGACTTACTTTATTGAAAATTAAATCTGCACTTTTTAGAAACTTTCGACTTTTTATTTTAATTCCCATTTTGATAAAAATTCTGGCCTTTTTCAATTGTTCGAATTTTTCAAAATTTCAGTCACCTTTCAAGATTTAAAATTTTTTGAAAGCCTAAAAATTTTGACTATTTTTTTTTAATTTTAACTATTTTCAAAATTTTAACATTTTTTTGAAAACTGTCGATTCTTTATTTGAAAATTGTTATTTCTTTTAAGTCAGACATTTCTTATAACCTCTTATTGAAATTTTCGACTTTTATTTCAAAATTTCGATTCTTTGAAATCTTGACTTTTTTTGAAAAGTTCGAACTTTTTTTTTAAATTTTATTTATACATTTTTTTAAACATTTCCAATTAAATCTTTGACTTTTTTGATAATTACGAATTTTTTGATAATTTTGAGTTTTCTCTAATATTCAAAAAATTTAGCTTCTTTTAAAATTTAATTAGAAACTCTGCAATGTATTTTAAATGTCGATATTTTTTCCAAAAATTTGTCTTTTAATGACATTCCTAAGATTATTGAAAATGTCGACCATTTTAAAAATTGAAATTTTTTTTCGAAGTCCTTTGAAAATTTGACTTTCTAGGAAAATTTCATATTTTTTAAAATTTGACCTTTTTTTAAAAAATTCGTCTTTTCTAATAACTTTAGCTTTATTTTTTAAAAGTGGTACTGTTTTTCTTTTTAAATTTACATTTTTTGAGAAAAATTTTGAAACAAAACTCAAATTTAAAAAAAATGTATAACAAAAATTTCTATTTTTAAAATTTTGCAGTTTTGAAACAAATTTCCAAAAAAAAACTTGCATTTTATGTACAAATAAATTGCCAAAATTTAAATTTGAATCACAAAAAATTGGATTCAAGCTGAAATATTTGATTTTTGAAATTTCTGTGGAACTTTAAAATTACTAAAAAAAATTAAATTAGAACAGTAAATTGTTGACGAATTTCTTTCAACATTTTGATTTATTTTAATTTTGAAAGTTTGAGACTCTTCTAAAAATGTTGATTCTTCTTCTCAAAAATTTCAATAATTTCTACTTTAAAAGTCGAAGTTATAAGAATATTTTTGATGATCAATTTATCTCAACCATTTTTTTTCTTTCATTCCGAAAATGTTAATTTTCTTTGGAAAAATGTTGTTTACAAACAAAAAATTTCAACTTTTTTTAGAAATATGATCTGCTTTCTCTTGAAATTTTGAATTTAATCTTGAAATTTCGATCTTTTTTTATCGAAATTTGAATTTTAAATTCGAACTTGAGAATTTTAAGAATATATTTAACATTTCTAGAAAAATTGGAATTTCCGATTGAGAATTTTCTTTGGTCCTGCAGTAGTAGTAATTTTTTAGAATAATATCAAGTTGTAAAAAAGGTTGAAATTTACAAGGTTAATTTTTTCTTGAAATTTAAATATTTTTCCCAAAATTTACTTATTTTTATGCAGATTTGAAGTTTGTTTTCCCTAAATTTATACTTAATAAATTTTTAGTTTCTTATTAAAATTACAAAATAAAATAGACTTTGAAATAATAAAATTTCGTTAAAAAAATTTTTAAATTTCCAAAACAAATTAGAGAAATCAAAATTTTTACAGGAAAAAATATTTTAAAGACAAAATCTCCAGGAAAAGTCGTCATTTCAAGAAAAATTCTTTGTATAAAATATTTAGGGATAAACACAAATTTCATAGGAAAAAAAATCAAAATTTCGCAGAGAAAAAGTCGAAATTTGAAAATAATTGAAATATCTTTACAAAAAAGTCAAAATGTTTCGGTTTTCCAAAATGTTGAACTTTTTATGTAGCTTTCAGGGCTTTTTTCAAATATTTTTTTCCAAAGCAGCAAAATAAAATGAACTTTGTGAAAATGTCGAGAAAAAACGATATTTTTAAAGCAAATTATATATAAAAAAATCTGTAGAAGTTAAAATTTCTAGAGGAAATTCTAAAAATAACTAGAACAACAACAACTGAAAAATTTCTTTTTATAAAATATTTAGGAAAAATGGAAACTTTGCAGAAAAAATTAAAAATTCCTAAAAAAAAGTCGAAATATCCGAAAAACACTCAAAATTTTTATACAAAATGAAATTTGAGGTAAAAATTTGAAGATGCCGTATTAACTTATTTTTTAAAAAAATGGTAAAATGCGAGATGAGTTGGATTTCGATTTTATCTTGAAATTGTAATTGTAAAATGTTGACATTTTCAAAGAAATTTGAGTTTTTTTTACATTTTAATTCCTGCTCGAAATATTGATTTCTTTCTCATAACTTTTACAAAAATTAGTTTTTGAAAATGTGATTTTGATCAACATTAAAAATAAAATAAGTTTTTAAATATCGTTACTTCGTGAAAGAACCTAAAATTTCTATAAAAAGAAATCAGAGAAAATTTAATGTGTGTAATGAAAAGTGTTCAGAAAATTTTGAGAAAAAATTGTAAACGAAGTTGGGGGTGCTGCAGTTCTACAGTGCCTATACACCAGCCGCCACTGATCGGGGGTCTTCTAAGAGGTGTGCCGTCTTCTTGGAATAAAGAAAACTCGAACGCCACCTCTTCATCTACAGTCTGATAGAATGGTGGAAAGATTTAACAGAACCTTCCTTCGAAGATCGTTTCCAAGCATCAGACAGACTGATACCGACAACTGCCACTGTTTCTAATGGCCTATCGCCCGACAACTCGTGAAACTACGGGTCAGACTCCGGCAAAAGTGATCTTCGGGAAAGAACTGCGGCTTCCGTGTGACTTGGTGTTTGGATCAACAAGGGAGACTTCCAGAGAGACGATGGGTTTCGTAGACGGCTTAAGAAAAACGATATTGGAGACACATGCCCTGGTGTGAACGAAAATCAACTTGGCGACGAACAGAATGAATACCAGATCGGGACGATCAGTCTTAAGCCGGAGGCGGTGTAACATAAAGTAATTATAAAGTTTAGTTGGGAATTTTCAAGAAAATTTGATAAGGGGAAGCCAGCGGAGAAAAGCAGTTTCGCCGAAGTTTACGCCATCTTGGGAAGGGCCGTACAAAGTGCTGGAGAGGATCAACGACTTGGTATACAGGATCCAGCGTAGCCCCAGAACCAAGTTGAAAGTGATACACCTCGACAGACTGTGCAAATATAGTGACAAAGTGACTGATTGGAACTGATCGGGACGATCAGTCTTAAGCCGGTGGCGGTGTAACAAAAAGTAATTATAAAGTTTAGTTGGGAATTTTCTAGAAAATTTGATAAGGGGAAGCGGCCGAGATAATAAATTAAAAGGCAGATAAGCGATCCAGAAATTTCGGCAAACGATAAGCCTTATCTACTGAATTCTTCTAGAACCCGGACCGGGACCTATATAAGGCGGCCACTTTTTCCTCAATGAAGGGTATGTTAGTCAGAAGTCAATGAATAAGTTAGTTAATTAAACAGTGTAAATGAATTGCAATTGTAGTGTTCCGAGTTCAGTTTAGAAATAAAGTGGTTACAATTCACGTGTTAATCATTCGAACCGATAACGCGCAACAATATATATCTCATTCAATGAAGACTGTTGTATGGAAATATTTCAAATTACATAGTCATTGAAGTCAGTACTTTGAAAATATATTATTTTCAAATATTTTGAACTTTGCCACGCAAATCTAGAATACAAGAATTGTGAAAGGTTTTTTAATGTGCCGTAACCTAAAATACGAAATATACTGAGTGAACCCTAGATACTGCCAATGCATCTCACTGTGAATTTGGTTGAAAAATATTTTATTTATTGATATACCACAGTCTCCACTGAAAACTATTATGGAGCTTAAATGCCTGCTGTATGTAACCAAAAAGTGCCAAAGTTAAGTTATAACAATCTTTGTTAGATGAGTCGATATAATGTTTAATGTTCAAGTAAAAAGTTCTCAAGTGTGTTGTGTCCTGTATCAGAAGGATACGCTGCGAATTACTCTTTGAATGTCTGCCTGCAATTTTTATTAATATTTGTCGTCTATTGGGAATTGCAGTAGTCATTTATTTTTGTTTATCGAGTTGGGTGATCTTGTCTACAAGTCTGTTCTAACCACAGACTAAATAGACTGAACTTAATGCTATCTTCGTAAAGTTTTGTGAAATAATAAGAGAGCGTTGCGAGCTAGGCTTTCGCCAGGTTTTTAACTGCCTTCACCGCTTACCCTGTTAGGTTCAGTCTATTTAGGCTCTGGTGCTAACCATATGATATATAGTCAAACCAAAAAACTTACAAGGAACTGAAGTTTACGCTCAGCTGCTTCCTTATCTTCAGTACTGTTGCTGGCTGGCTCTACCCAATCCGAGTCAATAACTATAGTGATTTTTCCTAAAAATAAATGACTGAATCAATTTATATAGTGAATCAAACAATCATCAAATATTGAGATATTTAGAAAGTATCTTTATTTAAATGACAATTGTACGAAAGACGACTACAAAAGACAAGTTGTATCAATTTTTTTTTGTGGAACTGACTAGTCCTTGGTTATCTCCAAAAACTGAATAACAAATCTTGTTCCTTGAAACCAATAAAGATTAAAAAACACAACAATGGTTGCTCTAACGTGTTTCCATACTATCTCTGAAGATGTTTGGTTTTGTTGGTTTTTTAATTTTGGTGGAACGGACTGGTCCTTGGTTATCTTCAAAGATTGAAATGCAAAACTTGTTCCCTGAAACCAAGAAAGATTAAAAAACACAACAAAGGTTGCTCTAACGCGTTTCGACAGCCAAGCTATCATCTTCATAGAGGTACTGAACGCGTAAGAGTAACCTTTGTTGTGTTTCTTAACCTTTCTTGGTTTCAGGGGACGAGTTTTGTATTTCAATTTTTGGGTTTTTTAATCTTTCTTGGTTTCAAAGGACAAGATTTGTATTTCAATTTTTATCAAAATTTAAGCAATCCTCAAAGCAACAGGAATCTAAATTTCGAAAAACAAATTTCTCTGCTTTATTGATATCACGTATTTTAAGGGCTCTCTGTTATTTGTTGTTATTTTTAGCGGCATCGAAAATATATGTGATTCAAAATTACATAAAAAAAACGCCTAATGTATTTTGAATAAAACGAATGTTTTTGAGACAGTCACAAAAAATAAATATCTCTTTAGGACTTCATTCTGGGACATACTGTTATTTTGGTGGAACGAACTGGTTCTCGGTTATCTTTAAAAATTAAAATACAAATCTTGTTCCCTGAAACCAGGAGTATCTCTCTGAAGATGATAGCTTTGCTATCGAAACGCGTTAGAGTAACCTCTGTTGTATTTTTTAATCTTTCTTAATTTCAAGGAACAAGATTTGTATTTCAATTTTTGAAGATAACCAAGGACTAGTCCGTTCCAACAAAATTATAAATGGTGTAATTAACACGACTTTGTTTTGTACATGTGGATTTTTTTTTTAAATTAAATCTCTACCTATTATTTCTTACCGTTAAATTTCTTTCGGTATTCCTTGTCATAAATGTGGTAAGCCTTAGCGTGAGACCTCAGAACATTATGAGTACACTTATACTCTCCTGTACCAAGCAAGTGGACCCCCGGAGCAAATATGCCATAACTATAACCAAAGACACAAGTTTGTTTGGCTTCATTGAATGTAGCGAAATATTTCACATCAGCTCCAAACTGTTCGAAACAGAATCTGGCATAATCGGCGAAGTAATCAATAATTGTATCGTTTTGCCAACCCCCGATATCTTCCAATACTTGTGGCAGATCCCAATGAAACAAAGTAACCATGACGTTTATTCCATAATCTTTTAGAGCACCGATTATGTTTTTGTAGTATTCTACACCAGCCTGATTCTTGACACTCAGATCTCCACGGGGTAAAAGTCTAGCCCACGATAAAGATAACCTGTAGAAGGAAACACCTAAATTTTTAATTAGTTGGACATCTTCTTTCCATTTGTGGTAGGAGTCACACGCCACATCTCCGTTGCTTTTGTCTAGGATTCTCTGCGGGTTGGAATGTGTGAAACGGTCCCAGTTGCTTTCACCTTTACCATCTTCGTTCCATCCACCTTCGATTTGATAGGAAGCTGTGGCTACACCCCACTCAAAACCATCGGGAAATCGTTTGTTACTGATAGAATGTGCTACTCTAAAAACAAATCAAAGAAAAAACAGGAAACAAATTGTATTTTTTCTTTAACATTTTCTAAAAATGTTGACCTTTTTCCTCAAATTCTCTACAGCATTTTTCAGAAAATCATTTTTTTATTCGAAAACTCTTTTATTCGAAAACCCCTTCGGCTGATTTTCCAGATTTGAAGTTGATTTTGGTGGAAGGGACTGGTCCTTGGTTATATTTCAATATTTGAAGTTAAGAAAATTTGACATTTGCAAAGTTAACATTTTCAAAAAGTTTCACATTCGAAAGGTTGACATTCGAAAGGTTGATATTTTGAGTAATTTTGACATTTGAAAATTTGTCATTTGGAAAGTTGACATTTTGAGAAAATCTGTTTAAGATTAAACATTTTTAAACACTAAAATTTCATTTCTTAGAAAAGACTCGGATTTCGAATCTAACAATGAAGTTAATTACAATTGTTAGTTTAATCTCGGAATTTCACAAACAGTCCAAGTTTTGATTTTACTAAAGGAAATTTTAAGAAAATAAATAATCAATTTGCCAATCTCTTGTGATATTATCGAAATTCATTAATTAAATCAGAAACTGTCTATTATTATCCTTTTTTTTTAACTTATTCCATAAATTGAAATACAAAACCTGTCCCCTGAAACCAAGAAAGATTAAAAAACACAATAGAGGTTGCTCTAACGCCTTTTGACAGCCAAGCTGTCATCTTCAGAAAAATACTGTTCAGAGAGATACTGTACACTATCTCTCTGAAGATGATAGCTTGGCTGTTGAAATGCGTTAGAGCAACCTTTGTTGTGTTTTTTAATCTTTCTTGGTTTCAAGGGACAAGATTTGTATTTCAATTTTTCAAGAAAAAAATGTTTATGAAAAAATAAGTGCTTCCATTTCAAGACTTTTTGACCCATATCTGTAGCTTAGAAGCAAATTAAGCTAAGTCCAATTTTTCCCAAAATGTATTAACGATGTTATGACTATAAGAAAAATAGCATCGTTAATTTGCTACCTTCAGCATCAACATACCTAAATAAGCAGCAAAGTTAGAACCTTATGAAAAATGTCCAAATTTATCCCAGATCTTAAGTTAACTTAATTGCGTTAAGTGAGCAGTTTTGTTCACCATAAGAATGAGTTTTGTGTCGTAAAATAGTTTGCTTCTAAGTTCAGATATAGTAATAATTTTTTCGAATAAAAAAATTGATTCAGCTCAGAATGCAGATCAAGTTTGTTTCGGAGTTAGTCCTAGTTCGCGCAACGCGGTAATTGCGGCAATCGAACAATTTAGCGCGAGATGATCTCATGTTAGTCATCGAGTTGTCGCGAGTTGTGATTGGATGCCTTTTATCTGAGACATTATCAACACAGTTATCAGTTCCATAAAAAGGTGAATTGATTGTAGAAAAAGTGTGTATATCTCGAATTGGACAATTCTGTTATTTCTCAATTAATAAACAAGAAAATTTGGAGAAACGGACTGGTTCTTGGTTATCTTCTAAAAGTTGAAATACAAATATTGTTCCCTGAAACCAAGAAAGATCAAAAAACACAACAAAGGTTGCTCTTACGCTTTTCGACAGAGATAATCTCTGAAAATGATAGCTTTGCTATCGAAATTAAAGCAACTTTTGTCGTGTTTTTTAATATTTCTTGGTTTCAGGGTAGATGATTTGTATTTCAATTTTTCAAGAAAAAAAAGTTTATGAAAAAATAAGTGCTTCCATTCCAAGACTTTTTGACCCATCTCTGCAGCTTAAAAGCAAATTAAGCTAAGTCCAATTTTTCCCAAAATGTATTAACGATGTTATGACTATTAGAAAAATAGCATCGTTAATTTGCTACCTTCAGCATCAACATACTTAAATAAGCAGCAAATTTAGAACTTTATGAAAAATGTCCAAATTTATCCCAGATCTTAAGTTAACTTAATTGCGTTAAGTGACCAATTTTGTTCACCATAAGAATGAGTTTTGTGTCATAAAATAGTTTGCTTCTAAGTATAGATGTAGTAATAATTTTTTCAAATAAAAAAATTGTTTCAGCTCATAGAATGCAGATCAAATTTGTTTCTTATATCATTTCATTTTGATGAATATTTTCGAAGTTAGCCCTAGTTCGCGCAACGCGGTAATTGCGGCAATCGAACAATTTAGCGCGATACGAGGCGATCTCATGTTAGTCATCGACTTATCGCTAATTGTGAATGGGTGTCTTTTATCTGAATCATTATCAGCACAGTTATCAGTTCCATAAAAATGTGAATTGATTGTAGAAAAAATGTGTATATCTTGAATTGGACAATTCTTTTATTTCTCAATTATTGGGCAAGAAAATTTGGAGGAACGGTCTGGTCTTTGATTATCTACAAAAATTGAAATACAAGTTTTGTCCCCTGAAACCAAGTAAGATTGTAAAACACAACAAAGGTTGTTTTAACGCGTTTCGACAGCCAAGCTATCATCTTCAGAAAGATATTGTACTAACCTTATTATTAGTAGTATCTTCCTGAAGATGGTAGCCTGGCTGTCGAAACGCGTTAGAGCAATTTTTGTTGTGTTTTTTAATCTTTCTTGGTGTCAGGGAACAATATTTGTATTTCAACCAATCCATCATCTTCAGAGAGATTGATAAATAGAGATACATAAGTAAAGTAAAAATGATTTAATTTGGTTTATTGACTGTTCACTGTAGTGATTGTTAAGGAACCCTAACTGCGCGAGTTCGACTCGCTCTTGGCTGAATTATTTTTTAACTTAACGCGTCATTTGCGATATTTTCTTTTTAATTACATATAATTTCTAAAAATGTTGTTACCCAACTTTTGTGGACTAATAATAATAATGTAATATTTCATTAAGTAGAATCTATAGACTGAAAAAGTGATATTATCCTTACCTTAAATTAAGGCAACATACACCAAGAACAAGTGCTAATATATTTGGCATTTTAGCCTGCTATCAATCAAATTAATTTTCTTCTTGCTTTTATATAACATTACACTAATTATTATTTAATAAAATGTTTATTAATTGAAATTATTACAGCAATTTTGTACAACGAAAATTCGTACAAATCGTCCAGCTTGTGTCATTTCACACCTAGTTGGGTAAATAAACTTGATTTATGAGCACAAATTAATTGTGATTAGTCTATTTAAATTGTATTTTTTATCAAGGATAATGTATTGAATTATATTATACATAAAGCAAATTAAAAATAAATTTTCTGGATACCTATTACGTATCATTAGGTCTTATGGGTCAGATGAAACGAATACATTCGTTATTTCGTATATATTCCCAAAAAATTCACAAAAGAAATCAATTTTTATTGAAATGAAAACTTCTTTATGCGTTTTAGGCGGGAGATGATACCGAATTTTCAAAACTGTCTTCTCAACAAAAAGTTGAGAAACATTCATGTATCCTGGGTGCAACAAATGTACCAAGTGTAAGGCTCGGTATCACTGATCATTGGTACCTCTTAAACAAAATTTAATTAAAATAATACAATTTAATATAATGTTACGGGCTTATTGATTCGAAATGATTATTAACACGTGAATTGAATAATACCCACTTTATTTCCAAACTAAACTCAGGATACTACAACTGAATAATGAACTCACTTATTGACTTCTAACTACTGACTCACTAATTAACTACACTGACTAACTGACTGACTCGAGGGAAAGGTGTCCGCCTTATATAGTTTTCGCTTCCGGGTTCTAGAAAAATCTAGCAAATAAGGCTTATCGTTGGCCAAAATTTCTGTAACGCTTATCTGCCGTTTGCTTCATTATCGCGGTCGTTTTCCCTTATCAGATCTTTCTAGAAACTTTTCTTACGTACTAAATTCTACAATTTACATTTCGTTACAATAACAATAATATAGTAATAATAATAATAATTATCGAAGAAAATATAAAATATTCACACAAAACGACGTTTCAATTAAGAAAAAATAACCAAATTTTGGTGGAACGGACTGGTCCTTGGTTATCTTCAAAAATTATCCCCTGAAACCAAGAAAAGTTAAAAACAACAAAAGAGCAACCTCTGTAGTGGTTTTTAATCTTACTTGGTTTCAGGGGAGAAGATTTGTATTTCAATTTTTAAAATATAACCAAGTTTAAGAAAGCAAAAACCACTTTTCTGCCATTCACCAAAGTAATCCACCTTTCTACCCTTTATTAAGAATACTTGCTTTCGGGTTTCTATTATTAACGATTTTGCTTTCTACCTTTTATTAAAGTAACTGTGCTTTCTGTCTTTTACTATGGAAGCAATTTTAGATTTTGCCTTTTATTAAACTATCTTTACTTTCTGCCTTTTGCTTTCTATCTTTTACTAAAGTTTTGCTTTTTGCCTTTTACTAAAATTTTGCTTTTCGTCTTTTACTTTGAGCCTCTTAATAGAAACTTTTCTTTATATACCATACCTATTAGCAAAATTAACTTTGTTTTATCATAAAGTAGTATCTGGTCTATTATTAGAAAATTTAATATTGGACAAATAATAAAGATTATCGAAGAAAAAAGGAATAAAAATTTAAATATCAAAATTCGACGTTTTAGGTAATAAAATATAACCAAATTGAAATAAAAAAAGTTATACATCTTGTCCCAGAAAAAAAATGTAATCCTTATTAGTTAAATAAATATTTATCAAAAATGCAATTAGCTTGGGGTCAAATGAGAAGTTTTCTGAAGACTGACCCTTTCTTGATTCTCCAACGCAGTAGTTTGGCTTCTGCTTTTATTTTCTTGGCTCCCGGAATCCCGGGAGATGATACCGAATTTTCAAGACTCACTTCTTTCGACTTTTTAGAATTTTCCTATTTTTCTAAACACTTCGACTTCTTTCAAAATGTGTTGCTTTTTCTTAAAACTTCTAATTTTTGTGACCTTGTTTAAACTTTTGACTATTTCTCAAACTTTTGGTTTTTTCTTTTCAAATTTTGACTTTTCTTCAGAAATTTCAACTTTTTCTCAAAGTTTTGACCTTTATGGAACAAAATTGAACTTTTATTTGAAAATTTGGCTATTTCTGGAAATTTTGAAATTCTTGTAAATTTCGACGAGTTTGTCGAACTTTCCATCTTTATGTATTAAGTAAGGCTTTGATTTGAAAAATTGAAAATTTTGACTTTTTTTTTAAATTCCATCTTTTTTGAAAAAATAATATTTTTTTCAAATATCGAATTTTTAAATTTTTAAAATTTTTCAGGATTTTCACTCTTTTAAAATCTTAACCTTTTATCATTATTTTTATAGCCTTGTTTAAACTTTTCACTATTTCTCGAAATTTCGATTTTATTGAATATTTTAATTTTTTGCAAAAATTTCGACTTTTTCTCGAATTTTCCATCTTTATGTAGTAAGTTAAACTTTAATCTGAAAAATTGAAAATTTCGATTTTGTTTTGAAAAATTAAATTTTTTCAGAATTTTGAATTTTTAAATCTTTAAACTTTTTCAGAATTTTCAGTTTTTTAAATCTTTGACCTTTTATCATCAATTTTTGTAACCTTGCTTAAACCTTTTGACTGTTTTTTTGAAAATTTCGACTTTTTTTCGACGTTTTCATCTTTATATTGTAAATTAAGATTTTAATGTAAAAAATTGAAAATTTCGACTTTCTTTTTGTACATTCTCACTTTTTTGAAAAATTGGAATTTTTCTAGAAATTTCAACCTTTGTCCTTGTAAATTAAACTTTTATTTGGAAATTTGCATTTTTTTTTGGAAATTTTAACTATTTTGTAAGAATTGGATTTTTTTTTAAAATTTCGACCTTTGATATTTTCAAACTATTTCAAAATTTTCAATTTTTTTTAAATTTCGACTTTTTATCATCAAATTTCGAATTTTTATCATCAGATTTCAACTTCTTCACAAAGTTATGACTATGATTTATTCAAAATTTTGAATTTTTCAATCTTCACATTTTTTCCGGAATTTTCACTTTTTTAAAATTTCGACCTTTTATCATCAAATTTCGACTTTTTCTCCAAGTTATAACTTTTTAAAATTTAAACTTCCTAACTTTTTTCAAAATTTCCAATTTTCGTTACCTTGTTTAAACATTTGATTATTTCTCGAAATTGTGATTTTTTCTCGAAATTGTGATTTTTTCTCGAAATTTTTAATTTTTTAAAAAAAAATTTCGACTTTTTTTTCAGAAGTTTCGAAGTTTTTGAATTTTCCTGCTTTTGTGAACATTTCGACTTCTTTCAAAATGTGTTGTTTTTGCCTAAAACTTCTAATTTTTGTGACTTCGTTAAAACTTTTGACTGTTTTTCACATTTTTGACTTTTTTTTTCAAATTCAGACTTTTCGTCAGAAATTTCGATTCTTTTTTTCGAAATTTCGACCTTTGTCTTACAAATTAGACCTTTGTTTAAAAATTTGGACGTTTTTTTTGAAATTTTGACTTTTTTAGAAGATTGGATATTTTTTAAAATTAACTTTTGGCGATTCGACGTTTGTCTTATAAATTGGATTTTAATTTGAAAATTTGGACTTTTTTTTTAAATTTTGACTTTTTTGGAAAATTGGATTTTTTCAAAATTTTGACATTTGATATTTTCAAACTCATTCAGAATTTCAGAAACTTCAAATTTTTGAAACTTCGACTTTTTGTGAACGTTACGACTTTTTTCAAATTTTTTTTAATGTTGCTTTTTTTTCGAAACTTCGAATTTTTAAAATTTTGAATTTTTGAAACTTCGACTTTTTGTAAACATCACGAGATTTTCCAAATTTTTTTAAATGTTCCTTTTTTTCCCGAATCATCGAATTTTTGAAATTTCGATTTTTTGTGAACATTACGACTTTTTTCAAATCCTTTTGTTATGTTGCTCTTTTTCTCGAAACTTCGAATTTTGGGAAACTTCGACTTTTTGTGAACATTATGACTTTTTTCAATTTTTTTTTAAATGTTGCTTTTTTTCTCGATACTTGGAATTTTTCAAACTTCGACTTTTTGTGAACATTACGACTTTTTTTAAATTTCTTTTTAAATGTTGCTTTTTTCTCGGAACTTCGAATTATTGAAACTTCGACTTTTTGTGAACATTACGACTTTTTTCAATTTTTTTTTAAATGTTGCTTTTTTCTCGAAACTTCGAATTTTGAAATTTGGAATTTTTGAAACTTCGACTTTTTGTAAACATCACGAGATTTTCCAAATTCTTTTTAAATGTTCCTTTTTCCCGAATCTTCGAATTTTTGAAATTTCGATTTTTTTGTGAACATTACGACGTTTTCCAAATTCTTTTTTAATGTTGCTCTGTTGCTCTTTTCCTCGAAACTTCGAATTTTGGGAAACTTCGACTTTTTGTGAACGTTACGACTTTTTTCAATTTTTTTTTCAAATGGTACTTTTTTCAAATTTTTTTGTAATGTTGCTTTTTTCTCGAAACTTCGAATTTTGAAATTTCGAATTTTTGAAACTTCGACTTTTTGTAAACATCACGAGATTTTCCAAATTTTTTTTAAATGTTCCTTTTTTTCCCGAATCACCGAATTTTTGAAATTTCGATTTTTTGTGAACATTACGACTTTTTTCAAATTTTTTTTTAATATTGCTCTTTTTCTCGAAACTTCGAATTTTGGGAAACTTCGACTTTTTGTAAACATCACGACATTTTTCAAATTTTTTTTAAATGTTTCTTTTTCTCGGAACTTCGAATTATTGAAACTTCGACTTTTTGTGAACATTACGACTTTTTTCAAATTCTTTTTTAATGTTGTTCTTTTTCTCGAAACCTCGAATTTTGAAATTTCAGATTTTTGTAAACATCACGACATTTTCCAAATTCTTTTTAAATGTTCCTTTTTCCCGAATCTTCGAATTTTTGAAATTTCGATTTTTTTGTGAACATTACGACTTTTTTCAAATTCTTTTTTAATGTTGCTCTTTTTCTCGAAACTTCGAATTTTTGAAACTTCGACTTTTAGTAAACATCACGACATTTTCCAAATTCTTTTTAAATGTTCCTTTTTTCCCGAATCTTCGAATTTTTGAAATTTCGATTTTTTGGTGAACATTACGACGTTTTTCAAATTCTTTTTTAATGTTGCTCTTTTTCTCGAAACTTCGAATTTTGGGAAACTTCGACTTTTTGTGAACATTACGACTTTTTTCAATTTTTTTTTAAATGTTGCTTTTTTCTCGGAACTTCGAATTATTGAAACTTCGACTTTTTGTGAACATTACGACTGTTTTCAATTTTTTTTAAATGTTGCTTTTTTCTCGAAACTTCGACTTTTTGAAACTTCGACTTTTAGTAAACATCAGGACATTTTCCAAATTCTTTTTAAATGTTCCTTTTTTCCCGAATCTTCGAATTTTTGAAATTTCGATTTTTTTGTGAACATTACGACGTTTTTCAAATTCTTTTTTAATGTTGCTCTTTTTCTCGAAACTTCGAATTTTGGGAAACTTTGACTTTTTGTGAACATTACGACTTTTTTCAATTTTTTTTAAATGTTGCTTTTTTCTCGATATTTGGAATTTTTCAAACTTCGACTTTTTGTGAACATTACGACTTTTTTCAAATTTCTTTTTTAATGTTGCTCTTTTTGTCGAAACTTCGAATTTTGGGAAAGTTCGACTTTTTGTGAACATTACGACTTTTTTCAATTTTTTTTAAATGTTGCTTTTTTCTCGAAACTTCGAATTTTTGAAACTTCGACTTTTAGTAAATATCACGACATTTTCCAAATTCTTTTTAAATGTTCCTTTTTCCCGAATCTTCGAATTTTTGAAATTTCGATTTTTTTGTGAACATTACGACTTTTTTCAAATTCTTTTTTAATGTTGCTCTTTTTCTCGAAACTTCGAATTTTGGAAAACTTCGACTTTTTGTTAACATTGCGACTTTTTTCAATTTTTTTTAAATGTTGCTTTTTTCTCGATACTTCGAATTTTTCAAACTTCGACTTTTTGTGAACATTACGACTTTTTTCAATTTTTTTTAAATGTTGCTTTTTTCTCGAAACTTCGAATTTTTGAAACTTCGACTTTTAGTAAACATCAGGACATTTTCCAAATTCTTTTTAAATGTTCCTTTTTCCCGAATCTTCGAATTTTTGAAATTTCGATTTTTTTGTGAACATTACGACTTTTTTCAAATTCTTTTTTAATGTTGCTCTTTTTCTCGAAACTTCGAATTTTGGGAAACTTCGACTTTTTGTTAACATTGCGACTTTTCAATTTTTTTTAAATGTTGCTTTTTTCTCGATACTTCGGATTTTTCAAACTTCGACTTTTTGTGAACATTACGACTTTTTTCAAATTTCTTTTTAAATGTTGCTTTTTTTCGGAACTTCGAATTACTGAAACTTCGACTTTTTGTGAACATTACGACTTTTTTCAATTTTGTTTTTAAATGTTGCTTTTTGTCTCGAAATTTCGAATTTTTGAAACTTCGACCTTTTGAAAGTTTCGCATGTTTCTGAAAATTCTAATTTTCCTTAAAGAATCGGACTTTCCAAACAGTAAATTTTTGAAATTTTGAACGAATTGTTTCAAAAGAATTTGAGGCTCAACTTTTCAATTTTAAAGTTAGTATTTTAAAAAAAAAATATTTTTCAAGTTTAAACTGAAAGATTCTTTTTAAAATGGAAATTTAAAAGAATTTTAGCTTCAGATTTAAATAGGAATGTTGAAAAAAAAAGACACAAAGCAGGATATTGGTTTTCATTTGGAAATTTGAATTTCTACAAAACTGATTTTCAAAATTTTGAGTTCAAAGACAAATTTTGATAATCATGTCGAAATTTCGAGAAAAAACTTTACAATGTTTAAAATAAATATTCCTCGACATTTCGATTTAAACATCGCCAAAAATTTCTAGTTCAAAATTTAAATGTTTAATTACAAATGAGGCCCACGTAAGTTTTTTTTAAAGAACTTCCAATAGTCTACTACACTGTCAGTTAGAGTGACGACATTGTGTAGTGTAGATTACAGTTAATTAATTATATTGTAACGAAATGCAAATTGCAGAATTTAGTACGTTCTAGCAGCGTTTCAGAAATTTCGGCCAACGATAAACCTTATTTGCTGGATTTTTCTAGAACCCGGAAGCGAAAACTATATAAGGCGGCCGCCTTTCCCTCGAGAGTCAGTTGGTTAGAGTCAGTCAGTGTAATTAGTGAGTTAGTAGTTCGAAGTAAATCAGTGAGTTCATTATCCAGTTGTAGTGTTCCGACTTTAGTTTGGTCATGAAGTAGGTATTATTCAATTCACGTCTTAATAATCAATTCGAACCGATAAGCCCGTAACAATATTAATAATGTAAATAGTTGGTTACTATCCTAGAATTCTCGAAAACATTCCACTATCCATAATATAGTCACTATCAAAATTCGAAGTAAACACCAACTAAGGAAATTCGAAAGATTTTTTTTAATTATATGTTCGGCAGTTCTACCTGCAAAGTTAAACAATTACGTAAATACTGCATTTTATTTAGATTACTTGACAGAAAGAGTTCCAACTTAAAAATGTTGACGGAAACAATTCACACATTCTCGTGAATCACCGGTTGCATACCAATGAACATCAGAGCGTTACTAAATAAATAAAACATGAATTTAGGTTATTTATATTTTTGAGTGAAGTACATTTTGCACTTGACACATGTTTAATATCGCAACGACTACAAAAAAGTCATACATCGTAAGAGAGACGAAAATATCGTGATTAAAATGTTGGAGACGGAAATTAGAATTTCTTTTGCCGAAATTTCCACCAAAAGCTACAACTTTCGATCTAAGGCTACAAATTTCGATCTAAAGCAACAAATTTCGATCTAAAGCTACAAATTTTGATCTAAAGCTAAAAATTTTAATAAAATAATCAAATTGTCGATGGTTGATATTAAGAGAATAAAAATTGAATTTATAGAGAAATTAAATTAAAATTTCAATAAAAACTCGAAATTGCGAGAAAAAAATTTCGATTTTAATGTCGGGTGTGCTAAATATCGTATTGACCGTTGCTCAGTTTTCAAAAATGGACCAATTAAAAAAATCTATTTGTTTTATAGTATATTACACGCATTCATCTACTAGACAATTCGTTGTAGTAACGTTTTTATAGTATTTTCCAGATTCTTTTATTGTTCTTGTTCTATTGGGGCTGTTGAAGTCAACTTGATATATTCCAAATTTTTCCCTAAAAGATACATACATTAAGTTGTTGTAAGAATAGTGTTATATTGACTTACGTATAACCACTAAGCCATTCGAAATTATCCATCAAACTCCACGCTGTATAACCAACGACATTTATGTTGTCTTCGTGAATTGCAGCTAAGACGTTATCCAAATAGTCCTAGAAGTTCAAAAATCTAATTAACTTGGAGCTCTATGTACGAAAGTTGTCCTATTTGGTATGGTGCCGCCTTTTTTTGTTATGTTTACTATGTTCCTTGCTTGATCAGTATGTTAAGGAACTAACATAACCTTATTTCTCTGAAGATGATAGCTTGGCTATCGAAACGCGTTGTATTTTTAATCTTTCTTGGTTTCAAGGGACAAAATATGTATTTCAATTTTTGAAGATAACCAGGGACCAGTCCGTTCCACCAGAAAATAACCTCAAAAGATGTTTTATTGATTGATTTAAAGCCTAGTACACGCTCATAGACAAAATCGCATGACTGTCTGCAGACAAATCGAAGATTCTGTCTTTAGACAGTCGCGAACAAATCCCAAAATGGTCTAAGGACTCTGTCAGGGGTCCACCCCCCGCAATTTAGCTAACTAGTTGCCGAGACACCATTAGAAGTGAGACGGCAACTTGTGGGATCCCTGCATGCGTGCTGTGGGATTGCTGCATGCGTGCTGTGAACATGTTCACCGGGAGTTGTAGAACAAACGATTTGTCCATTTTTTTTACAGACAATCACAGAACTTTGTCCATGAATATACACTAATTCCGCAATTTTGTTGCGAGTGTGTACGAGCCATATGGAAGAAAAATCTTTATTATCGAATCTTACGCTTGAGACGCCTAAAAAATGGATTTCTTCTCTTCTGTTGCAGAATTGTTATGTCAAACTTAACTACCAATTTAACGTGTATGGATCAATGCAAGTAGAATGCAACTTGGACTACAAATTCACACAGACCTCCAGGCAGGTGTAGTGCGTCATAGGTAGCTGAACTACCAACAGTTGAAACACTGCCACCTAGCAAAGCGGTTGCTCTTTAGGAAAAAGTTCCCAGAAGACAAGGATTCTAATGCACAGACTTTGTAGTCTAGATTGCATTCTACGTACATACAACATTGTTGGCGATGGCCATAGTTTCTCTATGGACCAATAGATAGCGGTAGTACTGAGAAGTCACAAGCTTGACGCCCGTGTATTCTTTAGTACTTACTTGTCGAAACATTTGTTAGTATTCGAGTTGGATATACCAAACTAACGAGATCTAACAAGATCGAAACCGGTATTTGGTTTCCAAACTTCGAATCTAATAAATGTTCAAACCTATTGGTCTGTGCATTAGAATGTAATAGATAGTAAAAGCGAAAGAATGTTTTCGAAATAATTTTAATTTACTAATAAAATATAGACAGAATCCTTGTATGGATTAAGTAAGGAAAAGACGTAAACATACCAAAAAAAGGACACCAACAGAGTGGACAACTTTTTGCCCACCGGATATAAGTACACGTCATATAGCTTACCCTGTAGTAGCCTATCCTGATCTGATCATCAAGTTTCCCGTCATCTGATACACCATTTTCGGTTATAATTATCGCCGGTGGTTTATAATTGTTATTGATCCAGTTGAGCAATTTCCGCATGCCCCATGGTACAATTTTTAGCCAACTAGACGAGGAGCTGGGCCAACTTGGATCTTGCCACACTTTAACGTTTTGATCGCTGTCCCAGCTGGGTTCACCGATGGGATCCTCGTCTTTGTTGGCAGCTAAGGTCGTCGTGTATTGGTTCAGAGCAAAGAGATCGGAAGTTCCTGTGGATAACATTTTATGATTTGGTTCATTTCTTTAGGGGAAACCTACCTTTGATGTTGGCTATTTCGTCGATGGTAAATTCCGGAAGTCGCGAGGTGCTGTATCCTTCTTTTTTGCTTCTTTCCGCAACTCTATCGATCATTACTTGTGGGTAGTTGCCCTCTTCGCTGTAGATTGCATTGGCATACCATCCAAACTATAAAAAATATTTCTGTTTATTGTCTTTAGTCATGAAAGCTACTAAATTATAAAACATTCCATATGCATTCAACGAAATATCTAGAAAACTAAACTGTGGCTCCCAAATTGTACATAATTTCTGAAATTTGAGGTTCAAGTAAATTTTAGATTTGATTTTTTAAACTTTCGCTTTTGTTTCAACGATTTTAAATTTATGAAACCAAATTTCTGTGATTGAAGCCGAAAGAGACGAGAAATTTCGAAGAGAAAGGCAGAATTTTGTAACTTAAATTAAAATTTAGAAAAAAATCGACAATTCTGCAAAAGTTCAGAAATTTAAATGAAAATTTCAAAATCTAAGATACTAAAGGTATAGGACTAAAAATTTTGACCTTAAAAGTAAAAATTTCAACAAAATATGCACTTTGTAGTATTTGTTTACAAATTTTTAATTTTTTCTAAAATGTTTTTTTTCAATTTATTTAACATTTCTTCGGCCCAGTTTGGAAATATTTAAAATTTTTTTATGGTTTGTTGACAATTTTCTAAACAATTTTTGAAATGCGACTACGTGATATTTAAATTTATTGAAAACGTCACTTCATGACTGTTTAGAAAATTGTCAACAAACCATAAAAATTTAAATATTTCCAAACTGGGCCGAAGAAATGTTAAATAAATTGAAAAAAACATAATATTTCCGGTCAATAAGGATCTACCATGAAGAATTTTTCTAAAATGTCGTCTTTTTTTATTTGAAATTTTAAGTTTAGAAGTTTGAGTTTTGGCTTTTTGTGTTACTCTTTTTATTATTGTGACTGTAATTAACATTTCCAACCCTTACTTCGTGGAATTCTTTAATATTCATAACTATTAAATCTTGTTGCGTTTTTATCGTTAATAAAGTTTAATAGTTATGAGTATTGTGACACAATATGAGTTGTTATTGAACAACAAAGCATTTAAAACAAGTTTTTCTTACATTAAATTGAATTCGTCGTTCAGCAGCCTCCTGATCTTCAGTGCTATTGCTGCCTGGCTCCACCCAATCCGAGTCAATAACTATAGTAATTTTTCCTGAAAATAGATAACTGCATCAGTTTACACAATAATCGCACGTTTGCAACTTCCAGCTTCTTCTTGAAATCGAATGAACATACAATCAATTCCTCGAATTTAAAAACATTTCCATTTCTAATTAATCGATAATTTCAAGGAAAATTCGAAATTTATAAATGAATGAATTGTGTTCTAATGCACAGACCAATAGTTTGAACATTTATTAGATTCGAAGTTTGGAAACCAAATACCGGTTTCGATCTGTTTTTTTTTGGTTTCCAAACTTCGAATTAAATAAATGTTCAAACTTATTGGTCTATGCATTAGAATCCTTGTCTTCTGGGAACTTTTTCCAAGAGAGCAACCGTTATGCTAGGTGGCAGTGTTTCAACTGTTGGTAGTTCAGCTACCTACGATACACGTCTGAAGGGCTGCATGAATTTGTAGTCTAGGTTGCATTCTACTTGCATACGACAATGTTGGCGATGGCCATAGTTTCTCTATGGACCAATAGGTGGTAGTACTAAGAAGTCACATGCTTGACGTCCGTGAATTCTTTAGTACTTACTTGTCGGAACATTTGTTAGCATTCGAGTTGAATATACCAAACTGACGAGATCTTACAAGATAGAAATCGGTATTTGGTTTCCAAACTTCAAATCTAATAAATGTTCAAACCTGTTGGTCCTGTGCATTTAGAATCCTTGTCTTCTGGGAACTTTTTCCTAGAGAGCAATTGCTTCACTAGGTGGCAGTGTTTCAACTGTTGGTAGTTCAGCTATCTATGATTCACTATACACGCCTGGAGGGCTGCATGATGTTGTAATCTAGGTTGCATTCTATTTGCATGAGAGTGAACTGTGCTTAAAAAAATTCTAGAAACTTTGGCCTTTTGCGAAGAAATTAATCCTTAGATCCAGAGTTTTTCTAGAAATGTTTGACAAACACGTATATATTTTTTTTGTAGGAATTGACTGGTCCTTGATTATCTTCAAAAATTGATGTACAAATCTTGTCCCTTGAAACCAAGAAAAATTAAAAAACACTTGTTCTTGACATGTATATGAGTGCCATTTTCACAAGTTTCGCTTTGGTTCAAAACAGTAGTCGAAATTTGGTTTCCACCAGGAATAAACTCATCCAAACTTTCCTCGAAGATATTTGGAATATCTTTTCCATTTTAAGGTAGTTCACCGACGATTATCGTAGCAAAAAGTTTTTAAAACGTTAGATCTCTGATGCGAGAGAGACATAAGCGGCAGACTGCCACATTACTTGATTTTTAGCATAGACTCTCCGCGTGGATACAATAACACAAATCTCCAAGTCGCTTTTAGTAGTCTCTCTGAGCTGATAAGTCTACTTATGCGATAAAATTAAATGTAACAAAGCTGACAAAGGTATCTAGAAAAAATAGTAGAGCTAATATTGCCATTAAGATTGATATACAAAAATTGAAATACAAATCTTGTCCCCTGAAACCAAGAAAGATTAAAAATCACAACAAAGGTTATTCTGTTTTTTAATTTTTCTTGGTTTCAGAGGACAAGATTTGTATTTCAATTTTTGAAGATAACCAAGGACCAAAAAAATTGATATTCAAATCTTATCTCTTGAAATCAAGAAAGATTAAATGATGGCTTAGCTATCGAAACGCGTTAGAGCAAATGTTGTTGTGTTTTTTTATCTTTCTTGGTTTCACGGGACAAGATTTGTATATTAATTTTTGAAGATAACCAAGGACGGGTCCGTTCCACCAATATTATTTCAAGATATTTCCTTAACCTGCGGAAGGAAGCATCAAAATTCCAATCAAATTTCGTTTACACAAGAACGGTAACGCTCGAATTCCTCATATTTTACTATTTCATTTGCAATATTAGCTTGCATAATAAATTACTTTTTTTTATAAAAATTCAGAGAAAGGTTTGTCCGCAATAAATTAAAATCTTTTCGAAAACATTCTTTCGCTTTTACTACCTATTGTATGTTAAAAATCGTAACTTTGTCTTTGAATATCTTAGCTTCAGTATCGTAACGTGTTTTTTAGTTTTGTAGGTATGTGAGTAAAGCCCTTGGTGACATTTAACAGAAATTTAAAGAAAATCTATAGAAAAGCAACTGACCAATGAACTACCCTAATTCTAGAATACGCGGTTCTATGCCAATTCTTCCTTACCGTTAAATTTGCTTCTGTATTCATCATCGTAGATGTGATAAGCTTTAGCGTGCGCCCTCAAGACGTTATGAGCACACCTGTACTCTCCTCTACCAGGCAGGTGGACGCCCGGAGCGAAGGAACCATAACCATACCCATTAAGACAAGTTTGTTTGGCCTCATTGAAAGTAGCGAAATATTTCACATCAGCCCCAAACTGCTCGAAACAGAATCTGGCATAATCAGCGTAGTAATCGATAATTGAATCGTTTTGCCAACCACCGATATCTTCCAATACTTGTGGCAAATCCCAGTGGAATAACGTCACCATGACGTCTATTCCGTTTTCTTTGAGGCCACCAATTATGTTTTTGTAATATTCTACACCAGCATCATTTTTGACACTTAGGTCGCCGTTGGGTAATAGCCTAGCCCACGATAGAGACAAACGGTAGAAGGAAACGCCCAAATCTTTTATCAGTCGGATATCTGCCTGCCATTTATGGTAGGAGTCACAGGCGACATCTCCGTTGCTTTTATCTTTAATTCTGTCCGGGTTGGAATGCGTAAAATTGTCCCAGTTGCTTTCACCTTTACCATCTTCGTTCCATCCACCTTCGACTTGATAAGAAGCAGTGGCTACGCCCCATTCAAACCCATCGGGGAATTTTTTATTACTTGTTGAATGTACCACTCTAAAAACAATAAAAATTGTAACGTGTGATCGTGATTTTGATGTGTTACATTGATACATCTTTGAAGTATCATTGTTTAACTCAAAATCAATTGTTTAATTCAAAATCTTTAGAATGTTATTTGCACGTTCAAGTAGTCTAGTTGCTGGACCACCGCCGGCTAGCGCGGCGTCGTAATTTTGATAACAATCGCATTGTTGCTCATAGGACAAACATTTTATGTATGGAGGTGGAGGCTTCATTAAAACAAAATGACTTTAATGTTAGTAGTATCTCATTTTAATCCTAAACAAATGATCAATAACAAGATGTTTCAACATTAGCCCGAGTTGGCTGTTTGGGATTATTATCAAACTTGATCCTGATACTATTTAAGGGATGCTGAAGTCGATTTACAAAGAAATAAAGCAAATGGAATAGACCAAAGAACAAGTCTCATCTTAATGTTAAATTCCATACCTCATCTTGTCGAGTGCAATAAAAATATGTCAATCACTGCAAAGTTATTAGAAATATGACCAGATCTCAAAAATATGCTTGCATGTGCATATACAATCGACTCTCTAATAATGAACTAACATCGCTACTTTGACGATGTAGTGGTTAGCTACTCACACTATACAAAGCTCAAATTGGGCCAACACTAGCCAATACTGTTTTTATGTTTGGAGTTCAGCCCCAAAGCAAACTTTAGCTCTTTTGGAGTCAATTCAAAGTCTACTGAACGTATCAACGAATTTGAACAAAACATCATTCTGCAATCTGCACGAACTCTTTAAAGCTGTGCAAGCTGATGAAATTAATTTTGTTACATTTATCCAAACTTTAATTTTAAAACATCAAATTCTGTCCAAATTTTCGGATAAACAAAATCAACATTTTGATAAAAGGGCTGAATTTTAAATCAGGAACACGTATTATTGCAAAAACTATTAATAATAAAAACCTATTAATAATATTAAATCTAATTGGTTGAAATAATTTCTCGGGCTAAGAATATCTTGGTGATTTTTTGTAGAAGCTACAGCCCTTAGTAACCATTCCTTTCATTTTTTGAAATTAACGTCGACTTTTTAAATATATGTGTTCCATTCATTCAGTTTTTAAATTTTGAAACAGATTTTTCGGAACATTGCTTTCAAAGCATTCATTCTGGACAAAAAAATTAAAAAATTAAAGAGTTCAAATTTAAAAACCGAACAAATGTTGTTACAATTTTATGAATTTTCCTATACGATGTACCGCTTTGACTGAGTCTATTTGTTTGTTTGTTGGTCTGCTGAACGTATCAACGAATTTGAACAAGACATCATTCTGCAATCTGCAAGAACGCTTTAAAACTGTGCGAACTGTTTAAGTTAGTTTTGTTACGTTTATTAAAACAATTAATTTTCAAGTTTTGAGTTATCTGGAGCCGCCCAGCGAAGCGAGTACCTCCACCTGTACCCTTGGGGATACGCGTACCACACTTAAAAAAACACTCGTTCAAAAATTGCATCTTAACCAATCAATAAATGAGGAATCAATAAATGAGGAAATGTGTTTGTTTGTTGGTCTACTGAACGTATAAACGAATTTGAACAAAACATCATTCTGCAATCTGCACGAACTCTTTAAAGCTGTGCAAGCTGATGAAATTAATTTTGTTACATTTATCCAAACTTTAATTTTAAAACATCAAATTCTGTCCAAATTTTCGGATAAACAAAATTAACATTTTGATAAAAGGGCTGAATTTTAAATCAGAAACACGTATTTAATTGCAAAAATTATTAATAATAAAAAACTATTAATAATATTAAATCTAATTGGTTGAAATGATTTCTCGGGCTGAGAATATCTTGGTGATTTTTTGTAGAAGCTACAGCCCTTGGTAACCATTCCTTTCATTTTTTGAAATAAACGTCGACTTTTTAAACATATGTGATCCATTCATTCCGTTTTTAAATTTTTTTGGAACATTACTTTCAAAGCACTCATTCTGGACAAAAAAATTAAAACATTTAAGAGCTTAAATTTAAAAATTGAACAAATATTGTAACAATTTTATGAATTTTCTTATACGATGTACCACTTTGACTGAGTCTATTTTTAGTTTTTTATCTCCCCCCCCCCCTCCGTTCGCATTGATACTGTAACGCAATGTACATAGATGGAAGAAATATATCGCTGATGTTCATGCTGCAAATTAAGGGCAAAATGAATATTCGCCTTATATTTGTTACTCAAAAAATATTTAGCATTTATTTAAATAAAAATTTAAATACAAATTGGGCTCGGCAAGCTAAAATTAAAAAATTGTGTAAATATCTAGCATATTTGACACAATTTTACTATGTCTTGAAATACAGTACAATTTCTTTCAATGGAAGGAGCCAGAAAAAATTGTAGAAAAATTTAGTCCTTGTGAGAAACGATCGCATTTGGATCGTTGAATGGAGATATAAACACACTACTTTTTCAAGAAGCTCAAAAGTGGTCGTCGAGAGGGGTGACCAATATTGAGGGCTGACCAGTAATGAGGGGTGTCCAAAATAAAATAAAGAATTACTGTAGTTTGTTAGGAAATATTAGTATAAATAAAAAGTGATTCCCTTACCTTAAACTAAGGCAATATATTGCAAAAACAAGTGCTAGTCTGTTTAGCATTTTGAGAGCAGTACGAATCGAATTAAATCTCTCACCGCTTTTATATGCCACTTATACTGATTATCAACAGAGTGTTTATTAATTGAAATCATTGCAGTATACACAGTAATTTTTGTACGACACTTAAAAATTACACAAACTATTCATATTTTGTCATTTTAGTCGTAGCTGAACAAATAAACTTGATTTATAAGCAGGTGGATTGTGATTAGTTTATTTAAATTGTATTTTTCTGTCAAGGATATTTATTTATATATATTTTTAGCAAGCTATGTTTTGAAAGTTTTGTAGAATCGACTTTACGTGTCATTTTAGGTCACCCGCAATTTCGTTTACGGTATTAAGTTACAGCTTAACAAAAAATCGTCCAAAATCAAAGAGATTATTGAAATTCGTTAAATTTGTCAGTTTATTTTGTTTTAATTTGTCTCTGCTTTAAATTAAAATCAGATTGCTGTAAAATAGAGATCGATCATTTCTCATTAGTTGGAATAAATGTTTCAGCACAGCTTTAATGAGTTCGTGCAGACTGCAGAATGATGTTTTGTGCGAATTCTTTATTATGTATTAAAATTAAATTTGTAAAAAAAACGTTGATTTTTTGCATTTAAAGAAGTTTTTAGAAATCAGTGTAAGCTTTGGTCGAAAATTTTAAAAATAAAGAAAAGTTTCAATTGTACAAGAATAGTCTGACAAAAACAAAAATTTAAAGTTCGTCTCACTTCCATCTGAATCCTCGCTTACGCATGGCTTAGGTGGAATATTGCGAAAACAGGGCTTTCGGGTTGTTTGAAGGAGAGAGTATCTTTCTGAAGATGACAGCTTGGCTATCGAAACGTGTGTTGTGTTTTCTTAATCTTTCTTGATTTCAGGGGACAAGATTCGTATTTCAATTTTTGGAGGTAACCAAGGACCAGTCTGTTCCACCAAATAAAAAAGTCTACCTTTCAATGATTTTAATCAAAATATTAGAAAAAAAGTTGAAAAATGTGCGTTCAAACTCAAAATGATGCCAAGAACTTCAACATTTCAAAAACAAAGAAACAAAAAAACTTTGAAAATTTGAAGTTTATTTTCAAATTTTTTATTTAAATCTCGATGTTCTGTTATATTAAAAAATTTGAAAATATAACAAATTTTGAAAGATTGCGAAACATTAACTGAAAAAAACATTAAAAAGTTGCAAAAAACTTCAAAATAACAATAATTGTCCAAAAAAATCACGAAAAATTTGGAAATATGTGGAAAAATTTGAAATATAGAGAAAGCAAAAATGTTGATATTTTACGACAAATTTTGAAATATCACAAAAGTTTTCCTGGAAATATGGAAAATGACAAAGATACAAACAAATATTTTTTTCTTATTCGTTCCTTATTATACAAATCTTGTTCCCTGAAACCAAAAAAGACTTTTAAAAAAAGTGTCTCTCCGAAGATGATAGCTTGGCTGTCGAAACGCGTTAGAGCAAACTTTGTTGTGTTTTTTAATTTTTCTTGGTTTCAGGGGACAAAATTTGTATATCAATTTTTGGAGATAACCAAAATTCGTTTCTTAATTTTCGTTTTAAGCTAAAACCATTTTGTTTTAATCTCGTAGTTTTGGATTCTAATATGCACATGACCAATAGGTTTGAACATTTATTAGATTCGAAGTTTGGAAACCAAATACTGGTTTCGATCTTGTTAGATCTCGTCAGTTTGGTATTTCCAAACTTCGAATCTAATAAATGTTCAAACCTATTGGTCTGTGCATATTAGAATCCTTGTCTTCTGGGAACTTTCCTAGAGAGCAACCGCTTCGCTAGGTGGCAATGTTTCAACTGTTGGTAGTTCAGCTACCTATGATTCGCCACTATACACGCCGCCTGGAGGGCTGCATGAATTTGTAGTCTAGGTTGCATTCTACTTGCATACGACAATGTTGGCGATGGCCATAGTTTCTCTATGGACCAATAGGTGGTAGTACTAAGAAGTAACATGCTTGACGTCCGTGAATTCTTTAGTACTTATTTGTCGGAACATTTGTTAGCATTCGAGTTGGATATACCAAACTTACGAGATCTATCAAGATCGAAACCGGTCTTTGGTTTCCAAACTTCGAATCTAATAAATGTTCAAACCTATTGGTCTGTGCATATTAGAATCCTTGTCTTCTGGGAACTTTCCTAGAGAGCAACCGCTTCGCTAGGTGGCAGTGTTTCAGCTGTTGGTAGTTCAGCTACCTATGATTCGCCACTATACACGCTGCCTGGGGGGCTGCATGAATTTGTAGTCTAGATTGCATTCTACTTGCATCGTAGTTTTGGGTTCAGCTGTAAATTGTTTATTATGTTCTTTCGAAATTTTGAATTTAAAATCCAAATTTCGACTTGTCAAACTTTAGACGTTACATTTAAAAATTTTCGAAAAAATTAAGTGGAAAGTTGACCAGGATTTATTTTTGAGGTTTTATTTTTTTCTGAATTTTGAAAACTTTCGAATTCGAACAATTCGAAGATAGTCGAAATTTCCAGATACAATTTTGAGGTAAATCTAAACTCAGACAAAAATAACGAAAATGTTGACAAAATAGGTCAAAATTTCGAATGCTCTATTTTTCCTTCGAAATTTAAATGCGTTTTCATATATTTTTTCAAAATTTTGTCCTTAACATCTTAATATGAAATTCAAAATTTCGCCTTTTCGAATTTTTGGGATTTTGTCCTTTTAGAACGTCAGAATTTCGAATTTAATCCTGAAAACCTTAGACAATTTAAAAAAAAATCGGAACAACGTAAAAATCCCGAAATTAGAATCGAAATTTTGCGCTAAAAGGTGAAAACCAAATTCAGAAAAAAATACAATTTTGGGAGAGGAAAGTCGAAATTTGGCAATCCTTTACCATATTTCGAAATTTAGGCCCTTTTTCGTATATTTTGATATTTATATTTTGATATTTATATTTTGATATTTAAATTTTTTTATTTAATTTTTTTTATTTAATTTTTTTTTATTTAAATTTCATTATCAAGCCTAAAATTTCGACTGACTTTTTTCAAAATCGGATTTTACTTTAATATTTTTACATTTTCAATTTCGGAATTTCTAATTTTTTTCTCGAAATTCCCATTTTAGGTCGAAGTTTTGGGTCGATGTCACAATTTCGACGTCACATAAGTTTTACGATAAAAAGAAGAGAAAACTCGAAATTTAGAAAATTTGGCTTTCTCGTGTTTTTTTTTATCTTTCGATTTTTTTCTTTGATGGAACAGACTGGTCCTTGGTTATCTTCAAAATTTAAAATACAGAACTTGTCCCCTGAAACCAAGAAAGATTAAAAATCACAACAAAGGTTGCTCTAACGCGTTTCGACAGCCAAACTCTCATCTTCAGAGAGAAACTGTTTCTCTCTGATGGAACAGACTGGTCCTTGGTTATCTTCAAAAATTAAAATACAGAACTTGTCCCCTGAAACCAAGAAAGATTAAAAAACACAACAAAGGTTGCTCTAACGCGTTTCGACAGCCAAACTGTCATCTTCAGAGAGAAACTGTTTCCCTCTGAAGATGACAGCTTGGCTGTCGAAACGCGTTAGAACAACCTTTTTTGTGTTTTTTAATCTTTCTTGGTTTCAGGGGACAAGTTCTGTATTTCAATTTTTTATCTTTCGAATTTAGGACCGCAATATTTCGAATTTGGGGCCCCTCGAATCTGAATGTCGATTAGCAGTAGTTGCAGATTTAGGAAACTTCTATCTGTAGTAATAAAATTAAAGCGTCTAATTGTCTAATCTGTCTGTCGAGTGATGCTTTGTCCGGGATAATTTCGGAAACTGCTAAATCGATTTTAATGAAACTTTTATCAAAATCTAGAGTATTTTTAGGGGTACCTTTTAGGCTACTTTTGTTCTTGTAAAACCTTAAAGGTTGTTTACACGTGTAAGTAATTATTGCGGCAGGCACTTGCGCAAGTTTTACGACTTGCTCTGAGAGCACTCTCAGAGACTGTTTACACTACGCAAGTTCGCTGGAAGTACTCTCAGACATCGACTTAAGATAGTTTTACTTGCTCGTGTAAATGACACATAACCATTCACTCTCAAGTACTCAACTGTGCTAACAATTTTATTTGTGTAATTGACGAATTTTTGTCTGTAGTGATTTCAAAATATGCTCCTCTATAAATGATTTGCTTTAATTCATAACTAATAAGTGCAATTTTTATTTTGTCGATAAATATTATTGCCATTTAAATGGGAGAGAAATAAATCCGTTTAAGCAGATAATACTTTCATTAAATACAAAATAACTCAACTGTAAATAATAAAACCAGAGGTATTAAGAAAAAATAATGTTTAAAAACGTGTTAGTGACCCAAAAATGTCAAGATTATTATTATTTTTACACGCGTTACCATACAAGATATCTGTTATTTCAAAAATTAGTTGAATAATAAATTACCTTCAATCTTCAATAATAGTCTTCAAACTGCGTCGATTTTCGAGAAAGTTTCTGCAACTTTTAGAAAACTGTGCCTCAAGAAAGTAAGTCAACATGTTATAGATGCTTCAATGTAAAGACAAATAAAGGAAAGTATTAAAAAATAATAATAACACAATTAAAGCAATTTTTGGTCCTCCAAGTGTCACCTACTCTGCAACCAAGGAAACTTTCTAGAAGTCCATAAGTAGAAAGAATAAATTGGTACAAATCTTGTCCCCTGAAATCAAGAAAGATTTAAAAACACAACAATAGTTCACGTTTCGATGGAGCAAGTGTTGTTGTATTTTTTAATCTGGGCACAAGATTTTTTTTTCTCAAATTCTGAATTTACGATAGCAAAATCACTTTTTTTTAAATTGTTGACCCTAAAGTCGAACTTTGGACACCATCGGAGTTTATTTTTGATTTAAAAATAGTATTTTCCAAAAGTTTAAGTTTAAAGTCCAACTTTCGAGATGAACGTCGAATGGTGGAGGTTTCAAGAATACAATGAAATGATGAAGAGAAGCAAATAGCAACCTAGACTATAGTATGCAGCCCTCTAAGCGTTTATAGTGTATCAGAGGCAACCGACTTACAAACAGTTGATACATAAACGCTTAGCAAAGCGGTTG
Source organism: Dastarcus helophoroides (assembly GCA_028583605.1). NCBI lineage: Eukaryota > Metazoa > Arthropoda > Insecta > Coleoptera > Bothrideridae > Dastarcus > Dastarcus helophoroides. The sequence goes on along the minus strand of CM053330.1, from coordinate 41,581,919 downwards.
CCCTCTAGGAAGGTCCCAGAAGATGGGATTCTAATGCACAAACTAATAGGTCTGAACGTTTACCAGATTCAGAGTTTGGAAACCAAAGGTTGGTTCAAATAGTTCCAATTTTAAAACTTCGCTGGAAATTTTGCGTCCAAGGGCGGATGCAAAAGTCGAATTTCTGTGTCGTCAATCGGGAGAGAAAATACATAAACGTTTAGCAAAGCGGTTGTTCTCTAGAAAGGTCCCAGAAGACAAGATTCTAAGGCACAAACCGATAGATTACAACATTTACCAGATTTAGGGTTTGGAAACCAAGGATTGGTTCAAAGAGTTCCAATTTTAAAACTTCGCTGGAAATTTTGAGTTTAAGGGCGGATGCAAAAGTCGAAGTTTGAAAAACTGCCTGTGTCGCTAATTGGGAGAGAAAATACATAAACGTTTAGCAAAGCGGTTGCTCTCTAGAAAGGTCCCAGAAGACAAGATTCTAATGCACAAACTAATAAGTCTGAACGTTTACCAGATTCAGAGTTTGGAAATCAAAGGTTGGTTCAAATAGTTCCAATTTTAAAACTTCGCTAGAAATTTTGCGTCTAAGGGCGGATGCAAAAGTCGAATTTCTGTGTCGTCAATCGGGAGAGAAAATACATAAACGTTTAGCAAAGCGGTTGCTCTCTAGAAAGGTCCCAGAAGACAAGATTCTAATGCACAAACTAATAGGTTTGAACATTTACCAGATTTAGGGTTTGGAAACCAAAGATTGGTTCAAAAAGTTCCAATTTTAAAACTTCGCTGGAAATTTTGAGTTTAAGGGCGGATGCAAAAGTCGAAGTTTGAAAAACTGCCTGTGTCGCAAATTGGGAGAGAAAATACATAAACGCTTCTTTTTGGTTGAAGTTTGAAAAAATTTGTGTCGCCAATTGGGAGAGAAAATACATAAACGTTTAGCAAAGCGGTTGCTCTCTGGAAAGGTCCCAGAAGACACGATTCTAATGCACAAACTAATAGGTCTGAACGTTTACCAGATTCAAAGTTTGGAAACCAAAGGTTGGTTCAAAGAGTTCCAATTTTAAAACTTCGCTAGAAATTTTGCGTCTAAGGGCGGATGCAAAAGTCGAATTTTTGTGTCGTCAATCGGGAGAGAAAATACATAAACGTTTAGCAAAGCGGTTGCTCTCTAGAAAGATCCCAGAAGACAAGATTCTAAGGCACAGACTGATAGATTTCAACATTTACCAGATTTAGGGTTTGGAAACCAAAGATTGGTTTAAAGAGTTCCAATTTTAAAATTTCGCTGGAAATATTGCGTCTAAGGGCGGATGCAAAAGTCGAATTTCTGTGTCGTCAATCGGGAGAGAAAATACATAAACGTTTAGCAAAGCGGTTGTTCTCTAGAAAGGTCCCAGAAGACAAGATTCTAATGCACAAACTAATAGGTTTGAACATTTACCAGATTTAGGGTTTGGAAACCAAAAATTGGTTCAAAGAGTTCCAATTTTAAAATTTCGCTGGAAATTTTGAGTTTAAGGGCGAATGCAAAAGTCGAAGTTTGAAAAACTGCCTGTGTCGCAAATTGGGAGAGAAAATACATAAACGCTTCTTTTTGGTCGAAGTTTGAAAAAATTTGTGTCGCCAATTGGGAGAGAAAATACATAAACGTTTAGCAAAGCGGTTGCTCTCTAGAAAGGTCCCAGAAGACAGGATTCTAATGCACAAACTAATAGGTCTGAACGTTTACCAGATTCAGAGTTTGGAAACCAAAGGTTGGTTCAAAGAGTTCCAATTTTAAAACTTTGCTAAAAATTTTGAGTTTAAGGGCGGATGAAAAAGTCGAAGTTTGGAAAAATTTGTGTCGCCAATTGGGAGAGAAAACACATAAACGCTTAGCAAAGCGGTTGGTCTCTAGGCAGGTCCCAGAATATAGGATTCTAATGCACAAACCGATAGGTCTGAACATTTACCAGACTCAGAATTTGGAAACCAAAGATTGGTTTAAAGAGTTCAAATTTTAAAACTTCGCTAGAAATTTTGCGTCTAAGGGCGGATGCAAAAGTCGAATTTCTGTGTCGTCAATCGGGAGAGAAAATACATAAACGTTTAGCAAAGCGGTTGCTCTCTAGAAAGGTCCCAGAAGACAAGATTCTAATACACAAACTAATAGGTTTGAACATTTACCAAAGTCAGAGTTGGGAAACCAAACATTGGTTCAAAGAGTTCCAATTTTAAAACTTCGCTAGAAATTTTGAGTTTAAAGGTGGATGAAAAAGTCGAAGTTTAAAAAAAATGGTGTCGCCAATCGGGAGAGAAAATACATAAACGCTTAGCAAAGCGGTCGCTCTCTGAGAAGGTCCCAGAAGACAAGATTCTAATGCACGATAGGTTTGAACATTTAGCAAATTCAGAGTTGGGAAACCAAACAGTGGTTCAAAGAGTTCCAATTTTAAAACTTCGCTAGAAATTTTGAGTTTAAGGGCGGATGCAAAAGTCGAAGTTTGAGAAAATTTGTGTCGCCAATCGGGAGAGAAAATACATAAACGCTTAGCAAAGCAGTTGCTCTTTAAGAAGGTCCCAGAAGACAGGATTCTAATGCACAAACTAATAGGTTTGAACATTTACCAAAGTCAGAGTTGGGAAACCAAACATTGGTTCAAAGCGTTCCAATTTTAAAACTTCTCTTGAAATTTTGGATTTAAAAGGGCGGATGAAAAAGTCAAAGTTTGAGAAAATTTGTGTCGCCAATCGGGAGAGAAAATACATAAACGCTTAGCAAAGCGGTCGCTCTCTGGGAAGGTCCCAGAAGATAAGATTCTAATGCACAAACTAATAGGTTCGAAATTTACCAAAGTCAGAGTTGGGAAACCAAACATTGGTTCAAAGAGTTCCAATTTTAAAAATTCGCTAGAAATTTTGAGTTTATAAGGGCGGATGAAAACGTCGAAGTTTAAAAAAAATGGTGTCGCCAATCGGGAGAGAAAATACATAAACGCTTAGCAAAGTGGTCGCTCTCTGGGAAGGTCCCAGAAGACAAGATTCTAATGCACGATAGGTTTGAACATTTAGCAAATTCAGAGTTGGGAAACCAAACAGTGGTTCAAAGAGTTCCAATTTTAAAACTTCGCTAGAAATTTTGAGTTTAAAGGCGGATGAAAAAGCCGAAGTTTGAGAAAATTTGTGTCGCCAATCGGGAGAGAAAATACATAAACGCTTAGCAAAGCGGTCGCTCTTTGGGAAGGTCCCAGAAGATAAGATTCTAATGCACAAACTAATAGATTCGAACATTTACCAAAGTCAGAGTTGGGAAACCAAACATTGGTTCAAAAGTTCCAATTTTAAAAATTCGCTAGAAATTTTGAGTTTAAGGGCGGATGCAAAAGTCGAAGTTTGAAAAACTGTCTGTGTCGCAAATTGGGAGAGAAAATACATAAACGCTTTTTTTTGGTGGAACGGATAGGTCCTTGGTTTTCTTCAAGAATTGAAACACAAAACTTGTCCTCTGAAACCAAGAAAAATTAAAAAAACACAACAAAGGTTGGTCTAACGCATTTCGATAGCCAAAATGTCATCTTCAGAGAAAAACTGAAGAATTTTTCTTGGTTTCAGGGGACAAGTTCTGTATTTCAACATAAACGCTTAGCAAAGCGGTCGCTCTCTGGGAAGGTCCCAGAAGACAAGATTCTAATGCACAAACCGATAGGTTTGAAGATTTACCAGATTCATAGTTTGGAAACCAAAGATTGGTTCAAAGAGTTCCAATTTTAAAACTTCGCTAGAAATTTTGAGTTTAAGGGCGGATGAAAAAGTCGAAGTTTGGGAAAATTTGTGTCTCCAATCAGGAGAGAAAATACATAAACGCTAAGCAAAGCGGTCGCTCTCTAGGAAGGTCCCAGAAGACAAGATTCTAATGCACAAACTAGTAGGTTTAAACGTTTACCAGATTCAAAGTTTTGAAATCAAAGATTGGTTCACAGAGTTCCAATTTTAAAACTTCGTTAACATTTTTGCGTCTTAAGGGCGGATGCAAAAGTCGAGGTTTGAAAAAAATTTTGTGTCGTCAAACGGGAGAGAAAATACATAAACATTTAGCAAAGCATCGCTCTCTGGGAAGGTCTCAGAAGACAAGATTCTAATGCACAAAACGATAGATTTCAACATTTACCAGATTTAGAGTTTGAAAACCAAATATTGGTTCAGAGATTTCCAATTTTAAAACTTCGCTAGAAATTTTGAGTTTAAGGGCGGATGAAAAAGTCGAAGTTTGAAAAACTGTCTGTGTCGCAAATTGGGAGAGAAAATACATAAACGTTTTTTTTTTTGGTGGAACGGACAGGTTCTTGGTTTTCTTCAAAAATTGAAACACAGAACTTGTCCTCTGAAACCAAGAAAAATTAAAAAAACACAACAAATGTTGCTCTAACGCATTTCGATAGCCAAAATGTCATCTTCAGAGAAAAACTGAAGAATTTTTCTTGGTTTCAGGGGACAAGTTCTGTATTTCAACATAAACGCTTAGCAAAGCGGTCGCTCTCTGGGAAGGTCCCAGAAGACAAGATTCTAATGCACAAACCGATATATTTGAAGATTTACTATATTCAGAGTTTGGAAACCAAAGATTGGTTCAAAGAGTTCCAATTTTAAAACTTCGTTAAAATTTTTGCGGCTCAAGGGCGGATGCAAAAGTCGAGGTTTGAAAAAAATTTTGTGTCGTCAAACGGGAGAGAAAATACATAAACATTTAGCAAAGCATCGTTCTCTGGGAAGGTCCCAGAAGACAAGATTCTAATGCACAAAACGATAGATTTCAACATTTACCAAATTGAGAGTTTGGAAACCAAATATTGGTTCAGAGAGTTCCAATTTTAAAACTTCGCTAGAAATTTTGAGTTTAAGGGCGGATGAAAAAGTCGAAGTTTGAAAAACTGTCTGTGTCGCAAATTGGGAGAGAAAATACATAAACACTTTTTTTGGGTGGAACGGACAGGTCCTTGGTTTTCTTCAAAAATTGAAACACAGAACTTGTCCTCTGAAACCAAGAAAAATTAAAAAAACACAACAAAGGTTGCTCTAACGCATTTCGATAGCCAAAATGTCATCTTCAGAGAAAAACTGAAGAATTTTTCTTGATTTCAGGGGACAAGTTCTGTATTTCAACATAAATGCTTAGCAAAGCGGTCGCTCTCTGGGAAGATCCCAGAAGACAAGATTCTAATGCACAAACCGATAGGTTTGAAGATTTACCAGATTCAGAGTTTGGAAACCAAAGATTGGTTCAAAGAGTTCCAATTTTAAAACTTCGCTAGAAATTTTAAGTTAAAAGGCGGATGAAAAAGTCAAAGTTTGAGAAAATTTGTGCCGCCAATAGGGAGAGAAAATATATAAACGCTTAGCAAAGCGGTCGCTCTCTGGGAAGGTCCCAGAAGACAGGATTCTAATGCACAAACTAATAGGTTTGAACATTTATCAAATTCAGAGTTTGGAAACCAAACATTGGTTCAAGGCGTTCCGATTTTAAAACTTCGCTTGAAATTTTGGGTTTAAAAGGGCGGATGAAAAAGTTAAAGTTTGAGAAAATTTGTGTCGCCAATCGGGAGAGAAAATACATAAACGCTTAGCAAAGCGGTCGCTCTCTGGGAAGGTCCCAGAAGACAGGATTCTAATACACAAATTAAGTTTACCAGATTCATCTTTTGTCAACCAAAGATTGGTTCAAAGAGTTCCAATTTTAAAATTTCGCTAGAAATTTTGAGTTTAAGGGCGGATGCAAAGGTCCAAGTTTGGAAAAATTTCTGTGTCGCCAATCTGGAGAGAGAAACATTTTGGACTTTTAGTTATAATTATAAAAAATGATCGAAATTTCTAATAGAAATTCCAATTAAATTCCAGATTCTGTGGTTAATATTCAAATTTTCAGAAAAAAAGTCAAAATATCGGAATAAAAATTGAAATTTCAGGATTATAATGAGAAAATTATCACTGGTAAGTGGTAGTAATTTTGTGGCACTATTTTATCTGTTAGTAAATTCACTTCAGCTGCAGCCATCAAGTGAGAAAGTTTTAAAAGCTCACTAGGGTTTGAAATTACAATGAAATCTCTTCTCATCACAACAATATAATTTTAGTGTCGAGTCATCTTGAAGAATTACACGCCAAATACCCATTATATGGCAAACTAATTTTTAACAGATGCTCCGTAAAGCTTGCTCAGTCTACTGGAAACGTTTTACCCCATAAATTGTTTAGAAATTCTCTTCTGTGTTATTGATTGCAATAACAATTAATTAAAATATTTTTGTGTACACTTATGGATGTAGATATGCATGGTTCAAAAGCTTTATTCTCTCCATTAGACATTTGAAGGTTAAATTAACTTAAAAAACTCGAACATTTCAAGTTTAAACTCTAAATTTCGAAATATGTTGTTCAAAGGCGTCGTGTGAAATATTTTAGAAAAATTAGGCACTCAGAGACTGCCGACATAAGTGAAAATTTAAAACTAAGAAATAATAGTGTCTAATTATACAATTAGACACATTTGAATACTCGAACTGTACAGTTCGAGTTCGGCACATATTCTAATTTTAACAGTGCTTTAGAGAGTATAATATACCGTTAACTAACATGCTTCCAAAACATGGGAGCATGTTGGTAACTTCAAAAATTATTATGTATATTGTTACGGGCTTATCGGTTCGATTGATTACACGTGATGGATTATACCCACTTTATAACTGAACTCAACTTGGATTACCACAATTGAACAATTAACTTACTTATTATTGACTTCTACTAACTCACTAATTACACTGACTCTACTGATTTATTTGAGGGAAAGCCGAACGCCTTATATAGTTTTGGCTCCCGGCTTCTAGAACTTTTCGGCAGATAAGGCTTATCGTTTGCCGAAATTTCTGGAACGCTTATCTGGCGTTTGTTTCGTTATCGCGGCCGCTTATCAGGGCTTATCGGTTCGATTGATTACACGTGATGGATTATACCCACTTTTAATTGAACTCAACTTGGATTACCACAATTGAACAATTAACTCACTTATTATTGACTTCTACTAACTCACTAATTACACTGACTCTAACTGATTTATTCGAGGGAAAGCCGAACGCCTTATATAGTTTTGGCATCCAGGTTCTAGAACAATCCGTCGCCAGATAAGGCTTATCGTTTGCCGAAATTTCGAGAACGCTTATCTGCCGTTTACTTCGTTATCGCTGTCGCTTTCCCCTTATCAGATCTTTCTAGAAACTTTTCTTATATACTAAATTCTACAATTCTATTCTAAATTCTATTCCACTTATTCACATTGCGTTACAATATGTATAAGTTTATTTTGCAAGGCTTAGCTTCTGTGGAGAACACGCAACTATTTTTATATTAGAAGATTCTGTGGCGGTTCATACTTTTTTTTGGTCATCACTTTAATCCTGATTTTATTTTATTTATTGCTTTATTTTTTACGTTTGTGGCTCAACGTGTGATGTGGCTCCAATCAATTCAAAGTTTGGGCACCACTGATTTACAATCTTCATGTGCAGCAACTTGTTTCTTCTATCAGTAATCATCAGATGGAGTGATTCAACAATTTAATTTAGTCTTCCAACATAGAGGCACCTTCTTTTACGAGTGGATTACGATCTTTGTGCTGCACCCATAATTATTTAATTATTTAACTAACAGACACTGAATGTCTAAGATTTCAAACGTCAATCTTAATTAAACGCTGAGACTCTTAATGAATTACAAAACACCTAAATATTGTTACAACTTATTAGCATATTTAATCAGATAATGATACCCTGCTCGGGACTGCTTGATGAAACCATTCATTATAAAAATGTTTATTTAATAATTATACCTAATCATAAATAAACCGCTCAAGAGTCTTAAATGCGAAGCGAAAACATCAAAATGCATAATCTCTTAAGCAACGATTTTTCGACTTTGATAGATCCACGCTCAAGATTAAAAAAAATATTTAATGTGTAATCTTCAGCAAATAAGTGTGCGTTGCGAAAAGATAAAACTAATTACCTTTTAGTGTTTATCAACCTCTTGATGTTGTTGCTAGGAAAAATACTAGTATGGAATAAGATAATCAAAATAAAAAATTCCTTATCGTGAAAGATTATCTTATAATAACTACACTACAATCACAAACACTTATCCAAATTTGAGATTTTAAAAGTTTGGTATTTTTGCCTAAATAGCTTTCGTTACAAGCTAGTTTTCGGTGCATTGATCCACCAAGCAATTTGTGGTTACTACTTTTCGGTAGAATTTTCCAGATTCTTTCAGCGTTCTAGTTCTGTTTGGACTGTCGAAATCCACCTGATAAAGCCCAAACTTTTCGCTAAAATAGACGCTTTGAAGTGGTTGCTTAACGAAGAGTTGGAAGAACTTACGTGTATCCACTTATCCATTCCAAGTTATCCATTAAACTCCACGCGGTAAATCCGATGACGTTCACTTTGTCTTCATGGATTGCCTTCAGGATATTCTCTAGGTAATCCTGTAGTCATTGGAAAATCAAATTGTGTTCTATTATTAACTGATTAAATTTACCGTATAGTAGTTGATTCTATGTGGGTCATGGAGTGTGCCATTATGATCTGTTAATCCATTTTCAGTGATCAGTATACCTGATGGGTGGTAATTCGTGTTGATCCAGTTGATTATCTTTCTGATTCCCCAAGGCACGATCCTCAACCAAACGGATGCTGACTTTGGCCAACTTGGGTCATGCCAAACTCTGACGCTGTGATCGCTATCCCAACTCGGTTCACCGATAGGGTCGTCTTTTTTGTGGCCAACCAATGATGTTGAATATTGGTTGAGGGCGAAGAAATCGGAAGTTCCTATAAAGAAATTTTAATACCGAATATATTCATTTAAAAGAATAATCATCAGAAATTCGATTTTGGTGCAACGGACTGATCCTTGGTTATCTTTAAAAATGAAAATACAAATTTTGTCCTCTGAAACCAAGAAAGATTAAAAAACACAACAGAGGTTACTGGCTAACGCGTTTCGATAGCTAAGCTATCTCTTTGGAGATGATGATGATTGAAATACACATTTTGTCCCCTGAAACCAAGAAAGATTAAAAAATACAACAAAGGTTGCTCTAACGCGTTTCGATAGCCAAGCTATCTCTTTGGAGATGATGATGATGAATGAAATACACATTTTGTACCCTGAAACCAAGAAAGATTAAAAAATACAACAAAGGTTGCTCTAACGCGTTTCGATAGCCAAGCTATCTCTTTGGAGATGATGATGAATGAAATACACATTTTGTCCCCTGAAACCAAGAAAGATTAAAAAAAACAAGAAAGGTTGCTCTAACGCGTTTCGGTAGCCAAGCTATCTGTTTGGAGATGATGATGAATGAAATACACATTTTGTCCCCTGAAACCAAGAAAGATTAAAAAATACAACAAAGGTTACTCTAACGCGTTTCGATAGCCAAGCTATGTCTTTGGAGATGATATTTTGGCTATCAGAAGGCGTTAGAGCAACCTTTGTTATGTTTTTTAATCTGTTTTGGTTTCAGGGGACAAAATTTGTGTTTCAATTTTTGAAGCTAACCAAGGACCAGTCCATTGCACCAAAATCGAGATCATATATCGAAATTCTGATGACTATTCTTTTAAATAAATATTGAATTTTTTATATGATCTCGAATTTTAATTTAGGACTGGATTTCTACAGTCTAGGTTGCATTCTACTTGCATAATTGAATGATAACATTCATAATTTGGTAATTCCAGAACAGCTGAATTCCCATAATTATGGGGGAAGAGAACTGGTCCTTGATTTTCTTCAAAAATTGAAATACAAATGCTCTAAAGAGCAATCTTTGTTATGTTTTTAAATCTTCCCTAGTTTCAGGTGACAAGATGTGTATTTTAATTTTGGGAAGAGGAAATGCTTCTAAAATATGAGAAACACGATTTGAAGCAAAGTTTTCTGATAAATCTAAATTTTAAACTGCAGATACTGGACTAAGATACTATTTCACTTAAGACTTAAGGTTTACTAAGTCTCTATAGCACACGTGTTTCAAATAATAATTACAGACAATCAGAAAAAGTGAATTACAGTGAGGAAACTGAGATCTGTTATGAAATAATCCTGGTGTAATATTTTAATGAGATTTAATAACGACTAATGGACTTATGTTATATTTAAAAAATAAATCTAAATCAATTGGGTTTCTTAAATACCTTTGATGTATTCGATCTCTTCAGGAGTAAATTCTGGAAGACGCGAAACGTTGTATCCTTCTTGTTTGCTTCTTTCCGCAATACGATCGATCATCACTTGTGGATAGTTACCGTTTTTGCCATAGATTGGGTTTGCGTACCATCCAAACTGCAAAATATTAAATTTAACTGCTTTAAATTAAAATTAACTGACCTATCAACTTGATGAAGTTGTTGTGATGAACAAACGTAATAAAAATCGCGAAGTAAATAGATCGCCTTATGTTGTTACCCCGATGACTCATATGCAGGTGGTCAGGTTCTCGCATATCATAGACGTTTCTTGATTGAACCTTCGTGAAGAAGTGTCCGATATAAATACACGAGCACCCGGATGGTGCTTCATTCACACTGTCGATTAAACAAACACCTCCACAGAATGGGAATCATAAACGACCCGAGCTACAGAGGGTGCTTAGAAGAAGATGAGAGTGTCGAGCACGTGATGTGTCACTGCCCGGCACTAGCATCAATCAGAGGATCCACGCTGGGGGACTTCTGGCCTAGTGTGGCCAGTTTGAGAGAAGCGCATCCAAGGGACGTTCTTCAGTTTCTCAACAAGGTTGGGTGGCTGAATGAATGACCAAGGACACCTCAATCACGGGGATAGCACAATGGGCCCGGAAAGGGTGGCCTAAGTGCTGGCCTAAATTTTTAGGCAACCCACAACGAATCCAGAATCCAGAATCCAGGTGATTCATTCAATAAGGTGTCTTCATTCAGTATTTAATTAATGTCGTTTTTTGTTTTAATAGGATCTGTGCCTCACTGTTACTTTAAATAAAGTGTTTTAGATTCAGGTCATTTTATTAGAACCCGGTTAACACCGCAACAGTGGTGGTTAACACGTAACAGTATCTAATAGTTAACTGAACAGATAAAACAGACTTTAGCTAGAGCTGTAAGTTAAACGGTTACTTCTATTGATTAGTAACCAAAACTCCGATGGGTTGAGGCCCCCATCGGGGAATTGAAGGAAATGAAAGAGCAGACCTTCTAGCCAAAAGGGGAGCCGTGTTTCCTCTACTAGGGCCGGAGCCTACTTGTCCGCTTACCTACAAAGCGGCAAAAGAGGCAATAAAGGAACTCCTAAGATAAGAACACAGCACCCACTGGAGGGGTATCAATGATCTGAGGCAATCGCGGAAGTTCATTGACGGACCATCAGAAAAGAGAGCCAAAGAACTATTACACTTAAGCAAAAATCTGCTCCAGTGGACAGTTGGACTATTTACAGGACACTGTACCCTAATGAAACATCTTATAACAATTGGCGTAAAAGAAAATTCTACTTGTGAATGTATCGAGAGGAAGAAGAGACTCCTTTACACATATTATGCGAATGACCGGCTCGGCCAAGAGACATTCCAGCTTTGGGAATGCTCTGATTAAACCAAATACAATAGTGGAGACACCCATAAAGGAGGTTCTGGAATTTTTCAAAAGAACGGGGGCCTATTATGAAATAATCGTGAGGGGGGCACAATAAGCGATAGCTTCAGTGCTGCAGGGATGACCAACCCCATAATAATAATAATAATAACCAAAACTACAGGATTTAATGCAAAAACTCTAAACCCCATTAACAACTGCTGTTCCAGTTCTAAGTGTAAACTCAAATAAAACAATTATAATTCCTTTCACGAAGAGAAGGAAGCAAATCTAACAGCTCCCACTATCAATAGAGTTCAATTTAACTTCTTAAGTGAGACTAAACATCTAGAAATAGTCCTAGACCAAAAGCTCACCTGGAATCCTCATTTGACTAAAATAATCATGCGAGACACGACAGTCTTCTGGACGTGCCGCAGATCATTCAGCAACACCTGGAGTCTGAAACCGAAAATGATCTATTGGTCATATAGGATGACAATAACACCCCTGATTACATACGCTTCTTTAGTATGGTGGCCAAAAGTAACAAACAAGACAGCACAAAACCAACTGAACACAGTTCAAAGGTATGTCTGAGCATAAAAGGCTCAATGAACACCTTCCCAACAGCAGCGATGGAGGTACTGCTAGGTCTCACTCCTCTACACCTTTTGATGAAAAGAGAGGTAATCAAAGGAGCCTCAAGATTACTGCAATTAAAAGAATTTAAAGGAGCCTTCGCCGGTTACATGGGAATCCTCAAGGAATGTATCCCGGTGATTTTATCAAGATCGGTTGATTATATCCAACTCAGGTACAAATTTGATCATTTCTTTGAAGTGGACTTAGCTAGCTACACTGACGCTCAATCAGTACCTGAAGAAAAACACAGAAGATCCATCTGTTTTATAGATGGATCAAAGTCAGCACACGAGACTGAAGTGGGAATTTATGGCCCTAACTGCAATTCCTCTAAAGCCTTGGGAAAAGACCCTACTGTCTTCCAAACTGAAATACAAGCAACAGGACTCTGCATCTCTGACTGATGCTCAATCAGTTCCTGAAGAAAGACACAAAATATCCATCTGGTTTACAGATGGCTAAAAGCCAGTACAGGCGACTGCAGTGGAAATTTATGGCCCTAATTACAGGTTCTCTAAAGCCTTGGGAAAAGACCCAACTGTTTTTCAAACTAAAATACACGCAATGGAAATCTGTGCCTCTAACTGACGCTCAATCAGTATCTGTAGAAAAACACAAAATATCCATCTGATTTACAGATGGATCAAAGCCAGTACACGGGACTGGAGTGGGAATTTATGGCTCTAACTACAGGGTTTCTAAAGCCTTGGAAAAAGACCCAACTGTCTTTCAAACTGAAATACAAGCAACAGGACTCTGCAGCTCTGACTGACGCTTAATCAGTTCCTGAAGAAAGACACAAAATATCCAGCTAGTTTACAGATGGCTAAAAGCCAGTACACGCGATTGCAGTGGAAATTTATGGCCCTAATTACAGGTTTTCTAAAGCCTTGGGAAAAGACCCAACTGTTTTTTAAATTTAAATACACGGAATGGAAATCTGCGCCTCTAACTAACGCTCAATCAGTATCTGTAGAAAAACACAAAATATCCATCAAGTTTACAGATGGCTAAAAGTCACTGCACGCGACTGCAGTGGAAATTTATGGCCCTAACTACAGGTTCTCTAAAGCCTTGGGAAAAGACCCAACTGTTTCTCAAATTGAAATACACGCAAAAAAACTCTGCGCCTCTAACTGACGCTCAATCAGTATCTGAAAAAAAACACAAAATATCCATCTAGTTTAGAGATGGATCAAGGACAGTACACGGGACTGAAGTGGCAATTCATGGCTCTAACTACAGGTTCTCTACAGTCTTGGGAAAAGACCCAACTGTTTTTCAAACTGAAATACAAGCAACAAAACTCTGCAGCTCCGACTGACGCTGAATCAGTTCCTGAAGAGAGACACAAAATATCCATCTGGTTTAAAGATGGATCAAAGACAGCACATGGGACTGAAGAGGGAATTTAGGGCCCTAACTACAGGTTCTTTAAAGCTCTGGAAAAAGAACCAACTGTCTTTCAAACTGCAATACACGCAATAGAACTCTGCACCATTGAGTGATGCTCAATCAGTACCTGAAGAAAGGCACAAAATATCAATCTGGTTTACAGATGGATCAAAGCCAGTACACGCGACTGGAGTGGGAATTTATGGCCCTAACTACAGGTTCTCTAAAGCCTTGGGAAAAGACACAACTGTTTTTCATACTGAAATACACGCAATGGAAATCTGCGCCTCTAAATGACGCTCAATCAATACCTGAAAAAAAAAACACAAAATATTTATCTGGTTTACGGATGGATCAAAGACAGCACATGGGACTGAAGTGGAAATTTATGGCCCTAATTACAGATTCTCCAAAGCCTTGAGAAAACACCCAACTGTCTTTCAAATTGAAATACACACAATAGAACTCTGCGCCTCTAACTGACACTCAATCAGTACCTGAAGAAAAACACAAAATATCCATCTGATTTACAGATGGATCAAAGACAACACACGGGACTTGAGTGGAAATTTATGGCCCTAACTACAGGTTCTCTAAAGCCTTAAGAAAAGACCCAACGATCTTTCAAACTGAAATACATGCAATAGAACTCTGCGCCTATGAGTGTGTCTTCGAAGAAACCTGAAAGGAACAAAGATCTATATTAACTCTGACACCCAAGCAGCAATAAAGGCTCTCAGCAGCTGCCTTGTCAAATCCAAACTTGTTTGGGACTTCAACAAACTCTAAAGTAACTATCTAAGCACAACAGGATCAGCTTGAAGCGGGTACGAGGGCACAAAGGAATACAAGGGAATGAAGCTGCGGACCAACTCGCCAGAGAAGGATCTGCATCGTCATTTCTGGGACCCGAATCAACTTTTGGTTTCTTTAAAAGTCAAATCAACAATGAGGTCAAAAAATGGGAAGCAAAGTCAAGAATTCTCCGCTGGAGATCAATATCCAGGACTACGACAGGCGAAAAAATTTATATCTGGAATGCTTGAAAAGACAAAGGTCTACTAAGAACTCAGGAAACCCGAATTGAGGATCCTAATCGACTCCTTAACAGAACATTGCCCTATGAAATACCACCTCAAGAAAATGGGTCAGGTTGAAACAGACTTATCTCGCTTTTGTCCAAAAGCTGTTGAGACTGCAGAGTGCAAGTGCTATGTGCTTGCACGCAAAAGGCACGTCCAACTCAGTTGGGCATCCTTAGACCTCGCAGATGTGTAACAACTCAATCCCAGATCCATAATAAACTTCTACAAGAGTTTGAACCTTTGAACTGCATAGATCAGGGTATGCACAAAAGATCTCCTTAGGTCAAAGTGCGGGGTGCACGAAGAGAAACACGAAACGACCCATATATAATCTAAACTAATTAACCAAAAACTACAAGAGATTACTAATTCCTAACAAAAGGTAACTGAAGCTCTGGATTTGTGAAAGAATCAACTAGCGAAGAAAAAGCAAATGAAAAATAAACGAAATTAGCACAGCTTCTTAAAGAAGATGCATTTATCAAACAGTTTTTCGCATATGAATAGAATTTGTAGTTCGGCCCCAAAGCATACTTTAGCTCTTTTAGATTCAATTCAAGGAAGAAGGATTCCCCTAATCGATGACGAAAAGAAGATAGGCTTTCTTTTTAGAGCTAAAAAGTACTTCCCATCTCATCAACTACTTACACTATACAAAGCTTAAGTTAGGCCAACACTAGCCAATACTATTCTCATGTTTGGAGTTCAGCCCCAAACCACACTTTAGCTCTCTTGGATTCAATTCAAAGAAGAGAAATTCGCCTAATTGATGACGAGAGTTTGACCGATTCTCTCGAAACGCTAGAGCACAGGTGGATGGTTGGTCTCTTTTCTACAAGTGCCATCATGAAAGATGCTCGCAAGAAGCAATAGGATCGATCCCCCCAAGGGCAAGATTCTTGAGACATACAAGGTAATAGGAGACAGCAAATTCATATTCGGTTCAGCTTGACATGGTGAGGACTTCCGTCTACGGCGGCTCTTTCGAGTTCCATAGCTTGGATGTTCTCTAACTTTCAAGCTGTGGAAATCGTTTGGAGTTCAGCCCTAAAGCACCCTTTGGCTCTTTTGGATTCAATTCACCTAATTCGCCTAATTGGTGACAAGAGTTTGACCGATTCTCTCGAAACCCTAGAGCACAGGCGGATGATTGGTGATTTGTCTCTTTTCTACAAGTACTTTCATCGAAGATGTTCACAGGATCTAATAGGATTGATCCCCCCAAGGGCAAGATTTTTGAGACATACAAGGCAGTAGGAGACAGCCAATTCATATTCGGTTCAGCTTGACACAGTGAGGACTTCCGTCTACGGCGGCTCTTTCGAGTTCCATAGCTTGGAAGTTCTCTAACTTTCAAGCTATGGAAGTCGTTTGGAGTTCAGCCCCAAAGCACACTTTAGCTCTTTTGGATTCAATTCACCTAATTCGCCTAATTGATGACCAGAGTTTGACCGATTCTCTCGAAATACCAGAGCACAGCCGGATGGTTGGTGACTTGTCTCTTTTACAAGTACTATCAAGAAGATGCTCGCAGGAAGTAATAGAATTGATCCCCTAAAGGGCAAGATTCTTGAGGCATGCAAGACAGTCGGAGGCAGCAAATTCCTGTGTGGTCCAGCTCGACGCAGTGAGGATTTTTGTCTGCGGAGGCGCTTTTCTGAGTAATGAGTTCCATAGCTTGAAATTTAGAGAACTTCCAAGGAACTAGTTACTATCAAGAAGATGCTCGCAGAAACTAATAGGATTGATCCCCTCAAGGGCAAGATTCTTTAGGCATGCAAGACAGTCGGAGGCAGCAAATTCCTGTGTGGTCCAGCTCGACACAGCGAGGACTTTTGTCTACGGAAGCTCTTTTCTGGGTAACGAGTTCCATAGCTTGGAAGTTAGAGAACTTCCAAGGAACTAGATACTATCAAAAAGATGCTCGCAGAAACTTATAGGATTGATCCCCTCAAAGGCAAGATTCTTGAGGCATTCAAGACAGTCGAAGACATCAAATTCCTGTGGGGTCCAACTTGACACAGTGGAGACTTTTGTCTACGGAGGCTCTTTTTTTGGTAACGAGTTCCATAACTTGGAAGTTATAGAACTTCCAAAATTCTTTCCAATCGACTTTGCAAATCCCCAAAAGGACCTGGAACCGTTCGGACAGTCTGGCGCATTTTACGATCGAAATCACCTTTTGTCTTGTCAATAACATGTTTATAAGAATTTCGTGCATCTACAAATATGGTCCGAATCTCGACTGAGGGATTATTTCACCAACGACGATATGCGCGATTTTTGCAGGCGACAGCCCGAGCACATTTTTTACTGAACCAAGATTTATTGGAGGCAAGCTTCTTTTAGGAGTGGGGAATTGAGCATTCCATACCAATCAGGATAGTTTCCGTGATGGATTCGGCGAGGAAGGGTTGTCTGACTTAAAGCAGACTTCCTACCATGGGAAAGATGCAAAGTAGTCTCTTAATCCTTCCCAGTTTGCAGAGTTAAAGTGCCAAACCCTACGGGACTGCGTCTGGGAAGGAGGTGGTATATGAAGCGAGCGAGAGGCTGTTACAAGCTTGTGATCCGAATTTCCAAGCGTTTCCGTGATGGATTCAGCGACTAAGGAAGGGTTGTCTGATTTAAAGCAGACTTCCTTCCATGGGAAAGATGCAAAGAAGTCTCTTAATCTTTCCCAGTTTGCAGTTAAAGTGCCAAACCCTACGGGACTGCGTCTGGGAAGGAGGTGGTATATGAAGCGAGCGAGAGGCTGTTACAAGCTTGTGATCCGAATTTCCAGGCGTTTTCGTGATGGATTCGGCGACTAAGGAAGGGTTGTCTGATTTAAAGCAGACTTCCTTCCATGGAAAGATGCAAAAAAGTCTCTTAATCCTTCCCAGTTTGCAGAGTTAAAGTGCCAAACCCTACGGAACTGTGTCTGGGAAGGAGGTGGTATATGAAGCGAGCGAGAGGCTGCTACAAGCTTGTGATCCGAATTTCCAGGCGTTTCCGTGATGGATTCGGCGACTAAGGAAGGGTTGTCTGATTTAAAGCAGACTTCCTTCCATGGGAAAGATGCAAAGAAGTCTCTTAATCCTTCCCAGTTTGCAGAGTTAAAGTGCCAAACCCTACGGGACTGCGTCTGGGAAGGAGGTGGTATAGGAAGCGAGCGAGAGGCTGTTACAAGCTTGTGATCCGAATTTCCAGGCGTTTCCGTGATGGATTCGGCGACTAAGGAAGGGTTGTCTGATTTAAAGCAGACTTCCTTCCATGGAAAGATGCAAAAAAGTCCCTTAATCCTTCCCAGTTTGCGGAGTTAAAGTGCCAAACCCTACGGGACTGCGTCTGGGAAGGAGCTGGTATATGAAGCGAGCGAGAGGCTGTTACAAGCTTGTGATTCGAATTTCCAGGCGTTTCCGTGATGGATTCGGCGGCTAAGGAAGGGTTGTCTGACTTAAAGCAGACTTCCTTCCATGGAAAGGTGCAAAGAAGTCTCTTAATCCTTCCCAGTTTGCAGAGTTAAAGTGCCAAACCCTACGGGACTGCGTCTGGGAAGGAGGTGGTATATGAAGCGAGCGAGAGGCTGCTACAAGCTTGTGATCCGAATTTCCAGGCGGTGATGTCACAGAGATTTTATACGATGAATTTGTAAGGAAAAGGTCGAGTAGTTCAGGTTGATGGGTATCTACATCAGGAATTCTTGTGGGTTCCTCAACTAATTGCGATAGTCCACAAGTGATGGCGAAAGCCTCTGCCATCCTTCCTGCGTCGTCACTTCGGGAAATAAACCTTAACCAGGGGATGTTGTGTGCACGTTGAAGTCACCGAGAAAGACAACCTCAGCTTTTGGATAATTCGTCTGTAGGTGATCAAAGGTTACGGAGAGTTAAGAGAAGAGCTGTCTGTATGAGGGATCGTTTGGAGACAAATAAAATGAAAAGATGAATATTACTTCGTTTTTGGAGCAGATTTTCAGTCAAATCACATCATGATCAGTAGATTCCAGTGCTTCGGTTCATTGCCATCTATCCTTGTTTCCGCATCCTACTCGCGGTGCTTTGAAGACATAATAGGGTTATCCTTTGCGAGTGGATTGAACATAAAAATAATACCAACATTATCGACGAATGCATTTCGAATAAGCTTGTAAATATATCATTGATTGAATATACGTAATTTGCTATTTATGCAGAAAACGTGGATTCTCTTGTAGCTTAAAATCTCGAAATTACTTTTTTGTAAAGCTTCAAGACGTAGCTTCAGAAGTAGTCAAACTGAGTTAAAGATATATTTTAAAATTGGTCTTACGTTAAATTGTATTCTTCTCTCTGCTGCTTCAATATCTTCTTTACTGTTACTTGCTGGTTCCATCCAATCGGAGTCTATGACTATGGTAACTTTACCTTAAAAAGAAAAAACCGTTTTATTTTGCGAAGGTACCACATTATTGTAGCAGCATTTTCAATGATTATAATCAACTTATGAGTTGAAATCACAAAGAAATTCCAGCAGATTCCTCAAAAAAATAGTGTGTGTATTAGATACAGATTTAAACATTCTGTAAGAAATGACACAGTGTTTCATCACCAAAAGAATGGTTTATGATACCCTAGAGGCCCCACCTTTACCCTACGTAATAAGAAAAGAAGAACACTCACCACTGTACTTGCTTCTAAATTCTTCATCGTAGATGTGATAAGCTTTAGCGTGTGATTTCAAAACGTTGTGGGCACACCTGTATTCAGCTCGACCCGGTAACTTAACACCGGGTGCATAGGTTCCATAACCATACCCATTAAGACAAGTTTGTTTGGCCTCGTTAAATGTCGCGAAGTATTTCACGTATGGCCCGAAATGTTCAAAGACGAATCTGGCGTAGTTCGCGTAATGATCAACAATTTCGTCGTTTTGCCAACCACCGAGATCTTCTAACGCTTGGGGTAAATCCCAGTGGAACAACGTCACTAAAGCGTCTATACCATTCTCGTTTAAGGCGATGAGAAGGTTTTTGTAGTAATTGACGCCAGCTTCGTTTATTACGCTCAAGTCTCCTTTGGGTAGAATCCTGGACCATGATAGAGAGAATCTGTAATAGTTTACTTTCAAGTCTTTGATCATTTGGACATCTTCGCGCCATTTGTGGTAGGAGTCGCAGGCTATGTCACCGTTTTTCCTATCTAAAATTCGACTGGGATCCGTGTGGATGAATCGGTCCCAGTTGTTCTCGCCTTTGCCGTCATCGTTCCAACCACCTTCAACTTGGTAGGCAGCCGTCGCTACGCCCCATTGGAAACCATCCGGGAATTTTTTATTGATGGCGGAATGGGCCTCACTGGAACAACGAAAAGTTACATTGAGTACAATTCACTCCCAATTTTTAATGGGTATTAACATGTACAGGATATACTTCTTCCGGGATTGGATCGTGTCAAAGAACTACTAAAAGTGTTCGACGTTTCGCATATCATCGTAGGGGGCTTCTTCAGGAACAAAGAAAGAAAAATAGATGAAAAGAGGAAAAAGACCAATTTCAAAACATCAGAGCACGGTAACTCAGTATGTCCACCATACCAGAGGCGAAACTCTTCTGAATTGAAAATTGGTACAAAGGATAAGAAAGTTTTGACAGAAGAGCACGGTAACTCAGTATGTCCACCATACCAGAGGCGAAACTCTTCTGGGTGTTAACATGAGTTATTGCCAAAGAAATAGAAGTTTATTAAGAAGCTATGCAAAACTCAAGTTAGGCCAACACTAGCCAATACTGTTCTCATGTTTGGAGTTCAGCCCTAAAACACACTTCAACTCTTTTGGATTCAATTCAAAGAAGAGCGATTCGCCTATTTAATGACGAAAGTTTGATCCTCGAAACACTAGAGCACAGGCTTGTGGTTGGTGACTTGTCTCTTTTTCACAAGTACTATCATGGAATACAGGATATACTTCTTCCGGGATTGGACCGTGTCAAAGAACTACTAAAATTGTTCAAACACTTTTAGTAGTTCTTTGACATGGTCCAATCCCGGAAGAAGTATATCCTGTACTGACTCTGGTTGTGGAAGCCTTCGTTATCATACTATCATGAAAGATGCTCGCAGGAACTAATAGGATTGATCCCCCGAGGGAAAGATTCTTGAGACATAGAAGACAGTCGGAGACAGCAATTTCCTGTGCGGTCCAGCTTGACACATTGAGGACTTCTATGTAGGGAGGCTCTTTTTTTGGTAACGAGTTCCATAGCTTGGAAGTTAGAGAACTTCGAAGCTATGGAACTCGTTACCAAAAGCAGTTTTCCCCAAAAATTACAACCTAACCTTGTTTAGGAAGGCAGTTCATCGCCATCTATCCTTGTTTCCGCATCCTACTCGCACTGCTTTGAAAGTATAATGGGATTACCCTTTTTGATGGAACGGATTGGTCCTTGATTATCTTCAAAAATTGAAACACAGAACTTGTCCCCTGAAACCAAGAAAGATTTATCTCTGAAGATGACAGCTTGGCTGTCGAAACGCGTTAGAGCAACCTTTGTTGTGTTTTTTAATCTTTCTTGGTTTCAGGGGACAAGTTCTGTGTTTCAAGGATTACCCTTTGCTAGTGAATTAAACTTAAAAAAAAGTAGTTAATCATAATTTGATTGATGATTTCAATGCTTCATTTAAAATACAAGAGAAGTTGCAAGTGCAGATCTAAAATATGTAAAATTGAACTAATAAATGAGTAAACAAATGGCGATTTGAATGATCCTATTGCTTTCAATTTAAAAACCCCTTACCTCAAAATAAGGCAACCTAATATGGTGAAAACAACTGCTGATTTATCTATCATCTTGCGTAATAGAAAAGTGAAATCTATGATCTCATTTTTATACTCCCTCAAGCTGATTAAAAAAATGATTACTAATGGGAATAGGTTATTATTTGTGACAAGCACTTGAACATTCGATGTAAGATAACTATCTAATAGGGAAAGGTAACGGGGTTTATTTACAGCTTGTGACTGATAAAAATTAATGTTTTTACCACTTCACTGAAAAAATAGTTCAGTTTAGATATCAACTTGTCATAACTATATTAATTAAAAAGGGCTTGTTTTATTGGAAAGTCATATGTAATAAATTGCATATTTTCCTCAAATAAAGACAATAATTATCGCAAAGTTCGAACAACTTATCAAAACTCAATCAAAATTTATTTTCCCAAAATTACAGAAGCAAGTAATTGCCATCAAAACTTTCATAGACAAATCGGAACTGGATAAACTCACCAAAGTTTACCTTCGTTATCTTTAAATTATCGCTCTAAATATTTTTTAGATTGAATTTTAGGTACATTTTCAAGACAAGGTTACACACGTTCCACAGAATTTAGTTTTAAAATTTGAAAACAAATCGGAATAGCTTCCCTGTTTTGTGTTTCTTAAAATTTCTTTTCAAAATTTTAAACTTGATTTATTATACTGTTAACATTACGATGTTGATGATGGGATGTGAGCACATCGCTGATGAAACATTAGCATAAATTGAAACACAGGACTTGTCCCCTGAAACCAAGAAAAATTAAAAAACACAACAATGGTTGCTCTAACGCGTTTCGACAGCCAAGCTGTCATCTTCAGTTTCTCTCTGAAGATGACAGCTTGGCTGTCGAAACGCGTTAGAGCAACCTTTGTTGTGTTTTTTAATTTTTCTTGGTTACAGGGGACAAGTTCTGTGTTTCAATTTTTAAAGATAACCAAGGACCAGTCCGTTGCATCAAACAAAAAGACATTAGCATGTTGACGATTGGACCTTACAGGCACGTAGTCAGGATTTTCGTTGGGGGGGGTCCAACTGCCCCCCCCCCCCCTTTTTTATGTTAGAGACACAGAAACTTCTTCGAAAAAAGCAATATTGCAAAATTTAAAGATAAAGCTGAGTTGTTAAATCAATAAACGTCTTGGTCTTTTACTTAGTGCTCATTTTTTATTTTTGCATAAAATTTCTAATCTTAATTTCGAAATTTGGACTATAATTCGAAACTCGAACGTTCGATTTCAGTCTCGATATTTGAATCTTTTAAATTTAAATTTAAAAATTTTTTTTAGAATTACCCAGTAATTTTTTCGAAATAACTGATTTTTGAACTTTTCAGAGAAGCATAAAATTTGAGATCAAAGACGAAATTAGGAATATTGGATATTAAAGATGAAATAAAAAAAATTCAATAGAAGCTTCCATTTTAATTTGTATTTCGATTTTTGTCGAAATTTTGAATTTATTTTAAAAATCTTCAGGAAAAGCGGAAATTTGGACGAAAAATTAAAAGGATGAAAAAGAAAACAACTTTATCATTAAAAATCCAAAAGCGTCGAAGTTTAAGGTACATTTTTTTAAAACTCAAAATGTTGAGTTTATCAAAATATTCAGAAAAAATTTAAATATTGAGAAAAAACCGAAAGTTATCTGATGAAGCAAAACTTTTGGGTTTAAACTCGAAATTTGTTTTAAAAAGTAGTAATTTCGTGACTAGGATTAAAATTTGAAACAAAAAAACAATTTTTAGTGTAAAGCAAAAAATTTAGAAAAAAAATAAAAAACTGAAATTGTAAAATAAAGATCTTTAGAAAAAATTAAAATTTTAAACAAAAAAACGCTAACATTATAAAAAATGTTTCGAGCTAAACTGAAAAGAAAATTTTTAGAAAATCGAAATTTATAAAATCATTTTTTAGAAATTTCGATCTTAAAGTCGAAATGACAAAATAAAAATATAGATATTTCTAAATTATTTCAAAATGTTAAATAAAAATTAAATCTCAAAAATATCAAAAGTGAGAATATCAACTGAAAATTTTGTTTAAATAAAACGAAAATTAAAAGTCCAAACTTGAAACTAAACTAAACTAAAATGAATATTTTGAAAATAAGATCAAAATACGTATAAATATGTTTATCAAAAGAGTCGAAATGCTGAATTTGAATTAAAATTTAAAGGAAAATGGAAAGAATTTTACAAAAGAAGTTGAAATTTCAAAAATTTCTAAAAATAATCGAAATTTCGAAAAACCGTGGAATGTATAGAAAATTTATGAAACTGCACCTAAAAAATAGTGTTATTTCCGTTATATTTGCAGCCAATATTTAGTTTAAGTTTTTCCCTCCAAAATAAATCGCGAAAATAATAATATTAATAATTGCAAATTTTAGAAACTAATTTAAGTTTTAAGTAAAACATTTGTGAAAGATATTTCTGGAAGCTCGAAGTTTAAACAAATATATAATCACAAATTACAATCAAAATCTCTAAAAGAGAGCTAAACTTTTGCAAAAACATCGATATTTATACACAAAATCACTCAGAAATAAAACATTTTTGAGAAAAAGACAGCAGAATTCGGCAAAAAATTGTTTATACGTTTATACGTGTCGACTATATGCTTATAGAGACGTAGAATGGAAGAAAATAACTTGGAATTTTCAATATTAACTTGGAATTTTAAAAAAATAATCAAAATTTCTAGAAAATACTCTTCAGAAAATATAAGAAGATACATCAATTACTTTTATGTATTCGTTTCTTTTATTTTATTTTATTTTTTTTTTCATTTTGTTAATTAGTAAAAGTGAAAAATAAAATCTAGTGACCTTAACATTATATAAATTTGACAAATAAAAACGTGAAACTTACCAAAAAAAAATTTCCTAATATCTATTTTGAGTTTACGTATTTAACTTATCACCGATCAAGAATCGACTTTTTTTTTAAGTAAAAATTACAAGAGCGTAGAAAGAACATCAATTTCAAAAAAAAATTATTACGGAATGTTGACTTTTTCTTCTTTAAATCCCGAGATTAAAGTCAAAATTTCAACTTTAATGTGAAAATTTCGAAAAAAATGTCGAAATTTGGTGTTTAAAGTCGAAATTTCTAAAAAAAAGTTGAAATTTCAGTTTTTAAATCGAAAATCTTACAAGGGCGTAGAAAGGACATCGATTAAAAAAAAATGTGTTTAGAAATTTCGACTTTTTTCTCAAACTTCGACTTTTTTTTCAAATTTAGACTTTTTTCTTAAAATTTCGACTCTTTTTGGAAATTTTAACTTTTTTCTGGAAATTTCCACTTTTTCGAAATATTACAAAGGCGTAGAAAAGACATCGATTAAAAAAATGTCATTTTTAGAAATTTCAACTTTTTTTCTCAAATTTCGATTTTAAGCTCGAAATTTCGACTTTTTTCTCGAAATTTAGATTTTTTTTTAAATTTCGACTTTATTTCTCAAAATTTCGACTTCTTTCTCGAAATTTTGACTTTTTTCCCAAAATTTGATTTTTTTTCTGGAAATTTTGCCCTTTTTCTCGAAATTTCGTTTTTTTTTTCTCAAATTTCAACTTCTTTCCCGAAATTTTAGCCTTAATATCGAAGTTTCGACATTTCTCTCAAAATTTCGACTTTACACTCAAAATTTCGAACTTTTTTTATTGAAATTTCGACTTTTTTCGCAAATTTCGACTTTTTTTCTCGAAATTTCGTCTTTTTGCTCGAAATATTTCGAAATTTCTACTTTTTCTCGAAATTTCGACGTTCTTCTCAAATTTCGAATTTTTGCTCGAAATGTTTGGAAATTTCGACTTTTTCTCGAAATTTCGACGTTATTTTCAAATTTCGACTTTTTCGTCGAAATTTCGGCCTTAATCTGAAAAGTTCGACTTATTTCTCGAAATTTCGTTTTTTTCTCAATTTTAGACTTTTTTCTCAAATAAATATCGACCTTCTTCTCGAAATTTTAACCTTAATATCGAAATTTCGACATTTTTCTCGAAATTTAGGCTTTAAACTCAAAATGTCACTATTTTTCTAGAAATTTCGACTTTTTTCTCAAATTTCGACATTTTTCTCGGAATTTTGACTTCGTTTTTCTCAAACTTCGACTTTTTTTCTAGAAAGTTCAACTTTTTCTCGAGATTTCGACTGTTTTCTCGAAATTTCAACCTTAATCTGAAAAGTTCGACTTTTTTCTGAAATTTTGTTTTTTTTTCTCAACTTTCGACTTTTTTCTTAAATATCGACTTTTTTCTCAAAATTTTGACCTTAATATCGAAATTTCGACATTTTTCTCAAAATTTCGACTTTATACTCAAAATGTTGACCTTTTTTTGTCGAAATTTCGACCTTTCTTTATCGAAATTTCGATATTTTTCGAAAATTTCGACTTTTTTTCTCGAAATTTCGTCTTTTTGCTCAAAATATTTCGAAATTTCTACTTTTTCTCGAAATTTCGACGTTATTCTCAAATTTCGAATTTTTGCTCGAAATATTTCGAAATTTCTACTTTTTCTCGAAATTTCGACGTTATTCTCAAATTTCGAATTTTTGCTCGAAATGTTTGGAAATTTCGACTTTTTCTCGAAATTTCGAGGTTATTTTCAAATTCCGACTTTTTTCTTGAAATTTCGGCCTTAATCTGAAAAGTTCGGCTTTTTTCTCGAAATTTCGTTTTTTTTTCTCAGTTTTAGACTTTTCTCTCAAATATCGACTTTTTTCTCGAAATTTTAACCTTAATATCGAAATTTCGACATTTTTCTCGAAATTTCGGCTTTAAACTCAAAATGTCGACTATTTTTCTAAAAATTTCGACCTTTTTCTCAAATTTCGACTTTTTTCTCGGAATTTCGACTTACGTTTTTCTCAAACTTCGACTTTTTTTCTCGAAATTTTGATCTTAATCACGAAGTTTCGATTTTGTATTCGAATTTTCAATTTTCAATTCGAAATTTCTAAAAAAAAGATCAAAATTTGCTAACTAAAAATAGCAATTATTGAACGCACCCTACTGCAAACTGTCAAGATTGTTGGGAAAGAGGAGTGGTGGGACGCAACTGTCATCTTCCTAATTTGATCATAGTGTAGAAATTTTGACTTATTCTCGAAATTTCGAAAAAAAATTCGATATTAAAGTCGAAATTTTGACATGTCTCGGAATTTTAAGAAGAAAGTAGAAATGTCAAGAAACTTTTGAGAAAAAAGTCGAAATTTCGAGTGTTAAGTCGAAATTTCGAGTTTAAAGCCGAAATTTTGAGAAAAAAAATCGAAATTTAAAAAAAACCGAATTTTTGACAAAAAAGTCGAAATCCCTAAACATTTTTTTTTATAATCAGTGTCCTTTTTACGCTTTTGTAAAATGTCGAAATTTTTACATATAATTTTTTTTAAACAATGCCTTCCTATGCTTTTGTAAAATGTTGACTCTAAACTCAAAATTTCGATTTTGTTGGCGCCATATATGAAAAGGTACTTGTTGGTGTCAGCAGGTGTTTTATATGATAACGAAAGAGGAGAGATTATTGCTCGGCCACCAGAGAAGGCAGAGGTAGAAATTTCGGTCGGTTAATTAATTAGTGTTTTGCTGGGGTTTTTCTTATTTTCCTTTCCATTCCCTAGCAACCTTTAGGCAGAAAACACCGGACATTCAGGTGAGTCATTTATGCATTATTTTTTGACATCATCTTTGCGGTACATACAGACTTTTTTCTCGAAAATTCTACTCCATGCATACATATGTCAAGAAAGTCGAAATTTGGGGTAATAAAAAATTGAAATTACTGAACGTAGTCTACTGCTAAGTGTCAATATTAAATTGTAAAAGGGTTGGTGCATGTATTGGGAAGCCTTGATCTCATTGCCAATTTTTATTAAAATGTCTACATGGCGGAGCTTATCATAAGCTCAATAGTTGGCAATTTCGAAAATTATATTCATGCTTAAATATACAATCAGCGGTTTTTCTACTAATATTTCAATTCGTATCATCGTAAATTTTTTGGGGAATATTCATTTCGGGGAGGGACCCCTTGGACCCCCCCCTGGCTACATGCCTGCTCATCATGGTTTGACTAATAAATAAATTGTATAAAAATGTATACGATTGTTGCTCGAAGTGCCGACAGATGTGAAAGCCAGCCTAATACTTTTAATTTAGAAATTATAAAGTGTTGAATGTTGAAACTGCTAAATACTTCTAATACTAGAATTAATTTTAAATCTCAGATACATGTTATTTGCTGGTTTGAAGTTTTCGCTTCTGACGGCAGTCCCCATGACTGCATATTGTAACAAAATGTAATTATGGAATTTAGAAATCTAAGGAAATTTTTTAGAAAGATCTGATAGCGGAAAGCGGTCGCGATAATAAAGCAAACGGCAGATAAGCGTTCCAGAAATTTCGGCAAACGATAAGCCTTATCTGCTGGATTTTTCTAGAACCCGGAAGCTAGAACTATATAATTGGGTCGCCCAGAGACTAAATAGACTGAACCTAACACGGTAAGCAGTGAAGCCAGTTGAAAGCCTGGCGAAAGCCTAGCTCCATCTAGCTCGCAACGCCCTCTTGTTATTTGACAGACCTTTGCGAAGATAACATCTGTTTTTTTTTAAGAAAATGGGCTGTAAATATGGGTAAGTGTATTGTGGATCATTGTTGAAACCTCAGTGAACACGTTAGTGAAGGAAAATCAAGAGTTTCATTCTTTGGGTAGGTAAAAATGAAATATATAAATACTCAATTATCGGCGTGCGCGCGTCGCCATTTCACTGCAATCATGACGTGTTTACAGCACCGGCTTAACAATATTGTACACAGGCGTCGCGTATTGAAAGAAAATTATTTTACTATTAAACCAAGATGTCTTTGAAAATAGTTCTCCTGAACTTTTACCAAAAAGCATTGGTCCAAAAGCCTCTAATTCTAAAGTTTCATCTAAATCGTTAGAACCGTTACGCGGCAAGTTTCGTATTTATAAATTTTACTTAATCCGGCCATATCAAAGAGTAGTGGAATGCATCTCCCCACTTCCCCGGATTTTAGCTTCAACTGTACGCATGAGACAACATTGAAACGTTCAGTCTATTTAGTCTCTGGGGTCGCCTTTCCTTGAAATCAGTGAGTCAGTGTAGTTAGTGAGTTAGTAGTAAGAAGTCAATGAATAAGTGAGTTAATTTTTCAGTTGTAGTGTTCCGAGTTCAGTTTAGAATTAAAGTGGTTATAATTCACGTGTTAATAATCATTCGAACCGATAGCCCGCAACAATATTTTGTTGTTCTTGGGAAAAGTGGCTTTAAATGAATAACACCTTATTAAGGTGTTCTCATTTTAAATGAGACATACTTCATACAGTATGTCCCATACAGAAATATCTAGGATGTAACTAGTCTCTAGATGTAACATAGAAAAATGATGCCCTCGTATTCTTTTAATTTATAATAAAGCTGAAACAGTATACATATTCCCGGAGAGACACTGTTTCTGTGGGAAGACATACTTTCGAATTTTATTGTTATTTAATAACTGCTTTGTATACCACTTGAATTGTTTTGGCATGTGTTCAATACGAAACAATTAAACATTAGAAATTCTTATTGTTGCTTATACAATTCCATCCGCTATCTATTAAACAGTCATTTCAATTACGCCAATCCACACAGTTAAGTTTCGTCTTTTTGAAGAAAAATGTGCAAAATATTTTATGTTGTGGTGTCCGTATTTCTTGTACATGATGATAATCGATACCATTTTGCAACTGGGGAAGCAGCTGATGACGAAATTAAAACGCAAATAGAAAAAGAAATTACTCAGTGCAATCGTAAGTGCAGTGGTCAGATGTTCCTTTTTCCTTGGTGTGGCAGCGATAGACTCTTATACTGGGACGTCTGCTCTATTAAGTGTGCTTTAAAGCTCAAAACAAACTTTACTATTGTACCATTAGTTCAGTGTGATTACTTTGGGATGCTACCAAAGAGATATTTATCCTAATTAGTCGTATTCATGATGTTGCTGAAATCGTAAACCTTTGTTAAAATCTGTAATGCTCCTATAATAAAAAAATCATAATAAATAATAAAGAAAAATAACTAGGTGCATTTTTTTGAATTTCAATTATAAAGCATAGTAACTCAAGGTATTTTTATTAGTTATACAGCTTATTGCCATTAAAATAACTTTCCCATATATTTATATTTCAACGATGCTAGTTTTTCTTCCCGTTTACTCAAGAAATGACAGTGCATTCGACGAACAATATATATTTATTTCCTTACAAGAATTTCTTAAAAATAACTGCATGAGCTATTTATTAAATATAAATTTTACTAACCACAATTATTAACGTTTGTACTAAGGCAAGAATTTATGATATTACTTTAGTTGATGCAATTACAACAAATAAGTAGGCGTAAGTATATAGGATATACTTACTTGGTCAATTTTTAAAATACCTCCTAAAGTTAGTGGATCAGATGATTGACGTAACAATGGTCCCTCACTTAAGTCCATAGAAGTTCTTCACTTGTTATTCCGGCATAAGCAGAGGAGTCAGTCATTCGCATACGACAGAAAGTATAACGGCTTCTGCATTTTACGACCACCGATAAGGAAGTTCACCGAAACCAATCCTAAACCTGTTTATTATTTGCGACTACGTCTTCTCTAAAAACTCAGTGTCATATAACTTGATCAATGTAGCCACATCTTGACAACTGATTAATTTTTTAATGTTAATTAAATAAGACATGTCATATTTTCTAGTAGCTTTAGTTCAATATAACGATTATTTACTCGCATGCGAGAAAGTATTTGATTGTGATAGCTTTATCGTTAACAAATTAAAAGCATCTACATTTTTAGTTCTTTGTGAAATTGAAGGAATCACCACGTGAGAGAACTCGTGAAAGGATGGTCATAACGCGCCGTTGCATCCCTTACGTCTTTTTTTTTTAAGAATAATCCACTCGCAAAGGGTAACCCCATTATGCTTTCAAAGCATTGCCAGTAGGATGCGGAAACAAGGATAGATGGCGACGAACCGCCTTCTTAAACAAGGATAAGTTGTAATTTTTGAGGAAAATTATAGCAAAACTTCAGAACATTTAATAGAACTCTCCCGATGATCCCAAACTAGATTGACAAACACCAAGAGCATGATCTGATGAACGGTTATTTACTTGCAGACGAGAAAGTATTTAATTGTGATAACTTTGTCCTTAAGAAATAAGAATTATCTATATTTTTAGTTTTTTGTTCATTTGAAGCATTCATCATGTGAGAATGCTCGCGAAAGAATGTTCATATCGCGTCGTTGCACCTCTTACGTATAGATAGCAAAACTTCAGAACAATTAATAGAACTCTCCCAATCATGATACCCAAACTAGATTAACAAACATCAAGAAAATCATCGTAAAATAATATCAATGAAAACTTAACAGTGAATCGCTGGCGAAATCTACAAAAGACTAGGTCGAGATCCAGGAATAATTAAAGTTGGAAGAAGAAGAGGTGGCCATTAAATACGATGTATTCAAATAAAAATGAAAAAGTTCAACATGAACTAAAAAGCAAACTCAAATTGACCTAAATCGCTTTAGGTAACACAAAAACTAATAACTAAAAATATGACAAACGTAACGCAATGTAAATAGATGGAATAGAATTTAGAATAGAATTTTAGAATTTAGTAAATAAAAAAAGTTTCTGGAAGGATCTGATAATGCGAAAGCGACCGCGATAACGAAACAAACGGCAGATAAGCGTTCCAGAAATTTCGGCAAACGATAAGCCTTATCTGCCGAAAAGTTTTAGAAGCCGGGAGCCAAAACTATAAAAGGCGGTCAGCTTTCCCTCAAGTCAGAAATCAACACAGTAATGTTCACTAAAAGACGGCGGTCAAAGGAACGAAAGTTTCGGAACCGCGTTAAACTACCAAAGAACCATGATGATCCTCAAGTCAGTCAGTTAGATTCAGTGTAAATAGCGAGTTAGTAGAAGTTAATGATAAATGAGTTAATAGTGGTGATCCAAGTTAAGTTTGGTAATAAAGTGGTGTAATTCACACGTGGTAATCAATTCGAACCGATAAACCCGTAACAATACAAAGAACGTTACTAAATACAACATGAACGAGTTCCCAAGGTCATAAATACATATAAAAAAACAAAAATAAAAAGTACATATCACAATGTTAGTAATTAAAAACCAATTCTTCCCGAGGAGATAATTAGTCTGCCCAAAGTGTTGCTTTATCAGATGCGGAAAAGCGGCAGATGATTTGAAATTCCGAGCAATAATTTCATCATTCTACAAGCATTAAAATCCACTTCCCAGTAGAAACGACACAAAAATGAAACCCTATAAAGTACGGCGCCACTATGGAAACTCTACGAGCATCTTAGGAGCCTGAAAATAACGAAAAATCGACCGTTACCCTCGCATATGAATATGAGATAAACACGCTCAGCTATGTAGGTGCATGTGTTGATGCCATGCGGTTCCATTGGCTGCGAAACCACACTCCCTAAATATCTCAAGCCACATGCGTTGGCCCTTTGTAGCGATCATCAATAAAATCAAAATCCATCATTTTCTGAAATTGAAATTTCAAAACTTCTTCTTAAAATATCAATATTCGAAAATTCCAATTTCGATTAAAAAATTTAGACTACTTTATTACGAAAGGGGGCGACTGATCTGAAATATCCAGCAGGAAATCCATCAGGATACCAACATGAAATTCACTTCTCAGTAGAAACCATTCAAAAATGAAAGCTATAAAGTACGACTCCAGAAAGCGCTCCTAAGGAAACTCTGCGATCATCTTAGGAGCCTGAAAATAACGAAATCTCGACCGTCACGCCTATGGTGCTCCTACTTTAAAAGGCATGCGTTTTTATTAGCTGCGGCACACCATTTTATTAAATTGAAATTTCGAAACTTCTCGAAATATCGATTTTCGAAACTTCTCCAAATATCGATTTTCGAAAATTTCAATTTTAATTAATAATTTAGAAAATTATTTTATTACGAAATTTTGCTGGCTACCGATCTGAAATATCCAGCAGGAAATCCATCATGATACCAACCTGAAATCCACTTTTCAGTAGAAACGACACAAACATGAAAGCTATAACGTACGACCCCAGAAAACGCTCCTAAGGAACCTCTGCGATCACCTTAGAAGCCTGAAAATAACAAAAACTCGACCATCACGCGTATGAATATAAGATGTTCCTACTTTTGAAGGCATGCGTTTCCATTGGCCGCGGAACCACACTCTCTAAATATCCTTAACCATATGGGTTATCCTTTTTTGGCTAAGCGATAGCACTATTAACAAAATCAAACGCCACCATTTTTTTAAATGGAAATTTCAAAACTTCTCGAAATATCGAATTTCGAAAATTTCAATTTCAATTAAAATTTTAGAGAACTATTTTATTGCAAAGCTTTCGGGGCGACTGATCTGAAATATCCAGCAGGAAATCCATCAGGATACCAATCACTTCTCAGTAGAAACGACACAAAAATGAAAGCCATAAAGTACGACCCCAGAAAACACTCCTAAGGAACCTCTGCAATCATCTTAGGAGCCTGAGAATAATGAAAACTCGACCGTCACGTGTGTGAATATAAGGTGCTAATAGTTTTAAAGGCATGCGTTTCCATTGGCCGCGGAACCACAGTCTGTAAATATCATTAACCATATAGGTTATCCTTTTTTGGCTAAGCGACAGCACTATCAACAAAATGAAAGGCCACCATTTTCTTAAATTGAAATTTCAAAACTTCTCGAAATATCGAATTTCGAAAATTTCAATTTCAATTAAAAATTCAGAGAACTATTTTATTGCGAAACTTTCGGGACGACTGATCTGAAATATCCAGCAGCAAATCCATCAGGATACCAAAATGAAATCCACTTATCAGTAGAAACGGCACAAAGATTAAAGCTATAAAGTACGACACTAGCAACTGCTTCTATGAAAATTCTGCCGTCATCTTAGGAGCCTGAAAATAACGAAAACTCGACCGTCACGACTGTGAACATAAGGTGCTTCTACTTTTGAAGGCCTGCGTTTTCATTGGCTGCGGGACCTCAGTCTCTAAATATCCTTAACCATTTTTTAGCTAAGCAATAGCACCATCAACAAGATAAAAAATCACCTTTTTCTTAAATTGAAGTTTACAAAAGTTCTTCTCGAAATTTCTTCTCAAAATATAGATTTTCGAAAATTCCACTGTAGACTAAAAATTTATAGAATTATTTTATTACGAAAATTTGGGGGCGACCGATCTGAAATATCCAGCAGAGAATCCATCGGGATACCAACATGAAATCCACTTGCCAGTAGAAACGTCACAAAAATGAAAGCTATAAAGTACGACCCCAGAAAGCGCTCCTAAGGAAACTGCGATCATCTTAGGAGCCTGAAAATAACGAAAACTCGACCGTCACGCGTATGAATATAAGGTGCTTGTACTTTAAAAGGCATGCGTTTCCATTGGCCGCAGGACCACATTCTCTAAATATCCTTAACCATATGGGTTATCCTTTTTTGGTCAAGCGATAGCACTGTCAACAAAATCAAAGGCCACTATTTTCTAAAATTTTTCGAAAATTTCAATTTTAATTAAAAATTTAGAGAACTATTTTATTGCGAAACTTTCGAGGCGACGGATCTGAAATATCCAGCAGCAAATCCATCAGGATACCAAAACGGAATCCACTTCTCAGTAGAAACGGCACAAAGGTGAAAGCTATAAAGTGCGACACTAGCAACTGCTTCTAAGAAAACTCTGCCATCATCTTAGAAGCCTGAAAATAACGAAAACTCGACCGTCACGCGTATGAATATAAGGTGCTCCTACTTTTGAAGGCCTGCGTTTTCATTGGCTGCGGGACCTCAGTCTCTAAATATCCATAACCATTTTTTGGCTAAGCGGTAGCGCTATCAACAAAATAAAAAATCACCTTTTTCTTAAATTGAAATTTCAAAAGTTCTTCACGAAATTTCGAAACTTCTCCGCAAAATATAGATTTTCGAAAATTCCAATGTCGACTAAAAATTTATAGAATTATTTTATTACGAAAATTTGGGGATACTGATCTGAATATCCAGCAGGAAATCCATCGGAATACCAACATAAAATCCTCTTCTCAATAGAAACGATACAAAAATGAAAGCTATAAAGTACGACTCCAGAAAGCGCTCTAAGGAAACTCATCTTAGGAGCCTGAGAATAACGAAAACTCGACCGTCATGCGTATAAATATAAGGTGCTCCTACTTTTGAAGGCATGCGTTTCCAATGGCCGCAGGATCACAGTCTCTGAATATCTCTAACTATATTGGCTAAGCGATAGCACTATTAGCAAAATCAAAGGCCACCATTTTCTTAAATTAAAATTTCAAAACTTCGATCGATTTTCGAAAATTTCAATTTCAATTAAAAATTTAGAGAACTATTTTATTGCAAAATTGTTGGGGCGACTGACCTGAAATATCCACCAGTAAATACATCAGGATACCAACCACTTCTTAGTAGAAATGACACAGAAATGAAAGCTATAAAATACGACATCAGAAAGTTCTCCTAAGGAAACTCTGAGATCATCTTAGAAGTCTGAAAATAACGAAAACTTGTGAAACAAAAAGCGCTCCTAAGGAAACTCCGCGATCATCTTCTGAGCCTAAAAATAATGAAAACTCGACCGTCACCCACACGCATGAATATGAGATATGCGAGCTCCTACCCTTGATGGTATGCGACTCAATTGCTTGCGGCAGCACACTCCCTAAATATCACTAACAATGTGGGTTATCCTTTTGTGGCTAAGTGATAGCACTATCAACAAAATCAAAGGCCACCATCATCATAGATTGAAATTTTAAAGTTTTCTGTCGAAATATTGATTTTTATTTCAAACATTCTAATTTCAACTAAAAATTCAGAGCACTATTTTATTACGAAATTTTCGGGGGCGACTGATCTGAAATATCCAATAGGAAATCTATAAGGATACCAAGGTTGGAATCAACTTCTTCTGAAAAATGAAAGCTGTAAAGTACGGCGCCAGAGAGCGCTACTATGGAAACACTACGAACATTTTAGGAGTCTGAAAATAACGAAAACTCGATCGTCACTCTCATCTACCACTATCAACAAAATTAAAGATTATTATTATCTTAGACTGAAATTTTAAAGTTTTCTCTTGAAATATCAATTTTTATTTCAAAGATTCTAATTTCAACTAAAAAGTCAGAGCACTATTTTACTATAAAATTTTTGGGGGCGACTGATTTGAAATATCCAACAGGAAATCTATAAGGATACCAAGGTTGGAATCCACTTCTCTGAAGAAACGATTCAAAAATGAAAGCTGTAAAGTAGGGCGCCAGAGAGCGCTACTATGGAAACTCTACGAACATCTTAGGAGTCTGAAAATAACAAAAACTCGATCGTCACTCTCATCTACCACTATCAACAAAATCAAAGATCATCATTACCTTAAAATAAAATTTCAAAGTTTCCTGCCGAAATATCGACTTTTATTTCGCAAATTCTTAGGTCAATTATAAATTTAGAGCACTTTTTTACTTGAAATATCTGGGGGCGACTGATTTGAAATATCCAACAGGAAATATATAAGGATACCAAGGTTGGAATCAACTTCTCTGAAGAAACGATACAAAAATGAAAGCTGTAAAGCACGGAGCCCAAGCGTGCTACTATGGAAACTCTACAAATATCTTAAGAGCCTGAAAATAACGAAAACTCAATCGTCTTTCTCGCCTATGAATATGAGATGAACACGTGCTACTACTACTTTGATGACACGGGAATTCAAGGTCACGTGTGATCAAGATCAAGGTCGCGTGCTTTCTAAATTACGTTAGGTCCAGCTCACATGAGCTCAAGGTCGCCTAAACTTAAGGTCACCTAAGTTCAAGGTCACACGATCCTAAAATTACCTGATTTCAAGGTGACGTGGCCTTAAGATCACGTGATCTCAAGGTCACTTAATTTCAAGGTTTGCTCAGTTTGAAAGTAACGCGGTATCAAGGTCATATGATTCAAATTCATGTAATCTCAAGGTCATATAGGTTCAAGGTTATATAATTTAAAGGTCATATAATTTCAAGGTCATATAATTTCAGGTCATATAACTTTAGGGTCGTATAATTTTCAGGTCATATAATTTCAAGGTCATATAATTTCAAAATCATATCATTTCAAGGTCACATAATTTCAAGGTCGTATAATTTCAAGATAACATATTTTCAATTTCATATAATTTTAAGGTCATACAATTTCAAGGTCACAATTTCAAGGTCACATAATATCAAGGTCGTATAATTTCAAGGTCACGTAATTTCAAGGTCATATAACTTTAAGGTCATATAATTTCAAGGTCAGATCATTTAAAGATCACACAATTTCAAGGTCATATGATTTTAAGATCATGTAATTTCAAGGTCGTATAATTTCAAGATCACATATTTTCAATTTCATATAATTTCAAGGTCATATAATTTCAAGGTCATATCATTTCAAGATCACACAATTTCAACGTCATATGATTTTAAGGTCATGTAATTTCAAGATCGTTTAATTTCAAGATCACATATTTTCAATTTCATATAATTTCAAGGGCACAATTTCAAGGTCATATAATTTTAAGGTCACATAATTTCAAGGTTATATAATTTTAAGGTCATACAACTTCAAAGTCACAAAATTTCAAGGTCATAAAATTTTAAGGTCATATAATTTCAAGGTCACAATTTCAAGGTCATATAATTACAAGGTCATATAATTTCAAGGTCACATAATTTCAAGGTCATATAACTTTAAAGTCATATAATTTTAAGGTCATATAATTTCAAGGTCATATAATTTCAAGGTCATATCATTTTAAAATCACACAATTTCAAGGTCATATGATTTTAGGGTCATGTAATTTCAAGGTCGTATAATTTCAAGATCACATATTTTCAATTTCCTATAATTTCAAGGTCATATAATTTCAAGGTCACAATTTCAAGATCATAGTTTCAAGGTCATATAATTTAAAGGTCGCATTATTTCAAGGTCATATAATTTAAAGGGCATATAATTTCAAGGTTGCAATTTCAAGGTCATATAATTTCAATGTCACATAATTTCAAGGTCATATAACTTAAAGATCGTTTAATTTTAAGGTCATATAATTGCAAGGTCATATCATTTCAAAATCACACAATTTCAAGTTTATAGGATTTTAAGGTCATGTAATTTCAAGGTCGTATAATTTCAAGATCACATATTTTTAATTTCATATAATTTTAAGGTCATATAATTTCAAGGTCACAATTTCAAGATCATAGTTTCAAGGTCATATAATTTAAAGGTCGCATAATTTCAAGGTCATATAATTTAAAGGTCATATAATTTCAAGGTCGCAATTTCAAGGTAATATAATTTCAATGTCACATAATTTCAAGGTCACATAACTTAAAGATCGTTTAATTTTAGGGTCATATAATTGCAAGGTCATATCATTTCAAGATCACACAATTTCAAGGTTATAGGATTTTAAGGTCATGTAATTTCAAGGTCGTATAATTTCAAGATCACATATTTTTAATTTCATATAATTTTAAGGTCATATAATTTCAAGGTCTCAATTTCAAAGTCATATAATATCAAGGTCATATAATTTCAAGGTCACACAATTTTATGGTCATATAATTTTAAGGTCATATAATTTCAAGGTCATATAATTTCAAGGTCACAATTTCAAGGCCATATAATTTTGAGGTCATATAATTTCAAGGTCACATAATTTCAAGATCATATAATTTTAAGGTCATATAATTTCAAAGTCATATAATTTTAAGGTCATATAATTTCAAGGTCATATAATTTCAAGAACGCGTGATTACAAGGTCATGAACTTGCAAGGTCACGTAATCTCAAGGCAACTTGGGTTCAAGATAACCAGATTTTAAGGTGGTGTGACTTCAAGGTCACGTGAGCTCAAGGTCATGTGATGTCAAGGTCGTGTGATCTCAAGGTCACGTAATTTCAAGAGCTCGTGATCTCAAGGCCAGTTAAGTTGAAAATCGCGTGATTTCAAGCTCGTGTCGTTTCAAGGTCACGTGATTTCAAGGTCATGTGATTTCAAGGTCGCGTGACCTCAGTGTCATGTGAATTCAAAGTTAGGTGAATTCGAGGTTTTATGAACTTAATGTCACGTGAATTCAAGTTTGTGTAAAAACAAAATAGCGTGACGTAAAATGTTCTCTTAAAAGTTTTATCTCAAAATTTTGACAAAAATTAATGTTTATTCTTCATGGTAGACCCTTATTTACCGGAAATATTATGTTTTATTCAATTTATTTAACATTTCTTCGGCCCAGATTGGCAATATTTAAATTTTTATGGTTTGTTGACAATTTTCTAAACAATTTTTGAAATGCGACTACGTGATATTTAAATTTATTGAAAACGTCACTTCATGACAGTTCACAAATTAAGAGGTTAGTTTATTTTACATAGAATACGAATAATGAAAAATAGAAGACCAAAAATTAGATATGGAAAAAATAAAAATTTGTTATTTTGATAAATTAGGAAAATATAAAAAAAATACATAAAAAAGGTTTTAGCACTGGACATCAATGTTTCGCTCTCATTTGTTATCAAAATAACAAATTTTTATTTTTTCCATATCTAATTTTTGGTCTTCTATTTTTCATTATTCCTATTCTATGCAAAATAAACTAACCTCTTAATTTGTGAACTGTCATGAAGTGACGTTTTCAATAAATTTAAATATCACGTAGTCGCATTTCAAAAACTGTTTAGAAAATTGTCAACAAACCATAAAAATTTAAATATTGCCAAACTGGGCCGAAGAAATGTTAAATAAATTGAATAAAACAAAAATTAATGTTCTCTTGATATTTTTATTTCTTATTTTTGTCGACTCGGAAAAGCTATTGCAAAGCGGCTTAGGAATTGGTACTATTGTATCCACGCGAACACTCTACGCTAAAAATCGAATAGTGGTGACCTTCTGGACATCTCGCTAATATTAATGTAATAAAAACTTTTTGCTACGAATACCCCCGGTGAACTATCTTAAGTGAACGATTTAATCTTCAAGAATTATTTCAAAATGTCAACTTAAACTCCAAATGTTAACATATTTTGTTTTTTCATATTTAGTTTTTTTTTTCGTTGCAACGGAGTGGTCCTTGGTTATCTTCAAAAATTGAAATACAAATCTTGTCTCCTGAAACCAAGAAAGATTAGAAAACACAACAAAGGTTGCCCATAGCACCCTTTGTTGTGTTTTCTAATATTTCTTGATTTCAGGGGATAATATTTGTATTTCATATTGTAACGCAATGTAAATGGATGGAATAGAATTTAGAAGAGAATTGTAGAATTGATTGATTGATTGGAGCCACATCACAAGTTGAGCCACAAACGTGAAAAAATAAACCAATAAATAAAATAAAATCAGGACTAAAGCGATGACCAAAAACAAAGTATGAACCGCCACAAAATCTTTTAATATAAAAATTGTTGCGTGTTCTCCACAGAAGCTAAGCCTTGCAAAATAAACTTATACATATTGTAACGCAATGTGAATAAGTGGAATAGAATTTAGAATAGAATTGTAGAATTTAGTACATAAGAAAAGTTTCTAGAATGATCTGATAAGGGGATAGCGACCGCGATAACGAATCAAACGGCAGATAAGCGTTCCCGAAATTTCGGCAAATGATAAGCCTTATCTGCTGAAAAGTTCTAGAAGCCGGGAGCCAAAACTATATAAGGCGGTCAGCTTTCTCTCGAGTTAGTCAGTTAGTGAGTTAGTAGAAGTTAATAATAAGTGAGTTAATTGTTCAATTGTGGTGATCCAAGTTAAGTTTGGTAATAAAGTGGTGTAATTCACACGTGGTAATCAATTCGAACCGATAAGCCCGTAACAATATTTTGAAAATAACCAAGGAATCTTTTTTTCGAAAATCTCAAAAAAATCTCATCTCTTGCTTAGAGAAATCTTTGTTGTGTTTTTTAATCTTTCTTGGTTTCAGGGGACAAGATTTGTGTTTCATATCTTGAAGATAACCAAGAAAATAGTCGTTGCACCAAAAAAAATCCTTTTTTTTTAAATCTCATCTCGAATAGTAGATATTACGTAGGTTCTAGCGAAAGCCCATGATATACTAATAAGACTAATCATGCAAAATTCTGCATCATCCCACTAAAGATTTACAGCCGGCAAAGCACCTTTAATTGTAACTCGCTTGACTGCACAGAGATAAAACCTAAATTATAGTTCAACTTCTTTAATTTATATTCGATGTTGATCCATTAGCCAGGTACATGTTAAGTATTATTTAATACAAACTTGGCAACTTAGTCTGCGGAATACATCTTAAGAAAAAAAAACTAGCCAAGGATTTGTGAATTAGTTAAATTGTAACATTAAATTTTGATCTATTAATTGGTTTTTGATTTTAATTGGTTTTTGGTTTTAATTGGTTTTTTGTTTTAATTAAGGACCTCACAGTAGATGAGATAGCGATGGATGGTGTTGTCGATCAATCTCATTTAAAAAATAACACAGTTTGGATAGACGCAACAAAACTATGCAAGTAGAATGCAACCTAGACTACAAATTCATGCAGCCCTCCAGGCGTGTATAGTGGCGAATCATAGGTAGCTGAACTACCAATAGTTGAAAACACTGCCACCTAGCGAAGCGGTTGCTCTTTAGGAAAGTTCCCAGAAGACAAGGATTCTAATGCACAGACCAATAGGTTTGAACATTCATTAACAAAACTAGCTTAATCAGCTTGCATAGCTTCAAAGAGTTCGTGCAGATCGCAGAATGATGTTTTGTTCAAATTCGTTGATACGTTAATACGTACATTGCGATGCTTATAGTCTCCAGTTAATATAGTGGGTCTACAGAATCGTCAGCTAATATATTTGTTAGTAGAGTTGCACCCTGTTGACTTGGATCACGCTATTAAACCGAATTACACCTGAAAAGTTGTGCCCTATCGTTAAATTTCGCTGTCGTCGATGTCAGATCTTTTATTTTACATAAGAAACGGATAAAGATCATTTACTCTTTTTATATTTAATATCAATTTGGGTGTATCTGAAACGGTTTGGGGGGATAAAATGTACGCTGTCAAGAACACAGGACTGTACGGTACATTTATATCAATTTTTGTCAAAATCACTTCGATAATTGAGCCGTGAAAAGCACAGCAACAGGCAGACACACTTTTGCATTTATATGTTTGTTAGGATTATGATTATAATTAGATTAGGAATAGAATTATCATGGAATGAGAAAAAAAATCAATATAATATTAGTTTGGGTACAGAATTATCATAAAATGAGAAAAAAAATCAATATAATATTAGTTTGAGAACAGTTTTTCGGTCTAGAACATATACTGTTTACGATTCCGCCTAACTAGGTGCGTCTATACAAAATATTCGCCAAAATCGCTCCAGTAATTCATTCGTAAAAAGCCAACAAACAGACAGACAGCCATATTTTCTCTTTTATTTATTATTTAGGATTAGGGTTTAACAAGATCGAAATCTGTTTTTGGTTTCCAAACTTCGAATCTAATAAACGTTCAAACTTATTGCCCTGTGCATTAGAATCCTTGTCTTCTGGGAGCTTTCTAAAGTGCAACCGCTTCGCTAGGTGTTTGTGTTTCAACTCTTGGTAGTTTAGCTGCCTATGATTTACTATACGCGCCTAGAGGGCTGCATGACTGGATTCCAGATTGCATTCTATTTGCAGTTAGAATTAGGATTAAAAATGTTTATATATTGTTACGGGCTTTATCGGTTCGAATTGATTTACACGTAAATTGAAAATAATACCCACTTTATTACTAAACTAAACTTGGATCACCACAATTGAACAATTAACTCACTTACTATTGACTTTTACTAACTCACTAATGACACTGACTCTTAACTGTCTGACTCGAGGGAAAGCTGACCGCCTTATATAGTTTTGGCATCCGGGTTCTAGAACAATCCGGCAGATAAGACTTATCGTTTTCCGAAATTTAGGGAACGCTTATCTGCCCTTTGCTTCGTTATCGCGGTCGCTTTCCCCTTATCAGATCATTCTAGAAACTTTTTTTATGTACTAAATTCTACAATTCTATTCTAAATTCTATTCTATCTATTTACATTGCGTTACAATGTCACAGTCAGAAAATAATATTTTAATTAATTTTGGTGAAACGGACTGCTCCTTGGTTATATTCAAAAATTAAAATACAACCTTTGTTGTGTTTTTTTAATCTTTCTTGGTTTCAATCGTTAAGATTTGTATTTCAATTAGTTAATTTTATTTAATAATACTGAACTCAGTCATTGTCGCAGTCTATTTAAATAACAGAAAAGTGATTGTGAATTTTAATGGGGGGAACCGGCATTTGCACAGAGCTGTTGTAGCATTTAACAAGCAATGAAAGGATTGCACAGATGTTGAAAGCAGATAAAATCGAACTTGGCAGTGAATTTTAAATTTAGAAACTCCACTATGCAAATAAGGAATAAATGTCATTTAATTTAATTGCATGAGCTTGTAATTACTTTTAACTTCGCATTTTACAACGTCTCCGACTTAGATGCATCCTTTGAAACTATTTTCGTCTGCGCGAGTTAATTTCAATGAAATTTGTTTGATAAGGACAATGGAATTTTCCAAATAACAATCCGCAGCTGAATAAAGCGAAAGGATTTTAATTTTTTTCTACGTTTGGTTTTGGATTTTACAGCAGCGTTAATTTAAATGTAGGTATGCGGGTAAAGTAAAACTTGTCTACCGCTTAACATCAGATCTAATTGACTGAAAGAAAGTTTTATTTGAAATAAGAAGGCATTTTTGAAGTGGAAACATGAACAATTTTAGAAGCAGCAACGTTGCAACTAATTGATAATTGACACTGACTACTGACATTTGTGTACGCTATCAGTAATAAATATAAACAAAGATAAATAACAAGCATCATGAAGTTGTGATAAAAACGGGAAAAAATATGTTTATGAACAAGAAACATGTATGGCAGTTGGGAGACGAAAGAATCATTCTCATTTCCAAATTTTTAGTTATCACTTCGGTCAGCAGTCCTCAGAATGCCTAATTTGTGTCTAATATATTGTTACGCCTGGTTCAAATGATTAACACGTGAGCCATAAAACACTTTATTTTTAAACTGAACTCGGAACACTATCATTGCAATTCACCAACTTATTCATTGACTTCTAACTAACTTGACCAACTAGCTTCACTGATTAACTGACTGACTGACTCGAGGGAATGGCCACCGTCTTATATAGTGTTCGCTTCCAGGATCTAGAAAAATCCAGCAGATAAGGCTTAACGTTTGCCGAAATTACTGGAATGCTTATCTGCCGTTTGCTTCATTATCGCGCCCGCCTTCCCCATAGCAGATCTTTCTAGAAAATTTTCTTACGTACTAAATTCTATAATTTACATTTCGTTACAATATTTTTTTTTAGCGAAAGGACTGGCCCTTAGTGTCTTCAAAAATTGAATTACAAATCTTGTCCTCTGAAACCAAGAAAGATTAAAAAACACAAGAAAGGTTGCTCTAACGCGTTTCGTCAGCCAAGCTATCATCTCTGTATCTCTCTGAATATCTGATAGATTTGTATTTCAATTTTTGTTTAATAGTATAAAATATGTATAGTAGAATTTCTA
Source organism: Dastarcus helophoroides (assembly GCA_028583605.1). Taxonomy (NCBI): domain Eukaryota; kingdom Metazoa; phylum Arthropoda; class Insecta; order Coleoptera; family Bothrideridae; genus Dastarcus; species Dastarcus helophoroides. The sequence goes on along the minus strand of CM053330.1, from coordinate 41,537,609 downwards.
TTGTTAGGTATTTTAAGAAATAGATCTCCTGACAAACACGTGTTGAATATTATGACATATGTAACACAATTTAGCTTCAATTCCAATAATAATACGTATCGACTCAAGTGTTATGATCCTCGATAAAGTTTATCGAGTAGCATTACATGACAAACCACTTATTAGAATTTACGTTCGGTATCAAGTGGAAAATATTTCTTCATAAAACAACAGAGATTTTTTATCTTTGGGGGCTTGAACTGTCAAATGTTACATCTTTGATAAGTACAGTTTCTTTAAGTGAAATGACTACTCCAAATATTTTTCAGATTAAACACCAGATTATCAATTTGTATTACGTCACAGCACCGCTTATTGGTAACAATATTATACATTTCAAGTGCGAAAAATGTCTTAACAGAAATACCGTTATTTTTTATCTTTTGGGGGCTTGAACAATCACCAAAGTTTACCTTCGTTATCTTTAAATTATCGCTCTAAATATTTTTTAGATTGAATTTTAGGTACATTTTCAAGACAAGGTTACACACGTTCCACAGAATTTCGTTTTAAAATTTGAAAATAAATCGGAATAACTTCCCTATTTTGTGTTTCTTAAAATTTCTTGTCTAAATTTTAAACTCGATTTATTATACTGTTAACATTACGATGTTGATGATGGGATGTGAGCACATCGCTGATGAGACATTAGCATGTTGACGATTGGATCTTACAGGCACGTAGCCAGGATTTTCGTTCGGGGGGGGGGGGTGTCCAACTCCCCCCCCCCTTTTATGTTAGAGACACAAAAACTTCTTCGAAAAAAGCAATATTGCAAAATTTAAAGATAAAGCTGGGTTGTTAAATCAATAAACGTCTTGGTCTTTTATTTAGTGCTCATTTTTTATTTTTGCATAAAATTTCTAATCTTAACTTCGAAATTTGGACTATAATTCGAAACTCGAACGTTCGATTTCAGTCCCGATGTTTAAATCTTTTAAATTTAGATTTTAAAAATTTTTTTAGAATTACCCAGTAATTTTTTCAAAATAACTGATTTTTGAACTTTTCAGAGAAGCATGAAATTTGAGATCAAAGACGAAATTAGGAATATTAGATATTAAAGATGAAATAAAAAAAATTCAATAGAAGCTTCCATTTTAATTTGTATTTCGATTTTTGTCGAAACTTTGAATTTATTTTAAAAATCTTCAGGAAAAGCGGAAATTTGGACGAAAAATTAAAAGGATGAAAAAGAAAAGAACTTTATTATTAAAAATCCAAATGCGTCGAAGTTTAAAGTACATTTTTTTAAAACTCAAAATGTTGAGTTTACCAAAATATTCAGAAAAAATTTAAATATTGAGAAAAAACCGAAAGTTATCTGATGAAGCAAAACTTTTGGGTTTAAACTCGAAATTTGTTTTAAAAAGTAGTAATTTCGTGACTAGGATTAAAATTTGAAAAAATAAACACAATTTTTAGTGTAAAGCAAAAAATTTAGAAAAAAAATAAAAAACCGAAATTGTAAAATAAAGATCTTTAGAAAAAATTGAAATTTTAAACAACAAAACGGTAACATTATAAAAAATGGTTAGAACTAAACTGAAAAGAAAATTTTTAGAAAATCGAAATTTATAAAATCATTTTTTAGAAATTTCGATCTTAAAGTCGAAATGACAAAATAAAAATGTAGATATTTCTAAATTATTTCAAAATGTTAAATAAAAATTAAATCTCAAAAATATCAAAAGTTAGAATATCAACTGAAAATTTTGTTTAAATAAAAGGAAAATTAAAAGTCCAAACTTGAAACTAAACTAAACTAAAATGAATATTTTAAAAATAAGGTCAAAATACGTATAAATATGTTTATCAAAAGAGTCGAAATGTTGAATTTGAATCAAAATTTAAAAAAAAGTGGAAAGAATTTTACCAAAGAAGTTGAAATTTCGAAAATTTCTAAAAATAATCGAAATTTCGAAAAACATTGGAATGTATAGAAAATTTATGAAACTGCACCTAAAAAATAGTGTTATTTCCGTTATATTTGCAGCCAATATTTAGTTTAAGTTTTTCCCTCCAAAATAAATCGCGAAAATAATAATATTAATAATTGCAAATTTTAGAATCTAATTTAAGTTTTAAGTAAAACATTTGTGAAAGATATTTCTGGAAGCTCGAAGTTTAAAAAAATATATAATCACAAATTACAATTAAAATCTCTAAAAGAGAGCTAAACTTTTGCAAAAACATCGATATTTATACACAAAATCACTCGGAAATAAAACATTTCTGCGAAAAAGACAGCAGAATTCGTCAAAAAATTGTTTATACGTTTATACGTGTCGACTATATGCTTACAGAGACGTAGAATGGAAGAAAATAACTTGGAATTTTCAATATTAACTCGGACTTTTGAAAAAATAATCAAAATTTCTAGAAAATACTCTTCAGACAATATAAGAAGATACATCAATTACTTTTATGTATTCGTTTCTTTTATTTTATTTTATTTTTTTTTTTCATTTTGTTAATTAGTAAAAGTCAAGAATAAAATCTAGTGACTTTAACATTATATAAATTTGACAAATAAAAACGTGAAACTTACCAAAAAAAAATTTCCTAATATCTATTTTGAGTTTACGTATTTAACTTATCACCGATCAAGAATCGACTTTTTTTTTAAGTTAAAATTAAAAGAGCGTAGAAAGAACATCAATTTGAAAAAAAAAATTATCACGGAATGTTGACTTTTTCTTCTTTAAATCCCGAGATTAAAGTCAAAATTTCAACTTTAATGTGAAAATTTCGAAAAAAAAAACGTCGAAATTTGGTGTTTAAAGTCGAAATTTCTAAAAAAAAGTTAAAATTTCAGTTTTTAAATCGAAAATCTTACAAGAGCATAGAAGGGATATCGATTAAAAAAAAATGTGTTTAGAAATTTCGACTTTTTTCTCAAACTTCGACTTTTTTCTCAAATTTAGACTTTTTTCTCAAAATTTCGACTCTTTTTGGAAATTTTAACTTTTTTCTGGAAATTTCCACTTTTTCGAAATGTTACAAAGGCGTGGAAAAGACATCGATTAAATAAATGTCATTTTTAAAAATTTCAACTTTTTTTCTCAAATTTCGATTTTAAGCTCGAAATTTCGACTTTTTTCTCGAAATTTAGATTTTTTTCTTAAATTTCGACTTTATTTCTGAAAATTTCGACTTCTTTCTCGAAATTTTGACTTTTTTCTCAAAATTTGATCTTTTTTCTGGAAATTTTACCCCTTCTCTCGAAATTTCGTTTCTTTTTAAATTTCGACTTCTTTCTCGAAATTTTGGGCTTAATATCGAAATTTCGACATTTCTTTCAAAAGTTCGACTTTATACTTAAAATTTCGACCTTTTTTTATCGAAATTTCGACTTTTTTCGCAAATTTCGACTTTTTTTCTCGAAATTTCGTCTTTTTGCTCGAAATATTTCAAAATTTCTACTTTTTTTCGAAATTTCAACGTTCTTCTCAAATTTCGAATTTTTGCTTGAAATATTTCGAAATTTCGACTTTTTCTCGAAATTTCGACGTTATTTTCAAATTTCGACTTTTTCGTCGAAATTTCGGCCTTAATCTGAAAAGTTCGACTTATTTCTCGAAATTTTGTTTTTTTTTCTCAATTTTAGACTTTTTTCTCAAATAAATATCGACTTTTTTCTCGAAATTTTAACCTTAATATCGAAATTTCGACATTTTTCTCGAAATGTAGGCTTCAAACTCAAAATGTCACTATTTTTCTATTTTTCTAGAAATTTCGACTTTTTTCTCAAATTTCGACTTTTTTTCTCGGAATTTCGACTTCGTTTTTCTCAAACTTCGACTTTTTTTCTAGAAAGTTCAACTTTTTCTCGAAATTTCAACCTTAATTTGAAAAGTTCGACTTTTTTCTTGAAATTTTGTTTCTTTTTTCTCAGTTTTCGACTTCTCAAATGTCGACTTTTTTCTCAAAATTTTGACCTTAATATCGAAATTTCGACATTTTTCTTAAAATTTCGACTTTATACTCAAAATTTTAACCTTTTTTTATCGAAATTTCGATCTTTCTTTATCGAAATTTCGATATTTTTCGAAAATTTGGACCTTTTTTCTCGAAATTTCGTCTTTTTGCTCTAAATATTTCGAAATTTCTACTTTTTCTCGAAATTTCGACGTTATTCTCAAATTTCGAATTTTTGCTTGAAATATTTTGAAATTTCGACTTTTTCTCGAAATTTCGACGTTATTTTCAAATTTCGACTTTTTCGTCGAAATTTCGGCTTTAATCTGAAAAGTTCGACTTTTTTCTCGAAATTTCGTTTTTTTTTCTCAATTTTAAACTTTTCCCTCAAATATCGACTTTTTTCTCGAAATTTTAACCTTAATATCGAAATTTCGACATTTTTCTCGAAATTTCGGCTTTAAACTCAAAATGTCACTATTTTTCTAGAAATTTCGACTTTTTTCTAAAATTTCGATTTTTTGCTCGGAATTTCGACTTCGTTTTTCTCAAACTTCGACTTTTTTTCTAGAAAGTTCAACTTTTTCTCGAGATTTCGACTGTTTTCTCGAAATTTCAACCTTAATCTGAAAAGTTCAACTTTTTTCTTGAAATTTCGTTTTTTTTTCTCAATTTTCGATTTTTTCTCAAATATCGACTTTTTTCTCAAAATGTTGACCTTAATATCGAAATTTCGACATTTTTCCAAAAATTTCGACTTTATACTCAAAATGTTGACCTTTTTTTATCGAAATTTCGATCTTTCTTTATCGAAATTTCGATATTTTTCGAAAATTTCGACTTTATTTCTCAAAATTTCGTCTTTTTGCTAGAAATATTTCAAAATTTCTACTTTTTCTCGAAATTTCGACGTTATTCTCAAATTTCGAATTTTTGTTCGAAATGTTTCGAAATTTCCACTTTTTCTCGAAATTTCGACGTTATTTTCAAATTCCGACTTTTTCGTCGAAATTTCGGCCTTAATCTGAAAAGTTCGACTTTTTTCTCGAAATTTCGTTTTTTTTTCTCGATTTTAGACTTTTCCCTCAAATATCAACCTTTTTCTCGAAATTTTAACCTTAATATCGAAATTTCGACATTTTTCTCGAAATTTCGGCTTTAAACTCAAAATGTCGACTATATTTCCAGAAATATCGACCTTTTTCTCAAATTTCGACTTTTTTCTCGGAATTTCGACTTACGTTTTTCTCAAACTTCGACTTTTTTTCTCCAAATTTCGACCTTTTTCTCCAAATTTCGGCTTTTTTTCTTAAATTTCGACTTTTTTCTCGAAATTTTGATCTTAATCACGAAGTTTCGATTTTTTTCTCGAATTTTCAACTTTCATTTCGAAATTTCTAAAAAAAAGATTAAAATTTGCTAACTAAAAATAGCAATTATTGAACGCACTCTATTACAAACTGTCAAGATTGTTGGAAAAGAGGAGTGGTGGGACTCAACTGTCATCTTCCTAATTTGATCATAGTGTAGAAATTTTGACTTATTCTCGAAATTTCGAAAAAAAATTCGATATTAAAGTCTAAATTTCGACATTAGTCTCGGAATTTTAAGAAGAAAGTAGAAATGTCAAGAAATTTTTGAGAAAAAAGTCGAAATTTCGAGTGTTAAGTCGAAATTTCGAGTTTAAAGCCGAAATTTCGAGAAAAAAAATCGAAATTTAAAAAAACCGAATTTCTGACAAAAAAGCCGAAATCCCTAAACATTTTTTTTATAATCAGTGTCCTTTTTACGCTTTTGTAAAATGTCGAAATTTTTAAATATAATTTTTTTTAAACAATGCCTTCCTATGCTTTTGTAAAATGTTGACTTTAAACTCAAAATTTCGACTTTTTTCTCGAAAATTCTACTCCATGCATACATATGTCAAGAAAGTCGAAATTTGGGGTAATAAAAAATTGAAATTACTGAACGTACCCTACTGCTAAGTGTCAATATTAAATTGTAAAAGGGTTGGTGCATGTATTGGGAAACCTTGAGCTCATTACCAATTTTTATTAAAATGTCTACATGGCGGAGCTAATCATAAGCTCAATAGTTGACAATTTCGAAAATTATTTACATGCTTAAATATACAATCAGCGGTTTTTCTACTAATATTTCAATTCGTATCACCGTAAATTTTTTGGGGAATATTCATTTCGGGGAGGGTCCGGACTTCTTGGACCCCCCCCCTGGCTACGTGCCTGGGACCTTAGTATGTTGATGATGCGAATCCCTACGCCAAAGAAAACGCAAAGAAATTTTCGCTTGAAACAAGCTACAATCTCACCAATATTATCGTCATCAACACTTACGTATTTAAATGTTTGTACTTCATAAAATATTTTGTTACTGAATTTATATTACTGATATTGATCGTGTGCTTTCAATGTACAGGTAGAGATACCGAATGCCAGACTGAAATACGTTTTTTAATACATTCATGTTCGCATTTACAGGAGATAAAATGTAAAAGTTATTTATAGTGTATGGCAATTAAAGCACTCATAAATATGGAGCTAATGAGGTTACTGAATCCATTAAATGCCATATACAGCTTTTACAAAGCATCGATCTACCAATCGAATCCATTATGTTATGTATCATATGTAAATGCGAATGTGATGTCATTTGGTGCATACAACGCTCGGTTGTCAACTAGTTAAATTTTATGCACTCAAAATGCATAATTAAATTATTATTTACTTTTTCTAACCAGTTGTTATTCGATAATTAATTCGAAAACAAGAAAGAGCAACAAATCATGTACTGTATGCAATTTCGAAGAACAATCCTAGTCAGGAATAAAGAGGAAATTTAAAATATAGTCGCCGTCTGCATTTAGAGTGCTCCTGAAGGATTTGCAGCGTTGTAAAAGTCCGGGAAGATAGATTGCATCTGCAAGAGGTTGGGATTATCCCGAGGCAATGTAAATTTCAACAATCACTCTCGGTTACGTTGACAGATGAGAATTTTGTATGTGATATAAGGAATTTTGCATTTACGTACTTAATGACACGAAGATATCTAAATGTTTAAAGCCATGTTGCAACAAAATTGTTTATTTGAAAATATTCAATGAACTGAAAGCATTACCAATTAATTTCTTATAGGAATTGACTCAGGTTTTCTGTATTACGTCGTCAAGTAATTACAAGTTAATAAATAACGCAGTTTACTACAAAACGCTTTGCTTCTTATCTAAAATTCTAATTATAAGGCATCCTTATCAGAGTTAATTGAGCCTAAACTAATAAACAGTGGCGGCTGGCGTATAAGAACTGTGGAACTGCAGCACCCCCAATTTCGCTTACGAGTTTTTTTCTCAAAATTTCTTGAACAGTGTTTATTGCACAATTTTTTATAGAAATTTTAAATTTTCTCTGATTTCTTTTTATAGACATTTTAGGTTTCTTTCACGAAGTTACGACATTTAAAAACATATTTTATTTTTAATTTTGATCAAAATCACATTTTTAAAAACTAATTTTTGTAAAAGTATTGGGAAGAAATCAATATTTCGAGCAGGAATTAAAATGTTAAGAAAAAAACTCAAATTTCTTTGAAAATGTCAACATTTTGAGAAAATAATTACAATTTCAAGAAAAACCTAAATCCAACCCATCTCGCATTTTATTATTTCTCTAAAAGATATATTAATTTTTACCTCAAATCTCATTTTGTGTAGTTTTTTTCAGATATTTCAATTTTTTTTAGGAAATTTTGATTTTTTCTGCAGTTTCCTTTTTTCCTAAATATTTTATAAAAAGAAATTTTCTCGAAATTTCCATTTTTCCTAAAACTGTTGCTCTTAAAATGTATTCTAGAAATTCCAACTTCTCCAGATTTTTCCTTTTGTTCCTCTAATTTGCTTTAAAAATGTCAAGTTTTTTACGACACTGACAATTTAAAGTTTATTTTATTTTGTAGTTGTGACAAAAAATGTTTGGAAAAAACCCTAAAGGCTCTATAAAAATTTCAACATTTTGGGAAAATCAAAAAATTTCTACTTATTTGTAAGGATATATCGTTTTTTTTTCAAATTTCGGTTTTTTTCTCCAAAAAATTTTGCCATTTTTCCCATGAAATTTGTGTGAGATTTTGTCTTTAAAATATTTTTTCTTGTAGAAATTTTGATTTCTCTCTAATTTGATTGGAAAACTTAAAAGTTTTTTAACGAAATTTAAATATTTTAAAGTTCATTTTAGTTTATAATTTTGATAAGAAACTGAAAATTGTTAAGTATTAATTTAGGGAAAATAAACTTCAAATCTGCATAAAAATAAGAAAACTTTGGGAAAAATATTAAAATTTTAAGAAAAAATGAACCTTGTAAACTTCAACCTTTTTTACAATTTGATATTTCTTTAAAAAATTTCAACTACTGTAGGACCAAAGAAAATTCTGAATCGGAATTTCCAATTTTTCTAGAAATGTTTTTTTCAATTTATTTAACATTTCTTCGGCCCAGTTTGGCAATATTTAAATTTTTATGGTTTGTTGACAATTTTCTAAACAGTTTTTGAAATGCGACTACGTGATATTTAAATTTATTGAAAACGTCACTTCATGACAGTTCACAAATTAAGAGGTTATTTTATTTTACATAGAATAGGAATAATGAAAAATAGGAGACCAAAATTAGATATGGAAAAAATAAAAATTTTGTTTTTTTTGATAAATTAGGAAATTATAAAAAAATACATAAAAAGTTGTAGCACTGGACATCGATGTTTCGCTCTCATTTGAGCTCGTCAGCAGTGCATAACATATCTAATTTTGGTCTCCTATTTTTCATTATTCCTATTCTATGTAAAATAAAATAACCTCTTAATTTGTGAACTGTCATGAAGTGACGTTTTCAATAAATTTAAATATCACGTAGTCGCATTTCAAAAACTGTTTAGAAAATTGTCAACAAACCATAAAAATTTAAATATTGCCAAACTGGGCCGAAGAAATGTTAAATAAATTAAAAAAAACATAATATTTCCGGTCAATAAGGGTCTACCATGAAGAATTTTCTAGAAATGTTAAATTTATTGTAGAAATTCTCAAGCTCGAATTTAAAATTCAAATTTCGATAAAAAAAAGATCGAAATTTAAAGATTGATCTCAAAATTTCAAGAAAAACAGATCATATTTCTAGAAAAAATTAAAATTTCTTATATGTAAACAACATTTTTCAAAAAAAATAACACTTTCAGAATTAAAGATACAAATTTTAAATAAATTAATTGTGAAAAATATTCTTATAATTTTGACTTTTAAAGTGGAACTTATTGAAATTTTTGAGAAAAAGAGCCAGCATTTCTAGAAGAGTCTGAAAATTTCGAAATAAAAATTAATCAAAATTTTGAAAAAAATTCATTAACAATTTACTGTCTAATTTAATTTTTTTCTCGTACTTTTAAAGTTCCAGATAAATTTCCAAAATCAAATATTGAAGGACAGTGATTAGAAAAAAATATTTTTAGAGATTTCGACATTTTTTTTCGAAATTTCGATTTTTTTTTCGAAAATTCCCCGTTTTTTTTCGAAATTTCAACTTTAATCTCAAAATTTCGACTGTAATCTCGAAATTTCAGATTTAAACGCGAAATTTCGTTTTTAAACTCGAAATTTCGACTTTACACTCAAAATTTCGACTTTTTTCTCGAAAATTCGACTTATTTCTCGAAATTTCTACTTTTTTCTTAAAATTCCGAGAATAATGTCAAAATTTCGACTTTAATCTCGAAATTTCGACTTTAATATCAATTTTTTTCTCGAAATTTTGAGAATAAGTCCAAATTTTTATATTCTATAGTTAAATTACGCAGATGACAGTTGCGTCCACCACTCCTCTTTCCCAACAATCTTGACAGTTAGTAGTAGGCTGCGTTCAATAATTGCTAATTAAAATTAGCAAATTTTGGTTTTTTTTATAGAAATTTCGAGAAAAAAGTTGAAATTTGAGAAGAAAGTCGAAATCTTGAGAAAAAGTCGAAATTTCAACCTTATAAGGTCGAAATTTCGAGAAAAAAGTCGAAATTTCTAGAAAATAGTCGAAATTTGCGAAAAGAGTCGAAATTTCCAGAAAAAAAAATCAAAATTTGTCCAAATTTTTATATTCTATATTTATAATTACGCAGATGACAGTTGCGTCCACCACTCCTCTTTCCCAACAATCTTGACAGTTGGTAGTAGGCTGCGTTCAATAATTGCTAATTAAAATTAGCAAATTTTGGTTTTTTTTTTATAGAAATTTTCGAGAAAAAAGTTGAAATTTGAGAAGAAAGTCGAAATCTTGAGAAAAAGTCGAAATTTCAACCTTAGATCGAAATTTCGAGAAAAAAGTCGAAATTTCTAGAAAATAGTCGAAATTTGCGAAAAGAGTCGAAATCTCCAGAAAAAAAATCAAAATTTTAAGTTTAAAGTCGAAATTTTTATATTAAGGTCAAAATTTTGAAAAAAAAGTCAAAATTTCGAGTTTTAAATCGAAATTCCGTGATTAAAATCGACGTTACAGGAAAAAGAATCGAAATTTAAAAAACAAAGTCGAAATTTAGACCTTATAAAGTGAAAATTTCGAGAAAAAGGTCTAAATTTGAGAAAAAAGTTGAAATTTCTACAAAAAAATCGAAATTTCGAGAATAATGTCGAAATTTCGATATTAGGGTCAAAATTTCTAGAAAAAAGTCGATATTTGAGAAAAAAGTCGAAAATTAAGAAAAAAAAACAAAATTTCGAGAAAAAAGTCAAACTTTTCAGATTAAGGTCGAAATTTCGAGAAAAAAGTCGAAATTTGAGAAAAACGTCGAAATTTTGAGAAAAAATTCGAAGTTCCGAAAGATTTCGAGAAAAAGTTGAAATTTGAGATAAAGTTTGAGATTTCGAAAAAAAAGTCGAAATTTCGAAAAAAAAAGTCGAAATTTGCGAAAAAAGTCGAAATTTCGAGTAAAAAAGTCGAAATTTTGAGTTTAAAGTTGAAATTTCAAGAAAAATGTCGAAATTTCGATATTAAAGACAAAATTTCGAGAAAAAAGTCAAAATTGAGAAAAAAAAACGAAATTTTAGGAAAAAAGTCGAAATTTGAAAAAAACGTCAAAACTTTGAGAAAAAACTCGAAATTTCGAAATATTTCGAAAAAAAAAAGTCAAAATTTGAGAAAAAAGTTTAGATTTCGAGAAAAAGGTCAAAATTTTAGATAAAAAAACGAAATTTTAAGAAAAAAGTCGAAATTTGAAAAAACGTCAAAACTTCGAGAAAAAACTCGAAATTTCGAAATATGTCGGGAAAAAGTCAAAATTTGAGAAAAAAAGTCTAGATTTGGAGAAAAAAGTCAAAATTTCGAGGAAAAAAGTTGAAATTTCGAAAAAAAAGTCGCAATTTCGAGAAAAAAGTAGAAATTTGCGAACAAAGTCGAAATTTCTAGAAAAAAAGGTCAAAATTTTGAGTTTAAAGTCGAAATTTCGAGAACAATGTCGATATTTCGATATTAAGGTCAACATTTCGAGAAAAAAGCCGAAATTTCGAGTTTTAAATCGAAATTCCGTGGTTAAGATCGAAGTTTCGGGAAAAAGAATCGAAATTTGAAAAAAAAGTTGAAATTTCCACCTTATAAGGTGAAAATTTGGAGAAAAAGTTCTAAATTTGAGAAAAAAGTCGAAATTTCTACAAAAAAAGTAGAAATTTTGAGAATAATGTCGAAATTTTGATATTAAGGTCAAAATTTTGAGAAAAAAGTCGATATTTGAGAAAAACGGCGAAATTTCGAGAAAAAATTCGAAGTTTCGAAAGATTTCGAGAAAAAAGTTGAAATTTGAGACAAAATTCGAGATTTAAGAAAAAAGTCGAAATTTCGAGTAAAAAAGTCGAAATTTTGAGTTTAAAGTTGAAATTACGAGAAAAAATGTTGAAATTTCGATATTAAAGTCAAAATTTTGAGAAAAAAGTCAAAATTTGAGAAAAAGAAACGAAATTTCGAGAAAAAAGTCGAAATTTGAAAAAAACATCGAAATTTTGAAAGAATTTGGAAAATTAAGAAGTAGCGAAATTTTCAACAAAAAAAATCAAAAAATAATCGAAACGTTGCAAATAAAGTCGAAATTTTGAAAAATAGTAGACATTTAAATTAAAACCAGTCGAAATTATTAAGAATCGAAATTTTCAATAAAAAAAATTATAATTTTCCAAAAAAATTATAAACAAGGATAAAATTTAGAAAAAGGTCGAAAATTTAAAAAGTCAAAAGTCCAGTTTTGAAAAAATTACATTTTCAGAAGTAAGAATTTTCAAATAGTAAAAATTAAAAAAAAATGTTACAATTAATTTTCAAAAAAAATTACAAAAAAAGAGAACACCCAAAAGTCTAAATATTTACGAAAATACGGAAATTTTTAAAAGAGTATTCAGCGTTTTTCGGAAAAGTCAATACTTAAAGAAAAATAAGGTCGAAATTACAAGAAAAAATCTAAGTTTTGCAATACAGTCGAAATTTGGAAAAAAATCCAATCTTTCAAAAAACGCAACATTATCAAAAAGTTTCATTGTCAAGTTTTCAAAGAAATCTAAAATTTTCGAAAGGTAACGTTCTGAAAATGTCGAAATCTTAAAAATTTTAAAACGCTAAGCAGCACCCCCATTAGTTTTGGCTACGAGCCGCCACTGCTAATAGATAACTTAAGAATAAAAAATATATAATAGACAATTCTTATCTAACAACACATTACCTATGGTAATGAGCAGCTTTAAGCATTTCAAAGATACTCAACGTGCTTATAGATAAATGCCACTTGACCAACTTCACTCAAACAAACAATATTTGTAGGAATCATGAACTAATTAAATTTAAAATGTTTATATTTCATTAACCCATAACACAGAGCGGTTCCCCTACTAATTGAAATTCAAATTTCATAATTGAATTCAAAATTTTGTGAATCAAAATCCAAATTTCGAGAAAAAATCGAAATATGGGGATGAAATTTCGTTATTAAAATCAAAAGTTAGAGAAAACCATGAAATGTGTTGAAATTTTTTTAAATTACTGGATACTCAATCTTTTGTCGAAGTGTCACCATTTCGACAAACAAATGTGAAATGGGTAAATTGTGTTTTAATTGGATTATGTGGCATACGAAATAAAACAGAAATCTCGTTCCTACAATATCACACAGTCAGCAGACAAAGGTTCATAACTATTAAACCTGATTAACAATTAAAACAATAACAAATATTAAAAATTCCAGTATGTTTCGATAAATATTTGCTACGACCCGACCTCGTTTCGCTTTTCAGCATCATCGGCGGTTATACCAGAAATATAACCAGCAGCATAACCGCCGATGGTGCTAAAAAGCGAAACCAGGTGCGGTCGTAGCAAATATTTATTGAAACATCGTCAATTTTTAATATCTTCTAGGAATAATGTATCGGCGTAAACAGTATTATCATTACGTTCTAATGACCTTATCGTCATTGGGATTTTACGATCTTTCTTACAAATACCATTAGAGTTTTGAGAAAAGTAATTACCCCAAAGGCCATAAACATTAGTTCTAGAAGACGTCACTTTTAGGAAAGTGGAGAAGAAAAATTCAACGAGAATTGGTTCTGTTTGGGCTTTGAATGTGGTTAGTTCATTTTTGTTATTATTCCTAGTTAATATAATGTTTAAAATATATTGTGGTTTTTGTGTTCTAATCGAATCAACATCGCTACAATCTATTGCTGTTTTAATCGTTAACCGCAATATGAAATTTTACATCTCACAGAATTTCGATGCTTCATTCCGCGCGTTAGGGAAACATCTTAAACTAATGGCAACATAGCTCTACTACTTCTTTCAGAAACTTTGCTTAAAGCTTCGTTGCGTAAATTTTATGGCATAGGCAGTGTGGTCGGCTCATAAATCCGACTGCAAAACGGCTTGGTGATTTGTGTTATTGTATCCAGCGTACGGTCTATGCTAAAAATTAGTAGTGGCCTGTTTTAATCGTTAATAAAGTTTAATAGTTATGAATATTGAAGAATTCCACAACGTAGGGGTAGAAATGTCAACAGACGAAGGCATAATAAAAAAAACTAGATTGTAGACAAATATAAAATATATAAAAACTAGAAATAATAATCTCAATTAACATAACAAAAATCGATGGCTTCAACATTCTATCTATGGCACGCGAAAATGATAAAACACTGGAGGTTAAATAAATCAAAAAAACTTCAATTACGGACTTTCCTAATAAAGTAGCTGTCAAGAAAATCCCCCGATATGATAGAGGCGTCAGTGGAAACCAAGTTATAAGTTCGAAAACGGATAAACGCCCCTTAAAATACGTGCTTAAAAGTTTTTCGTTTAAGAATAGAACTTTTTCATTCGTCATCCAGCACCACGACATTCGACCATACTTTCATCGTCCCCTCACACAGGATACCTTTATCCCGATATTTATGGCCACTTTAAAGCATTTCACGTTAATGTGCATAAGGCACTAACTCTGAAATGATTTCCTGAATCGGGAAAGCCATTTATATAAAGGAACCAGTGTTCTGACGTTTTTATTCGGCGTTATTTCCAACTCGACTCAATAATACAGTCGATACCATATGCGCGTTTGTATGGAAAACAATGGGGTCCTAAAACGAGTAATCATGGCCCTCCTGAAAATCTCTTAATATGCAAATTTAACGTTTGTAAAGCTAATAAAATAGCAATATTTTCCAATATTGAAATCGTTTAGCAATATGAATACGACAGGGCCTAGGCCATTTCGTGCTTGTATGGGAGACCCTCTGCATTCACCCTCAACGGTGGCTTTCAAGCTAAACAATTTTATTACGCTTGTTACGTATGCTTCATTGCTGAAGCTGAAATTCTCGAGATTAAACTTGATAAAATCGAGCTTTTAAATTGGTAAAATCGAGCTTTTAAATTAACTAAACAACTTCCCAACAAATCAATATTCTCGAATTTTATAAAAAATAATCAGCCAAGAGCGAGTACGGCTCACATAATTATGTTTCTGTACCAATTACCCCAGTTAGCAGCCAATAGATCAAATTAAATTATTTTTCCTTATGTATAAATTTAAAATATTACGTGCCCTTACTTTTGTTGGGTTGCGGCTCTGTTCATTGTCGCTTTATAGGAATTTCCGCCTAATTTAACCACTATTATGGTGTAAAAAAGCTTCAACTGCGACTAAGAAACGGTTTTGTTTATTAATATTATTATTAACATTTATTGCAGACGTAGATTTATAGCGTAATAAAAATTGGGGTGGCAAAGACTTCAAAAGAAAGAGAGAAAAATGTAAGGGTTCTAAATGCATTTTGAACGTATTGAGAACACTTTGGGAGCCTAAAAATAAAGAAAACTCGACCGTTATCCTCGCGGACGAATGAAATTATATGCTTTGATCTTTGATGGAATGCGGCTCTGTTGGTTACGGAAGCACCATTCCTAAATATCCAGGAACAAGTTTTCTTGCGTTATGAATTTATTCGTTGTTCTGTTGACATTCGTTGTTTTATTGACATTAAAACTTTGGTATCGCTAATTATATAAACTCTATCTTTGTTGAAATAGCAAAAATATTTCTGGCTTGTTCGACTACCCTTATAGACTCATATATACCTATTTGAATAATCTTTAAAAAAAAATAGTTTTCCTCACATTTAAATAACCAGCTCAGTACGTAAAACAAACTGGAATTATTTCAGGCGAGATTATGACCATTAGAGCTCATTTAATATCCAAATCTTCACGTGTTTCACCAAAAATAAAAACCATTAATTTGGTTGCCTGCTTCTTACTAGCGGTTAGTAGTTAAATGCATAATTCCACCATTTCGTATGCAAAGTGAGCTTTGGTTGCTCAATGATTTTTAAACAAGGGTCAACGTCGACTAAGAAATTGTTTTGTTTATTGGCATTCCCTGTAGACAAATTTATTGTAGACGTATATGTATAACGTAATAAAAATTGGGATGGCAAACACATCAAGAGAAAGAGAGGAAAGTTTAAGGGTTCTAAATGCATTTGGAATGCATTGAGAACACCTTAGGAGCCTAAAAATAAAGAAAACTCGACCGTTATCCTCGCGGGCGAATGTAAGATAATTACATGATCCGACCTTTGATGGGATGTAGCTCTGTTGGTTGCGGCAGCACCAGCCTTAAATATTCAAGAATTAATTTTCTTGTGTTATGAATTTGCTCGTTGTTTTGTTGACATTCGTTGTTTTGTTGAAATTAAAACTTTTGTATCGCTAATTATATTAACTCTATGTCCGTTGAAAATTCTCTATAAACATAAATTTATTGTAAACGTAGATTTATAACGTAATAAAAATTGGGATGGCAAACGCATCAAGAGAAAGAGAGGAAGGTTTAAAGGTTCTAAATGCATTTGGAACGCATTGAGAACACTTTAGGAGCCTAAAAATAAAGAAAACTCGACCGTTACCCTCGCGGACGAATGAAATTACATGCTATGACCTTTAATGGAATGCGGCCCTATTGGTTACGGAAGCACCATCCTTAAATATCCCGGAACAAGTTTTCTTATGTTACAAATTTGTTTGTTATTTTGTTGATATTAAACACTTTTGTAATGCTAATTATATAAACTCTGTGGCTGTCGAAATAACAAAAGTATTTCTTACTTGTTCGACTACCCTTATCGACCCATGTATACCCATTTGAATAGTCTTTAGAAATAATATTTTTTCCCCACATTTTAATAACCAGCTCAGTGCGTAAAAAAAAATTATTTCAGGCGAGATTATGACAATTAAAGCTCATGTAATATCCAAATCTTCACGCGTTTCATCGAAAATAAAAACCATTAATTTGGTTGCCTGCTTCTCACTAGCGAGCTGCTTATTGATTTTAAAAAAAGCGCCAACGGCGACTAAGACATTGTTTTGTCTATTGACATTCTCTGTAAACGTCAATTTATTGTACACGTCAGTGGTGGCTGGTCTTAAAGAGCGCAAGAGCGCGCGCTCCTCGTGAAATGAGCGATCTATTCTTTTCTGTTTAATGTAAAAGACTTGGATTTATCACATTTTTAAACACAAAATAATGACATACTACACATAATAATACTTGTGAATGACTTGGAATAAAATACACCAACGTTTGATTCCGTTATACTTAGTAAATATTATTATTATATAAGGAAATTTAAATAAGTTGGTGCGCGCAGAATTATGCACCTAGCGAGGGTGCCGTGCGATGCCTATTAACGGTCTTCACGGGATACGGAGAAATAAACTACAGAACACCACGCTAGCCCGGGGTACGCCGCTCCGCGCATGTGCGATATTGCCAAATGGTGAGTACGAGTCAGAGTTTGGAGTGTCTATTTACGTTTATGATGCTAAATGCGTAGGTCCAGCTGATCTGATTGCGATTGCTAATTGTACCGTTTACAGGCCTAACTGCCAATAGTACCCCTATTCACAAAGAGATAGCAGTACCCATTCTAGGGTCTAATTATTCATCTATAGATTTGGATTTAAACAATTTTGATGAGAAAGTAATGAAGACTTTATTTCTTTAAAAGATCGTACAGCGGATTTTGTTTTAAAAAATATTTTTTTGTGTTTTTGTAGAGTTTAATTAGAACCTTGTAATAAAATATATTTTATTTTCAAATGCAGTTTTCATGAAATGGAGATTATAAGATGGTAATTAAATTTAATAGTAAAAATAGTATTAAATATCACACCTTTTGTGTCACTTTTGTTTCTCTTAAAATTAATATCTTGCTATGACACTGGAGTCACCTAAACTCTTAACTACTAATATTTTTGCATCTGCGCACCCCCTGTCAAAAAGTTACCAGCCGCCACTGGTACACGTTGATAACGTAATAAAAATTGGGATGGCAAACTCATCAAGAGAAAAAGAGGAAAGTTTAAGGGTTCTAAATGCATTTGGAATGCATTGAGAACACCGCGGACAAATAAAAAAAAAGCTCATTAAATATCCAAATCTTCACGCGTTTCACCAAAAATAAAAACCATTAATTTAGTTGCCCGCTTCTCATTAGTGGTTAGTAGTTAAATGCATATTTCCACCATTTCGTATGCAAAGTGAGCTTTGAGTTGCTTATTGATTTTTAAAAAAAGCCTCAACGTCGAATAAGAAATTGTTTTGTTTATTGCCATTCTCTGTAGACAAATTTATTGTAGACGTATATGTATAACGTAATAAAAATTGGGATGGCAAACACATCAAGAGAAAGAGAGGAATGTTTAAGAGTTCTAAATGTATTTCGAACGCCTTGGGAACACTTTGGGAGCCTAAAAATAACGAAAACTCCACCGTTATCCTCGCGGACGAATGAAATTACATGCTTTGATCTTTGATGGAATGCGGCTCTGTTGGTTACGGAAGCACCATTCCTAAATATCCAGGAACAAGTTTTTTTGAGTTATGAATTTACTCGTTGTTTTGTTGACATTCGTTGTTTTGTTGACATCAAAACTTTTGTAATGCTAATTATATAAACTTTGGCGCTGCCGAAATAGTAAAAGTATTTCTGGCTTGTTCGACCACCCTTATCGACTCATATATACCCATTTGAATAATCTTTAGAAAAAATATTTTCCCCACATTTAAATAACCAGCTCAGTACGTAAAGCAAATTTGAATTATTTTAGGCGAGATTATGACAATTAAAGCTCATTAAATATCCAAATCTTCACGCGTTTCACCAAAAATAAAAACTATTAATTTAGTTGCCTGCTTCTCATTAGTGGTTAGTAGTTAAATGCATACTTCCACCATTTCGTATGCAAAGTGAGCTTTGAGTTGCTTATTGATTTAAAAAAAAGCCTCAACGTCGAATAAGAAATTGTTTTGTTTATTGGCATTCTCTGTAGACAAATTTACCGTAGACATATATGTATAACGTAATAAAATTGGGATGGCAAACACATCAAGAGAAAGAGAGGAAAGTTTAAGGGTTCTAAATGCATTTGGAACGCATTGGGGACACTTTAGAGGCCTAAAAATAAAGAAAACTCGACCGTTATCCTCGCGGAC
Source organism: Dastarcus helophoroides (assembly GCA_028583605.1). Lineage (NCBI taxonomy): Eukaryota > Metazoa > Arthropoda > Insecta > Coleoptera > Bothrideridae > Dastarcus > Dastarcus helophoroides. The sequence continues at coordinate 41,518,566 of CM053330.1, read as the reverse complement.
GAATGAAACTACATACTTCGACCTTTGATGGGATGCGGCTCTATTGGTTGCGGAAGCACTATCCTTAAATATCCAGAAATAAATTTTCTTGTGTTATGAATTTGTTATTTTGTTGATATTAAACACTTTTGTAATGCTAATTATATAAACTATGTGGCGCTGTCGAAATAGCAAAAGTATTTCTAGCTTGTTCGACCACCCTTATCGACTCGTATATACCTATTTGAATATTCTTTAGAAAAAATATTTTTTCCCCACATTTAAATAACCAGTTCAGTACGTATTTTGTATTTTGTATTTTGTATTTTGTATTTTGTATTTTGTACTTTGTATTTTGTATTTTGTATTTTGTATTTTGTATTTTGTATTTTGTATTTTGTATTTTGTATTTTGTATTTTGTATCTTGTATTTTGTATTTTGTATTTTGTATTTTGTATCTTGTATTTTGTATTTTGTATTTTGTATTTTGTATTTTGTATTTTGTATTTTGTATTTTGTATTTTGTATTTTGTATCTTGTATCTTGTATTTTGTATTTTGTATTTTGTATCTTGTATTTTGTATTTTGTATTTTGTATTTTGTATTTTGTATTTTGTATTTTGTATTTTGTATTTTGTATTTTGTATTTTGTATTTTGTATTTTGTATTTTGTATTTTGTATTTTGTATTTTGTATTTTGTATTTTGTATTTTGTATTTTGTATTTTGTATTTGTATTTTGTATTTTGTATTTTGTATTTTGTATTTTGTATTTTGTATTTTGTATTTTGTATTTTGTATTTTGTATTTTGTATTTTGTATTTTGTATTTTGTATTTTGTATTTTGTATTTTGTATTTTGTATTTTGTATTTTGTATTTTGTATTTTGTATTTTGTATTTTGTATTTTGTATTTTGTATTTTGTATTTTGTATTTTGTATTTTGTATTTTGTATTTTGTATTTTGTATTTTGTATTTTGTATTTTGTATTTTGTATTTTGTATTTTGTATTTTGTATTTTGTATTTTGTATTTTGTATTTTGTATTTTGTATTTTGTATTTTGTATTTTGTATTTTGTATTTTGTATTTTGTATTTTGTATTTTGTATTTTGTATTTTGTATTTTGTATTTTGTATTTTGTATTTTGTATTTTGTATTTTGTATTTTGTATTTTGTATTTTGTATTTTGTATTTTGTATTTTGTATTTTGTATTTTGTATTTTGTATTTTGTATTTTGTATTTTGTATTTTGTATTTTGTATTTTGTATTTTGTATTTTGTATTTTGTATTTTGTATTTTGTATTTTGTATTTTGTATTTTGTATTTTGTATTTTGTATTTTGTATTTTGTATTTTGTATTTTGTATTTTGTATTTTGTATTTTGTATTTTGTATTTTGTATTTTGTATTTTGTATTTTGTATTTTGTATTTTGTATTTTGTATTTTGTATTTTGTATTTTGTATTTTGTATTTTGTATTTTGTATTTTGTATTTTGTATTTTGTATTTTGTATTTTGTATTTTGTATTTTGTATTTTGTATTTTGTATTTTGTATTTTGTATTTTGTATTTTGTATTTTGTATTTTGTATTTTGTATTTTGTATTTTGTATTTTGTATTTTGTATTTTGTATTTTGTATTTTGTATTTTGTATTTTGTATTTTGTATTTTGTATTTTGTATTTTGTATTTTGTATTTTGTATTTTGTATTTTGTATTTTGTATTTTGTATTTTGTATTTTGTATTTTGTATTTTGTATTTTGTATTTTGTATTTTGTATTTTGTATTTTGTATTTTGTATTTGGTATTTTGTATTTTGTATTTCGTATTTCGTATTTGTATTTCGTATTTCGTATTTCGTATTTCGTATTTTGTATTTCGTATTTTGTATTTTGTATTTTGTATTTTGTATTTTGTATTTTGGTATTTCGTATTTCGTATTTCGTATTTCGTATTTCGTATTTTGTATTTTGGTATTTCGTATTTCGTATTTCGTATTTTGTATTTTGTATTTTTCCCAAAATCGAATTTTGGGAAAAAGTCGGAATTTTTGGGAAATTATGTTAAAAACAATTTCGAAAGTTCGAAAAAAGGTCAAAAACATGAGAAACGATTGAAATTTTCAGTAATGGTGAAAACTCTGAAATAAGGTCTAAATTTACAAAGTTGACATTTTAAAAAAGAAAAATAATTTAAAAAATTCAGAATAGTCGAACTTTACGAGAGCAAATACTAAAATGTTATGAAAAAAAAAAACTCCAAATTTCTAAAACATAATTTTGAAAAAAGCCGACATTTTGAAAAAGTAAAAATTTAAAAAATTCAGAATCCTAAAAAAAGTTAAAATTTTTGCAAAAATAGTATTTTTTAAAAGCCGTAATATTTAAAAAAGTAAAAACTGAGAGAACAAATCAAACGGTCGAAATTTAAAAAAAGTGGAAATTGCGATAAAAGGTCAAAATTTTCAAGGTCGAGCTTTTTCAAAGGAATACAATTTCTGAACAGGCGGGATTCCACCAAAAACTAAAATTTCTATAAAAATACGAACTTCTGAACAAAAGTCGAAATTTTTAAAATCCTGAAAATTTTGAAAAAGACACTTTTAAAAAAGTTAAAATTTTGACAAAAAGTGAACATCTTTAATTAAGTTGAAATTTTCCAAAAAAAGGTAAAATTAAAGTCAGGGTTTTCACGAACAGAAAAACTGAGAGAAAAAGTCAAGAATTGAAATACAAATTTTATCCCCTGAAACTAAGAAAAGATTAAAAAAAGACAACAGAGGTTGCTCTTACGCGTTTCGATAGCCAAGCTATCATCTTTAGAGAGGTGAAGATCTCTGAAAATAATAAAACGAGTTAGAGCAACCTCTGTTGTGTTTTTTAATCTTTTTTTGGTTTCAGGGGACAAGATTTGTATTTCAATTTTTGAAGATACCCAAAGACCAGTCCGTTCCACCAAAAAAAAAAAATCAATATTTGAAAAAGGGTAGTCAAATACATTAAATTTATTTTAGCCTACCCTACTAAAAATTGAAACTTTCAAAAAATTCGAACTTTATAAAAAACCAATTTCGAAAAAAAGACAACGTTCCGTAATAAAATAAAAATTTTGTAAACGGAGAAAAAAATTTGAGAGTTAAGTCTTCAAAAATGTACATAAATAAAAATTTCTAGTAAAGTCGAGATTTTCAAAAGTACAATTTTTAAGAGATTAAAATTTGTAAAAGATTAAAATTGGCAAAAAAATTAAAATTTGCAAAAAAAATTAAAATTTTAAAATAAAGTTGAAATTTTCAAAATGAATCGAAGCTGAAATTTTGAATTTTGCCTCATGGTAAGGCAAAACTATTCAAAATCGTTAAAAGCGCTAAAAAAGTCTTCATTTCAAAAAGAGAAAGTTTGAAATAAGTGGAAATTCCAAAATGTCAAAATTTTCAAAGTAAAGTCGAAATTTAAAAAAGATTACAAATTAAAAATGTCGAAAATTTCCAAAAAAGGGTCGAATACTTCAAAAGAATCGAAATATTAAAAAAGAAATGAAAGCATCCAAATTCTCAAGAAAAAAGATATTTTTTTAAGTAGTCGAAAATTTCAAAAATAAATTAACAATTTGAAAAAAGAAAAATCAAAATTTGGGAAAAGCCAACTTCCAAAATGTCAAAATTTTCAAAGTAAAGTCGAAATTTAAAAAAGATTACAAATTAAAAATGTCGAAAATTTCCAAAGAAGGGTCGAATACTTCAAAAGAATCGAAATATTAAAAAAGAAATGAAAGCATCAAAGTCCAAATTCTCAAGAAAAAAGATATTTTTTAAGTAGTCGAAAATTTCAAAAATAAATTAACAATTTGAAAAAAGAAAAATCGAAATTTGGGAAAAGCCAACTTCCAAAATGTCAAAATTTTCAAAGTAAAGTCGAAATATAAAAAAGATTACAAATGAAAAATGTCGAAAATTTCCAAAAAAAGGGTTGAATACTCCAAAAGAGTCGAAATATTAAAAAAGAAATGAAAGCATCAAAGTCCAAATTCTCAAGAAAGTAGTCGAAAATTTAAAAAACAAATTAACAATTTGAAAAAAGAAAAATCGAAATTTGGGAAAAGTCAACTTCCAAAACAATGTCAATATAGTCAGCTTTTTTTCAACTTAATTTTAACTCAATTTTCAAATAAAGTAGATTTAAAAAATATGTAAATATTGAAAGTAAAAGGTTATAAAAAATTCGTTTTTTTTAAGTTGAAATTTTCCCAAAGGCTTTATTTCTAAAAAATTCAAAACTCAGGAATAAAAATTTATGGTCAAAATTTGAAAGTTGTAAGAAAATGTTGAAATTTTAAAAAAATTTCACTTTATCAAAAGAAAGAGAGGAAAATTCGAGGGTTCTAAATGCATTTGGAACGCATTGAGAACACTTTAGAAGCCTAAAACTAAAGAAAACTCGACCGTTATCCTCGCGGACAAATAAAACTACATACTTCGACCTTTGATGGGATGCGGCTCTGTTGTTTACGGAAGCACCATCCTTAAATATCCAGAAATAAATATTCTTGTGTTATGAATTTGTTATTTTGTTGATATTAAACACTTTTGTAATGCTAATTATATAAACTCTGTGGCTGTCGAAATAATAAATGTATTTCTTGCTTGTTCGACTACCCTTATCGACTCATATATACCCCCATTTGATTAATCTTTGAAAAAAATATTTTTTCCCCACATTTAAATAACTAGCTCAGTACGTAAACCAAACTTGAATTATTTCAGGCGATATTATGACCATTAAAGCTCGTTTAACATGCAATCCAAATCTTCACGCGTTTCACCGTTTCTTACTAGCGGTTAGCGGTTGAATGCATATTTCCACCATTTCGTATGCAAAGTGAGATTTCAGTTGCTTATTGATTTTTAAAAAGGCCCCAACCGCGATGAAAAAATTGCTTTGTTTATTGACATTTGAAAATTTATGATTTCTGAAATCGAAACGTTGAAGTTCATATTTAAAATAAAGGTCAGAAGGATATTACATATTTATGCTTCGCTCCAAGATTGCCATTACGTCAGGAGTAATATTTGCATGAAGTAAGATTAAAAATCTGAGTCAATTTAATGACCCTAGGAATCATCTCCTCTCTTATTTCAATTTCAGCTTATTCTTGAATAAGAATATGAATAGGATTAGAAATTAATCTTCTTAAGAGGAATAAATATAAATCGATTTGTGACGAATATTCACGATTAATAATGTTTAAAAATTACCTAGAGTAAATATGTCCGTCTGTTACAAAGAGGTTTTCCTCCGAAAACTATCTAACGTAACAATTTTAAGTTTCCTATGGCGTTAGTTCTCGATGATTCAGGCAAATGATTAGAAATAGTTTATAATAAAATTGGGGGGTTAGTTTGGTAACCAAACAATCAACTTTTAGGTAATATATCGTGTGAGGTATCATTTGCAACAGCTACCTTTAAGAATTCTAAAATATTTTGTTTTACAATTTTCGAATCAATGGTCTTCAAGATACAGCTCAAAATGTGTAAGAAATGACCCTCCCCTTCCTAATCTCCTAGTTTTCTAAAATTAAAATTTAGGTTTTAACAGGGTTAATAGATATTAGGTCATAGATTGTCCAAAAACTTCAGATTTTTTCAATATTGTAATAGTTGTTGAATTAAAAATTGAAATACTGAAGATGATAGCTTTAGAAACGCGTTAGAGCAACCTCTGTTCTGTTTTTTAATCTTTCTTGGTTTCAGGGGACAAGATTTGTATTTCAATTTTTGAAGATAACCAAGGACCAAAGTTGCAGAATTAAAAGAAAATTTATGAAAAACTAGGTGCTTGCATTTCAAGACTTCTAATTGATATAATATTAATGTTTTTCAAATAAAAAACTTGATTTAGATGAAAGATAGAATGCAGATCAAATTTGTCTTGTGCATTATTCCATTTAAATGAGTATTTTCGGAGTTAGCGCAGGTTTATTAAATTGCACGCAACACAGCAATTGCGGATAGAATCGCAATCCGTGCGATTCGAGCGATCACATAAACCATGCTAATAATCGACTCATTGTTTTTTGACATTTTTACTACTTACTACTTACTACTGATGTAACCGCCGATGATGCTAAAAAGTGAAACCAGGTGCGATCATAGCAAATATTTATAGAAAAAAATCGTGGAATTTTTAATATCTATTGTTGCATTTATAGTCAATTGAGTTTATTAGCTTATTGCTTTTTCGAAAGACATTATCAACACAGTCACCAGTTCCATAAATATTGCGATTGATTATAGAAAAAAGTCCTAATATGCACAGACCAATAGGTTTGAACATTTATTAGATTCGAAGTTTGGAAACCAAACTTGGTTTCCAAACTTCGAATCTAATAAATGTTCAAACCTATTGGTCTGTGCATATTAGAATCCTTGTCTTCTGGGAACTTTCCTAGAGAGCAACCGCTTCGCTAGGTGGCAGTGTTTCAACTGTTGGTAGTTCAGCTACCTATGATTCACTATACACGCCGCCTGGAGAGCTGCATGAATTTGTAGTCTAGATTGCATTCTACTTGCATAGAAAAAGTGTGGATTTTTTCTATTTTTCAATTATAACACAAGGAAGTTTACATAACATTTCAAATTCATACATAAGTAAAAATGATCTAATTTTGTCTATTACTGTTCACTGCAGTATATGGTAGAAACTAGCGAGCCCGACGATTTTTTTTTTCTCTCGAATTAACCTAATCCCGGTTTGTCTACAAAATAGCGGGATCGTCTGCGAGGGCTACTCATTTTAAGATAACACGGCCCGATTCTAATCCTGCGGCGAAATTCCTCGCTACGGAAACAAAGGACCATTTGCGAGATCTAGCCGATAAGTGGACAAATTGCGCTATCACGGTCGACGATTTAAGCCTTCGGGCCATCTTTTATGCGAATACTGTCGATAAAATTAACAGGAAACGTTACTTTTATATTTACAGGGAAATTTTACTGTGGATCATTTCATTGTTCGGACATAACATTTCGTCCCATAGTTCTGTCTTCTGAATTTATGATATGTAAAATTGTCTAATAAAAAATATGAATACTTTGGCCGCAAAATGGATTATTGAAGTAATAATTACAAAATACTAGGTATTGTATTGTACATAAATGAAATGATGCTTTTATTTTCAAGTTATTTCTTTGAAAAATGTTTATTTCAGCCCAAAATAATAAAAATATAACACAGAGCAATTAATAACAACGAATATACTGGTTTTGTAGTTTAAATATAAAAATTTCGACTTTGTTCGCGTCGCTTTATACTTTTAAATCCAGACTTACACCACCACTCGATTCTTAGCATAGACTGTACGCGTGGATACAATAACAGCAAATATCCAAGCCGGTTTGCAGTAGATTTTCTCAGGCGACAACGCTGCACTGCTTATGCGATAAAATTTCGGCAACAGAACGTTAACCAAAGACATCTAGCAGTAGCAGTAGAGCTATGTTGCCATTACTTTAAGATGTTTCCCTAACGCGCGAAATGAAGCATCGAAATTTTGTGAGACTTGGATTCAGTCTCCAAAAAATTTTTCTCAGAATTTCTATAAAAAAAGTGAAGACAGTAATCTAAACTAAACTCTTAATTATCTAATTACTTCTCAAAATTCTCAGTTTAGAGTTGATTTATTCTTGGAGTTCCCCGACTGATTACAAAACGGTCCTCGAGTAATTTCAAAACGTTGCTCGACTTATTTCAAAACGTTCTGCGACTGATTTCAAAACTTTGATTTTGATTTTGAAATCAACACTTTAACAACGAAATTTCGAATTCATTGTCGACTTTAAACAGATGTTTTATGTATAATTTTATTCTAGAAATTTCATGTCTAGTCAAAAAATAATTTAGAAATGTATTAAAAAAGTTAAAGTTTACTTCAAAACTACTTCGTTTTCATGTTTTATTTATTTATATTTTATTTATTTATAATTATCATAAATCACTGGTTGTAATTTTATAATCTATTTCAGGTAGGCAGTGTGCGTGTGATGCTCAGAGTTGTCGGTTTCTGGGAACGGAATCCCTGCCCAATTTGATTACTAGCTGTAAAATAAGTGTAAGTAGCTTTCTTTCTATAAGTCTCAAAATGTAGATTTAGTGAAGACATAGATTTATACTGCATTAAAATTGGGATGAAAAACACACCAAAAGAAGTAGACGAAAGCATTCGAAACGCATTTGAAACGCGTTGAGAGCACATTAGGGCCTAAAAATAACGAAAACGCGACCGTTACCCTCACGGATAATTACCTACTTCTACTTTTAATCGGATGCGGCTCTGTTGATTATTGGTTTCTGGTAACTGAATTCCCGTCCGATTTGGCAGCTCTTTATAAAATAAGTGTAAGTAGTTTTCTTTCCATAACTCTGTAGATATAGAATTCATAATATAATGAAATTTGGGATGACAGAACACATAAAGAGAAATAGAGAAAAGTTTAAGGGTTTGAAACCCATTTGGAATGCGTTGGAAACACTTTAAGAGCCTAAAAATAATGAAAACGCGGCCGTTACCCTCACGGATGAATGTAGGATTATTACATGCTCCTACTTTTGATGGAAGGTGACTCGGTTATCGATTTCTGGGAACGGAATTCTGTCCAATTTGGCCGCTATTTGTAAAATAAATCTAATGACTTTTCTTTCCATAACTCTGTAGACATAGATTAATACTGCAATAAAAATTGGGATGAAAAACACATCACAAGATGTAGACGTAAGGATTCGAAACGCATTGGAAACGCGCTGAGAGCTCTTTAAGGGCCTAAAAATAACGAAAACGCGACCGTTACCCTCACGGATAATTACCTACTTCTACTTTTAATCGGATGCGGCTCTGTTTAATTATTGGTTTCTAGTTAACGGAATACTCGCCCGATTTGGCAACTGTTTATAAAATAAGTGTAAGTTAATTTCTTTCTATAACTCTGTAGATATAGATTCACAATATATAATGAAATTTGAGATGACAAAACACATGAAAAGAAGTAGGGGAAAGTTTAAGGGTTTGAACCCCATTTGGAATGCGTTGGAAACACTTTAAGAGCTTAAAAATAACGAAAACGCGACCGTTACTCTCACGGACGAATGTGAGATAATTACATGCTCCTACTTTTGATGGAAGGTGACTCGGTTGTTGATTTCTGAGAATAGAATTCCGCCCAATTTGGCCGCTATTTGTAAAATAAATGTAACTATTTTTCTTTCCATAACTCTATAAACATAGATTTATGCTGTAATAAAAATTGGGATCAAAAACACATCAAAAGATGTAGACGAAAGGATTCAAAACGCATTGGAAACGCGTTGAGAGCTCTTTAAGGGCCTAAAAATAACGAACACGCAACCGTTACCCTCACGGATAATTACCTACTTCCACTTTTAATCGGATGCGGCTCTTTTAATTATTGGTTTCTAGTTACGGAATACTAGCCCGATTTGGCAGCTATTTATAAAATAAGTGTAAATAGTTTTCTTTCCATAACTCTGTAGATATAGATTCATAATATAATGAAATTTGGGATGGCAGAACACATGAAAAGAAATAGGGAAAAGTTTAAGGGTTTAAAACCCATTTGGAACGCGTTGGAAACACTTTAAGAGCCTAAAAATAATAAAAACGTGACCGTTACCCGCACGGACGAATGTGGGAGAATTATATGCTCCCCCTTTTGATGGAAGGTGACTTGGTTGTCGGTCTCTGGGAACAAAATTCCGCCCAATTTGGCCGCTATTTGTAAAATAAATCCAAGTACTTTTGTTTCCATAACTCTGTAGACATAGATTTATACTGTAATAAAAATTGAGATGAAAAACACATCAAAAGAAGTAGACGAAAGCATTCGAAACGCATTTGAAACGCGTTGAGAGCACATTAAGGGCCTAAAAATAACGAAAACGCGACCGTTACCCTCACGGATAATTACGTACTAATACTTTCAATAAGATGCGGCTCTGTTGGTTATGTTATCGGTTTCTGTTAAACGGAATCCTCGCCCGATTTGGCAACTGTTTATAAAATAAGTGTAAGTTAATTTCTTTCTATAACTCTGTAGATATAGATTCACAATATATAATGAAATTTGGGATGACAAAACACATGAAAAGAAATAGGGGAAAGTTTAAGGGTTTGAACCCCATTTGGAATGCGTTGGAAACACTGTAAGAGCTTAAAAATAACGAAAACGCAACCGTTACCCTCACGGACGAATGTGGGATAATTACATGCTCCTACTTTTGATGGAAGGTGACTCGGTTGTATATTTCTGGGAACAAAATTCCGCCCAATTTGGCCGCTATTTGTAAAATAAGTCTAAATACTTTTCTTTCCATAACTTTGTAGACATAGATTTATACTACAATAAAAATTGAGATGAAAAAACACACCAAAAGATGTAGACGAAAGGATTCGAAACATATTGGAAACGCGTTGAGCGATCTTTAAGGGCCCAAAAATAACGAAAACGCGACCGTTACCCTCACGGATAATTACCTACTCCTACTTTTAATCGAATGCAACCCTGTTGGTTATTGGTTTCTGGTAGCGGAATCCCTGCCCGATTTAGCAGCTAATAAGTGGAAGCAATTTTCTTTCCATAACTCTGTAGTCATAGATTTATACTGTAATAAAACTTGGGATAAAAAACACATCAAAAGAAGTCGACGAGAGACGAGAGCACTTTAAGGGCCTAAAAATAACGAAAACGCGACCGTTATTCTAACGGATAATTACCCGCTTCTACTTTTAATCGTATGCGGCTCTGTTGGTTATCGGTTTCCGGTAACGGAATCCCCACCCGATTTGGCAACTATTTATAGAATAAGTGGAACTACTTTTCTTTCCATAACTCTGTAGCCATAGATTTATATTGTAATAAAACTTGGGATAAAAAAACATCAAAAGAAGTCGACGAAAGGATTCGAAACGCATTTGAAACGCGTTGAGGGCACTTTAAGGGCCTAAAAATAACGAAAACGCGACCGTTACCCTCACGGACGAATGTATGATGATACATTTGTTGAGGATAATTACGTGCTCTTACTTTTAATCGGATGCGGCTCTATTGGTTATCGGTTTCTGGTAACGGAATTCCCGCCTAATTTGGCAACTATTTATAAAATAAGTGGAAGTACTTTTCTTTCCATAACTCTGTAGACATAGATTTATACTGTAATAAAAATTGAGATGAAAAATATATTGAAAGAAGTAGACGAAAGGATTCGAAACGAATTTGAAACGCGTTGAGAGGGCTTTAAGGGCCTGAAAATAACGAAAACGCGACCGTTACCCTCACGGACGAATGTACGATGAAACATTCGTTGAGGATAATTGCGTGCTTTTACTTTTAATCGGATGCGGCTCTGTTGGTTATCGGTTTCCGGTAACGGAATCCCCGCCCAATTTGGCAACTATTTATAAAATAAGTGGAAGTACTTTTCTTTCCATAACTCTGTAGACATAGATTTATACTGTAATTAAAATTGAGATGAAAAACACATTGAAAGAAGTAGACGAAAGGATTCGAAACGCATTTGAAACGCGTTGAGAGCACTTTAAGGGCCTAAAAATAACGAAAACGCGACCTTTACCGTCACGGACGAATGTACGATGAAGCATTCGTTGAGGATAATTACGTGCTCTTACTTTTAATCGGATGTGGCTCTCTTCGTTACCGGTTTTTGGTAACGGAATCCCCGCCCGATTTGGTAGCTATTTATAAAATAAGTGTAAATAGTTTTTTTCCATAACTGTAGTTAGAGATGTATACTGTAATAAAAATTTGGATGGCAAACACATCAAAAGAAATGGAGCAAAGTTCAAGGATTTGACACATTTGGAATGCGTTGGGAACACTCTAAGAGCTTGAAAAACAACGAAAACGCGACTGTTACTCTCACGGACGAATTTTGCTTCTACATTTGATGGACTATTGGACATCTAGGGACGGAATCCTCGCCCAATTTGACCGCTATTTCTAAAATAGGTGAAAATATAAAAATAAAAATAACGAAAACACGACCGTTACTCTCACGGACGAATGTAAGATAATTACGAGCCCTCACCTTCGATGGGATGCGGCTCTGTTGGTTGCGAAAACACTATCCATAAATATCCAGGAACATCGCTTGACTTGAAGTGATTATTATACAATGTTAACGAAATATCGCTGTAAAGTGGCAGACCCAACGACCTGATTATCAGCCGGAACTTTAAAATCACAACACTTTTTAATCAAACGGAGTTCTATAAGGCTACAATGAATTTAGCATACTTCTTTGAAAATTGAAGCTGCGATTAATCTAATTTCTAAATATAATTGTTGTTACATACACCAAATGAAATGGAGAAACTTCAAAACACATTTGGTGAGCGTTGTGAAGACTTTGAGAGCCTAAAAATAACGAAAATGCGACCGTCGCCTTCACGGACGAATGTAAAATAATTTCGTGCCTTCACTCTTGATGGGATGCAGCTCTGTTGATGCGGAAGCACAATCCTTAAATATCTAGGAAGCTGCTTGAGGGGAAATGACATGATCGTTATGCAAGTGAAGTTAATGAAATATCGCTGCAGAGTGGCAGATCCAACGACCTGATTATCAGCAGGAACTTTAAAATCGCAACACTATTTAACCAAACGGAGTTCTATGAGGCTACAATGAATTTAGCATTCTTCTTAGAAAATTGAAGCTGCGATTGATCTAATCTCTGAATATGATTGTTGTTACATACACCAAATGAAATGGAGGAACTTCAAAACACATTTGATGCGCGTTGTGAAGACTTTAAGAGCCTAAAAATAACGAAAATGCGACCGTCGCCTTCACGGACGAATGTAAAATAATTTCGTGCCTTCACTTTTGATGGGAAGCAGCTCTGTTGATGCGGAAGCACAATCCTTAAATATCTAAGAAACTGCTTGAGGGGAAATGGCATGATCGTTATGCATGTGAAGTTAATGAAATATCGTTGCAGAGTGGCAGATCCAACGACCTGATTATCAGCAGGAACTTTAAAATCGCAACATTACTTAGCCAAACGGAGTTCTATGAGGCTACAATGAATTTAGTTTACTTCTTAGAAAATTGAAGCTGCGTTTGATCTAATTTCTGAATATAATTGTTGTTACATACACCAAATGAAATGGAGGAACTTCGAAATATATTTGGTGCGCGTTGTGAAGACTTCGAGAGCCTAAAAATAACGAAAATACGAACGTCGCCTTCACGGACGAATGTAAGATAATTTCGAGCCTTCACTCTTGATGGGATGCAGCTCTGTTGATGTGGAAGCACAATCCTTAAATATCTAGAAAGTTGCTTGAGGGAAATGACATGATTGTTGTGCAAGTGAAGTTAATGAAATATCGCTGCAGAGTGGCAGATCCAACGACCTGATTATCAGCAGGAACTTTAAAATCGCAACACTACTTAGCCAAACGGAGTTCTATGAGGCTACAATGAATTAAGCATACTTCTTAGAAAATTCGAAGCTGCGATTAATCTAATCTTTGAATATAATTGTTGTTACATACACCAAATGAAATGGGGGAACTTCAAAGCACATTTGGTGCGCGTTGTGAAGACTTTGGGAGCTTAAAAATAACGAAAATGCGACCGTCACCTTCACGGACGAATCTAAGATAATTTCGCGCCTTCACTTGATGGGATGCAGCTCTGTTGATGCGGAAGCACAACCTTAAATATCCAGGAAGTTGTTTGAGTGGAAATGACATGAATGTTGTGCAAGTGAAGTTAATGAAATATCGCTGCAGAGTAGCAGATCCAACGTCCTGGTTACAACAGGAACTTTAAAATCGCAACACTATTTAACCAAACGGGAGTTCTATGAAATTACAATACATTTAGTTTACTTCTTAGAAAATGCAAGCTGTGATTAATCCAATCTCAAAATACAATTGTTAAACACGTTAAATGAAATGGAGGAACTTTGAAACACATTTAGAATGCGTTGGGGACACTTTAAGAGCCTAAAAACAACGAAAACATGTGTTACCCTCACGGACGTATGTATGATGATTACGTACCCTCAGCTTTGATGAGAGAGGGCTCTCTAATTGTTATTTAACCATAGTTGTTGCTATTTTTCCTGAGGAATAACCGAAAACAACTCAGAAATATATCGAAAGGTGCTGCTTTATGTATAAGTTGTGTACTTTCTGCCCATTACAATTATATTCGTAATGAAATTTAATTGATGGAAGCATTCACATGATATGAATGATTTCATCAATTAAATTAAATTTCATGTGAACTCGATACGGATGTATTAAGTTGACATTTGATACGTTTTATCCAGAAACCATTGGGATGTCCTTTAAGTGTCCATTGGTACAATGTTACATGCAGAGTTGTTCAGCACGTCCCGACTTAATGACCATATAAATAACAACGCAGTCTTCAATGTTACATGCTTCATTAATGATGGAAACCATGTGATCTCTATGGATCATTCGGGCGTCTGCATGTTCTGTGGAATTATTAATATGACTTTAATGCTAAATAATTTAAGGGTCATTTGTCACATTCAACTAAAATAACAGGCTCATTATAGCACATAGAAATCTAATTTAATTATTTATGATAGCGAAACAAAGCAAGGAAATTCAACGAGTAAAAGATTTTTAGTTTCAGCAGTTAGAAAGCTGCCAAACAGCCATTCCATATTCTACGCTTCGAGACGAGTTGATAGCGCGATGCTACGATGCCAACTGTTCTTGGCTATATTTTCTCGTTGTCGGGGTCTCTAATAAATGCCATTGTGGCAGATTCAATGCATAGAATACTCATTATTTTAGAGCATTCTCATCTGCGCCATCTCCACACTCTATGTGGCTTGAATAGCGTTTCCTTACAGTTAAATGAAGTCTGAGGGCAACACAAAAGGGTTGAAAATCTTTTTATTATTATCGTTAAAATGTAATTTTACATACGACAAATAAATTCGATTTAGATGTTTAATCTAACTCCGCGGGTTTACGAAAGCTAACACCTGAATCCAACGCAAATATGATCTTAAAAAAGTTATCAAGAATTATTTTTAAAAGCGACTGTGCCCCCAGCTATAAATCGGTTATTCATTTTTGTGCACCTTATAAAGTTTCGTTTTGGGCACCCTGTAAAATTTCTTTTTGGGGACCCTTTAAAGTTTCTTTTTGGACACCCCTTAAAGTTTCTTTTTGGACACCCCTTAAAGTTTCTTTTTGGACACCCCTTAAAGTTTCTTTTTGGACACCCCTTAAAGTTTCTTTTTGGACACCCCTTAAAGTGTCTATTTGGTCATCCTTTAACGTTTTTTTTGGATACCCTCTAAATTTGCTTTTTGGACACCCTGTAAAGTTTTTTTTTTGGACACCTGGGAAGTATCTAACTTCACACTTGTAAGTCCAAGCGCACTAAATGAACAGGCGACAAATAATTGATTTGTTGTTACTCAAAAGCTTAAGACGAAGCGCACAGTTCTTGCTTCTAATGTCTGAGACGAATTCGAATATCTACCAAGAGAATATTTTAATCTCCGCGAAATGATCCCGAAGAAAGTGCAACTGCGCGCGGTTAATTAAAACGATGTAATTAAACAGACTTTCGAATTTTCTTAGAATTCAAATCCAACTTCCCCTCTTTACTAATTTATTTTCCGAGCAATTTCGAAACGCTCCGTTAATAAGATTATTTGGAAAGTCGGAAAGAAAGCTTTGGCTCGAGACTTCACAATTGTGGCTTTTTTTTTCTTCTAAGATAATATGACATTTTACATGGAGAACGCTTATCTTTGTAACATACGTTCAGACCGGGATTGTGGTCTTGTCCCCGAGGAATAAAACGCTATAAGAAGTGCGAGGGTGTAGGGCTCAACAACTCAATCGCACTTTAAACAGTTTAAAGCACCTCCGTAAGTTGGCGAGAATCAGAGACGGTCTAACGTAAAGTTGGGCAGCTATTTCAATCCATATGTTTTAAAAACAATCGATCGTTAAAGAGGGGCTTCCCCAAATATAATGATCAGAAACAATGTTACCAATCGTAGTATTTAATCTTTCAGGCAGTTGACTATCTCTCTGAAGATGATAGCTTGGCTGTCGAAACGCGTTAGAACAACCTTTGTTGTGTTTTTAATCTTTCTTGGTTTCAGGGGTCAATTTTTCAGGCAGTGTTGTCATTTGTGTACATTTTCCATAATTTTCCATCGTTAAAGAATGGCATCCTAACTAGTATGTGAATGAGGAAGTGTGTTTATCTGCTGAACGTATCAACTAATTTGAACAAAACATCCTTCTGCAAATGCACGAACTCTTTAAAGCTGGGCAAGCATTGTTTATCCAAACAATTTTTTAATTTTTGAGTCACCTGAAGGGCCGGGGCATCGCGTACCCTCACCAAATTCTTCCCGTACCACTGCGGATACGCGTACCACACTTTGGGAAACACTGGTTTAAGGCATAGTTCACCGGTGCAGTAATCTTAGTAAGAAGTTTTTAGAACGTTAAACTCCGCTACGTATGGCGAGACGTAAGCACGAGAATGCCACCATTACTCTATTTTTAGCATAGACTGTACGCGTGGATACAATATTGTTACGTGCGTTATCGGTTCGAATTGATACACGTGATAGATTATACCCACTTTATTACTGGACTCAACTTGGATCACCACAATTGACAATTAACTCACTTATTATTGACTTCTACTAACTCACTAATTGGACTGACTTCTAACTGACTGACTCGAGGGAAAGCTGACCGCCTTTTATAGTTTTGGCCCCCTGGGTTCTAGAACTTTTCGGCAGATAGGGCTTATCGTTCCCGAAATTTCTGGAACGCTTATCTGCCATTTGTTTCGTTATCGCGGCCGCTCTCTCCTTATCAGATCCTTCTAGAAACTTTTTTTATTTATCTCCAGGCGGTTTTGCAGCAGATTTTCTAAGTCCATAACATTGTACTACTTATACGTTGAATTTCCACCATGTAGCTGAAGCCAAAGGCATATAGAAGGAGCACGAGAGCTGATGTGTTGCTATTACTCGAAGATGTTTTCCTAACATGCGAAAAAAAGCATCAAATTCCGTGAGATGTGCAAATTGCATTTATACAAAAACGGTAACGCTAGAAATCCTCATATTTTATTATTTCAATCGCAATATCAACTTACATAATTTATTACTTTTTTTTATCAAAATTAGTAGAAAGGTTTAGACGCAATAAATTAAAATCTTTTCCATAACATTCTTCGTCTATACTTTAGTTAAAAATTATAACTTTGACATTGAATATCTCGGCTTCAGCACCGGCATACGTCTTTTAATTTTCCAGGTGTATAGGTAACGCTATTATTAATATCTGATAGAAATTTAAAGAGAATCTATAAAAAACCAATTGACCAGTGAACTACCTTAAAAAGAATTTCTGTTTGTTTTCCGAATATCACTTATTATCACTATTTCTTGTTATTTTTTTATCCATTTTTTTTGTGGAACGGACTAGTCCTAGGTTATCTTCAAAAATTGAAATACAAATCTTTCTTGTCCCCTGAAACCAAGAAAGATCTTTCTTGGTTTCAGGAGACAAGATTTGTATTTCAATTATCACTATTAATATCAATAAATATAAACGCAACGAAAATTAAAGCATAATTCAAGAGTTATATTAGACAGTTCCACTAAGGAAGGATACAAATTCCATAAACCTGCACCTTTTTAGATCACTACAACTGACAGAAAACAGGAAATGTCTACAAGTTTAATATCTTATGTTGACGAAAAGTTTGCTATCGATTTATGTTGGAAATCTTCGACGAAAGCAGATTTCCAAACGCGTCCGTAATTGAGACGGTCCTGAAAGTGGAGAGACGAAAGCCGAAAGTATTCCTTATTCTACCTAATCCCGCTGATCCTGATCCATTTCTCCACCTTATTCTTGTCGTTCAGTCAAGCTAACAACTAACGACGGATAACGACCGTCTGCTATTTTTACTAAAATACGTGACTCTAAAGCGGAAAAACCCCCAATGACTCTATATTAAACTGCAAATGGAGCCCCGCACAAAATGACATTTTCTCTCAACCAAGCGTTTCGTAATAGACAACGTTCTAAGAAAACATTACAGAACTGAAAGCGGTTGATTTAACCAAAGGGTGGAACTTTGACAATAAACTTTTAATGAGACTGTATTAAAGGGTTGCATAATCTATTTAATAAGCCTCTAAACACCGACGAGACAACGCACGTTTTAAACCGTTGGTTCTAGGTCTAACAGTATGAAATTTCACACGGGTGTTCCCCATAATACGCGGGTGAGCAGTAAGAGAGGATTTTTAGAAAATCAAAAAAATAGGCATTAAAAATACTTAAAATGTTGCATACTGGCAATTACATTTACAGACATCGAAAGCTGATGTTGATGAATGCGTCTGCATACGAATTTACCCAAATTTTTGCAAATGATCACATTTTCATTTTTCTTAATTTAAACTCATAAAGATTTAAGTGTTAAACTCAACATTTTGGCTTTATGTAGATCAATGCCGGAAGGAGTATCAGGCTGATACCCCTTCGTTTTGTTTTTAAATCTTGACGTTTAATGAAAAGTTTTACATATTTTCAAAATTTTAATTTTGTTGACCTAAAATTTCAATCTTTTTTGAAAAATTTTCAACTTTGGTTCAAAATTTTAACTACCAAAAATTTAAACTTTTTTCAAACTTTCAACTTCTCATTATTTGGTCTTTTGAAAACCTCGACCTATCTGATAATTTTTGACTTGTTTTCAATATTCCACCTTTGAAGAATTTGGGTTTTATTGATAATTGGAGTGAACATTTTTTAATTATTCAAACTTTAAACTTTTTAAAAATTTCGAATTATTTTAAAAACTTGATAATTTTTAGATCTTTTTAATGTGTCTACTTTTACAAAGGTTTGATATTTTTTTTCAATTTGGACTATAAAATTTCGACCTATTTGTTTAAAAATGTCTTCATTTTCAAAATTTTGACTTCTTTTGGAAATTTGAAAGTTTTTGAAAATGTTTGCATTATCCTTAAATTTTTTATATATTTCGTATATTTCTCAAAATTTAGAAAGATCAAAGTGTCAAAAAATTTCGACTCCTTTTTGAAAATGTTAACCTTTTATTAAATCTCCATTTTGCTAAAATTTTCGCATTTTTTAAATTCCCACTTTGTTGAAAATTTCGTTTTTTTCAAATGTTCGAAATTTTCAAAATTTTAGCCATTTTTCAAAATTAAAAATTTTGGAACCTTTAAAAATTTCGATTATTTTTTTAATCTTAACTGTTTTCAAAATTTCGACATTTTTTGCGAACTGTCGATCCTTTATTTAAAAATTTTAATTTTTCTTTTAAGTGATTCATTTCTTACAAACTCATTTTGAAACTTTCAATCAATTCGTAAAATTTCGAATTTTTCTAAAGATTTCGACTCTATTTGAAAACTTGATCTTATTTTTAAAGGTTCGAACTGTTTTCAAAATATTATTAATAAGTTTTTTGAACATTTCCAATTAATTCTTCAACTTAAAAAAAAATTAGTTTTTATTTTAAATTTGAACTACTCAAAATTTCGACTTTTTCCAAAATTTTACCTTTCCAAATTTCAATCTTTTTGATAATTATGAATTTCTTGATTATTTTGAGTTATCTCCAATATTCAAAAATTCAGCTTCTTAGAAAATTTAATTAAAAATTTAGTTCAAATATCGATATTTTTCCAGAATTTTGCCTTCGCAAAATTACTGAAAATGTTGACTATTTTAAAAATTTAACATTTTTTCTAAAATATTAACTTTTTTCAAAATCGTTATTTTCTTTTGGAAATTTGACTTTCTATGAAAATTTCGAAATTGTTAAAAATTCCACTTTTTTCCAAATTTTGGCTTTTTTGATAACTTTGGCTTTATTTTTTATAACTGGTAATACTTTTCTTTTAAAATTTAAATGTTTTGGTATTATTATTATTATATTATATTTATTATTTATTAATTATTATATTAAAATAAATATTACTCCTGCGAAGCTTTAAAACAAATTTCGAAAAAAACTTGCAGTTTATGTACAAATAAATTATCAAAATTTGAATTTTAATCTCAAAATATTGACTTCAGGCATTAACTTGTTGATTAATTTTTTTGCAACATTTTGATTGTTTTTATTTTATAAATTTTAAGACTTTTCGTGAAATGTTGAGACTTATTCTCGAAAATTTCAATAATTCCCACTTTAAAAGTCGAAATTTTAAGAAAATTTTTGACAATTTATTTTTAAAATGTGTTCTTTCTTCTTTGATTCCTAAATTGTTCTTTATTTCAAAAATTTTGTATAGGAATAGGAAATTTCAATTTTCCCAAAAATATTGTCTGCTTTTTCTTGAAAATATGCTCTTATTCTTTAAATTTGAACTTACAATTTTAAGAATAAATTTAACATTTTTAGAAAAATTGGAAATTTTGATTCAGAATTTTTTTTGTTCCTATAGTAGTAGTAATTTTTTAGAGAAACTTAAATTGCAAAAAATTTACTAGGTTCATTTTTTCTTGAAGTTTCAATATTTTTCTTAAAGTTTTCTTATTTTTATGCAAATTTGGAGTCTATATAAATAAAACAAAGTCGTGTTAGTTACACCATTTATAAGTCCAGAACGGCTTAACGGATTTTTATGTTCTTTGCTTTGTTAGATTTGCCTCGGCTTCGAATAGCAGAATAGACTAAAATATTGAAAAAATTCACCTGTTTTATAAGGAATCCGTGTATAGCGCCATCCCTAATTCATAACAGGAACATGACAGAAATGTACCGCAATCTACAATAACCACAAATGTGTTGTAATCAGTTTCCAGTGGATGGCATTGTATCTGTTTTGATTATGACTCGTTTTTAGCGGTTTTTCGCGTAGGATGCACCTGGAAACGAGCAACAGTATTACATATTTTAATGTAAAATTTCATTCAGGTAATGAGTTTATACAATATTTATTAATTCTGAGGTGGTATGAAGTTCACCAGGGCCAGCTAGTACTTAATAATTTTCAATTTCTTATCAAAATTACAAAATAAAAGGAGCTTTAAAATATTAACATTTTGTGAAAAACTTTAACATTTCTAAAACAAATTAGAGAAATCAAAATTTTGACAAGAAAAAATATTTTAAAGACAAAATTTCCAGCAAAAGTCAAAATTAAAAAAAAATCCTTTGTATAAAATGTTTAGAGAAGAACACGAATTTCATGGGAAAAAAATCAAAATTTTTTAGAAAAAATTGAAATTTAAGAAAGAATTTGAAATATCCTTATAAAAAGATTGAAATTGAAATTTTACGAAAATAATACAAGACTGGGTTGTTATTTCATTTTAGAAAAATATCGAAATGCGAAAGGAGATGAAAATTATTTTTTTTTTAATTTCTTGTTTTTTCCAAAATGTTGACATTTTTATAGAAATTTCAGGTTTTTTTGCTAAACATTTTTATCAAAATTAGAAAATAAAATGAATTATGAAACATCAAAGTCTAGCGAAAAATCTTGACTTTTAAAGCAAATTAGAGGAGCATAAAAAAATCTGGAGAGGTTGATATTTTCAGAAGAAATATTAAGGACAAACTTTTTAGAAAAAATAGGAATTTATAACAAATTTCTTTTTATAAAATATCTAGGAAAAATGGAAACTTCATAGCAAAAACAATTAAAATTTACTTAAATAAATCAAAATATCTAGAACCAACGTTGAAATTGGGATTTCAGGTATTCACTATTAATTTTTTTTAGAGAAATATTAAAATGCAAGAAGAGTTTGATTTAGATGTTATTTTGAAATTTTAATTATTTTACAAAAATTAGAAAAAAATATTAAAATAGATTTTAAAATCCCGTAACTTCGTTTCTATAAAAAGAAATTAGAGAAAATTTAAAATCTTTACAAAAAATGGTTTAAGGAAAAATCTTTGGAAAATTTTGAGAAAAAACTCGTAAGCGAAATTGGGGGTGCTGCAGTTCCACAGTGCCTATAAGCGAGCCGCCACTGCTATTTAGGAAAATATTATCTAAGTAATATAAAGCTGGAGAACATTTATTTCGGTCAAAATTAACAAATAATAAAAAAAAAGTTGAAACATGAAAATTCGTGAAAAAAAAGAGGCACTTCATAGGTTTCGCAAACAGGCGCTGTGGGGGGTCGGCGCGGCCCTGGTATCAGCCCTCGGAGTAGTTGTTTCTTGTGAATCGGGCTTCAAATATTTAAATTTTTAAATTTTTTAACACAATAAATTGATGATGAAACGTCTATTCATGTTAAAATTTCTTGATTTTTTCTTTTTTATATTTTAAATTTTTTTTTATTTTTAAGTATTTCTTCCTCATTGTTCTCTTTCCATGTTATGCACTGCTGACGAGATCAAATGAGAGCGAAACATCGATGTCCAGTGCTACAACATTTTTATGTATTTTTTTTTATATTTTCCTAGTTTATCAAAAAAACAAAATATTTAGTTGTTCCATATCTAATTTTTGGTCTCCTATTTTTCATTATTCCTATTCTATGTAAATTAAAATAACCTTTTAATTTGTGAACTGTCATGAAGTGACGTTTTCAATAAATTTAAATATCACGTAGTCGTATTTCAAAAACTGTTTAAAAAATTGTCAACAAATCATAAAAATTTAAATATTGCCAAACTGAGCCGAAGAAATTTAAATAAATTGAAAAAAACATAATATTTCCGGTCAATAAGGGTCTACCATGAAGAATTTTGGCTTTAATATACCACTTTCGATGTTTAAACCGAGATTATGTAACTATGAGTAAGACGCTTAATAGAATTTAAAATGCGGCAGCGGGGTTTCAACCCGCGACCTATTGGCAACGGAGTTCGAACTCGTGACCTGCTACGGCTAAGCTCCCCAAGCCTTAACTTACAAACGCCTAGCCGACACTGATCTGATATTTCAATGGCGAAATGTCGCGAGCCAAATCGGAACAACACAAACAAACCGTATGATTCAGTGGAGTTCTACCTGGTTCTACCATTATTTCAAAATCCTTTTTTTTGTTTGTGTATTTGTCAATTGACCTTTTCTTTCTTTCTGAAATATTGCGTTCTTAGAAATATCTGAAAAAATATAAAGTGCTGTGTGTCAAAAACAATTTAGTGTTTTTTATAATTTAGCGAAACATGGGCGGAATATGCAGATGAGTAATTCTAATTAAACTAATCTCCTCTGCATGTAACTAATTTTTGTCAGGAATTTCAATTTGAGTGGGAATATCCCAATTTTATTATTATTTTTCCGGGGTTTCTCCTAACCCCAGGGCGATAAAAAAATCACAATATTTGAGGATTGATTAAAGTATTATTTTAATGCAAAAGGATTCAACTTTCAACCCAAAATGTTATTCTACAATTCATAGTTTTTTCAAATTTCTAGTTAAAACCTGACTTTTTTTACATTTACAGTTAACTGTCTAAACTTTGCTTCCTTTTTTAAACTTTTGAAGTGAATTTAGTTTGCCAGTTTTCACCCTAAAACTTGAAATGGTTCAAAATTCATAAACATGTTTATTTTACATGTTTAGCGTTTTAAAATATTAAAATTTTTCTAAAAGTTTGTATTTTTAACTTTCCATTTAAATATTTTAGTCGAAGTGTTAATATTAAACTTGACATGTGACATATTAAGTTATTCAGAAAATTTTGTTAAATTTGAAAAAGAGAAAATCCAATATGGCGTCTATGAAAAACAACTAACAAATAACAAATAATTTTCTCAGAAATTATTCAACAAGGAAAATAATTAACTACGCCAATGTAAAGCCTTTAGGAAATTTTAGAAAAATAAACGAATTTTGTGGAAAGGTGGAAATTTTAAAAAAAGTACAATTTTAAATGGTAATTTCCAAAAACAAAAAATCTCCAATTTTGAAGTAAAAGTCAAAATTTGGGGAATAAGATTAATTTCGAGAAACAGGCTGACATTTCCAGAAATTTCAATTTTATCAAAAAAACCGAATTTTAACAAAATGGACTTTAAAAAAAATTACCTTTGGAAAAAAATTGATAACAATTTTGAAACAGAGATCGAACTTTTAATTTTAAATTTTTAAAACAAAGTCTATTTTTAAAAGGAAAATTGGAATTTCGAGAGTAAAGTTGTAATTTTTGAAGGACGAATTACGAGTAAAATAATGTTGGAAAAGTCGAAATTTTCAGGAAATAATATTAAAAATAAAAACCTAATATTTGCTAAAAACTCGAAAAATGTCCAAAATTTAAAAATGTCCAAATTTTGAAAGATCTAATTTTGTGGAAAGAATCAATTTTCAGGAAAATTCGGTTTTTAAGAAAAATATCTTAGATTCCAAAAACATGGTTCTCAAAATTTGAAATTCACTAGAGGCATTGAATTTATAGGAAATATTTCTTCACGATATTCAAAAATTTCAACATTTCGATTTAATTCAGATAAAAAGTCGACATTTTCAGGACCATAAATTATCACATTTTTAATTAAAAGTTAAAATTTGCTGAAGAAGACAAATATTAAGAAAAACGATGGAATTAAAAAAAATGATTTTAGAAACAAAAGTCCAAAAAGTTGAATTTTGAAAATAAAATTGAAATCTCGAAAAAGACGAATTTTGAATTTAACGAAAAGGACTATTTTAAGAGAAAAAGTCAAAATTTCGAAAAAAAAGACGAATCTACAGGAAAAAGTCGAAATTTCCAGAAATATTAAAAATCGAATTTTGAAATTAAAATCAAAATTTCGTTAAAAAAGCAAATTTTCAGCAATCGCTTAAAATTTGTTGAAGAAGACAAATATTAAGAAAAACGACGGAATTATCAAATAAATAAATGATTTTAGAAACAAAATCCAAAAAGTTGAATTTTGAAAATAAAATTGAAATCTCGAAAAAGACAAATTTTGAATTTTAAGAAAAAGACTATTTTAAGAGAAAAAGTCAAATTTTCTAGAAAAAAGACGAATCTACCGGAAAAAGTCAAAATTTCCAAAAAATATTAGAAATCGAATTTCGAAATAAAAATTTTCAGGAATCGCTCAAAATTTTTGAAAAATCAGGTTCAATAAGTTTGATGCAACGGACTGGTCCTTGGTTATCTTCAAAAATTGAAACACAGAACTTGTCTTCTGAAACCAAGAAACAATTAAAAAACACAACAAAGGTTGCTCTAAGCGCGTTTCGACAGCCAAGCTGTCATCTTCAGAGAGAAACTTAATTTTTCTTGGTTTCAGGGGGACAAGTTCTGTGTTTCAAGGTTTAATAAGGTCGAAATTTTCAGAAAAGCTCAACGTTCCGAAAAATAATTGAAAGTCAAACTTAAAGACATGCAAAACTGGAATAGTCAAAAGAAAATAGAGAAATTTTGAAAAAAATAGTCGTAATCCCGAGAAAAGGCGAAATTTCAAAAACAAATAGAAATTTCGCACGGAAAAACTAATTTTAATAAAGTGGTCGAATTTTGAGGTTAATCGTTTATAAGAAAAACAATTTTTAAATCAAAATCGAAATTTTGAAAAAATGACCAACTTTGAGAAAACAAAATTGAGATTTCCAAGAACATATACGATTGGCTTTTGAGATGCAGTTGAAGTTTCGAAAAAACGCAGGTTTTGTGGGAAATGTCAAAATTTCGAAAAAAAAAACGAATTTCGGGAAAAAAATTAAACTTTCAAATACAAAAATTAATGTTAAAACAATCGAAATTTTGAGAACAAGATCGGCATTTCGAGAAAATGACCAAAATTTCACGAAAAAGAATTAAATTTCGAGAATAAAGTTGCTTCTGTGAGAAAAAATTTAAAATGCCGAGAGAATCAAATTTTGTCGAAATTAGGGAAAAAATATCTAAATTTCAGAAAAAATATCGAAATTTCTCGGCTGAATATTCATTTTACCCTGATTGCTCGAGTCCGGGGGAAATAGGCGCCCCACCCTGTATCAGGAAATGTCCAATATTCAAATAAACGTCGAAATTTTCACAAACAAATTGAAACTTCCAGAAATTTGGTTTAAAAAATAATTGAAATTCGAAAGCAAAATTTTATCATTTTTATTCTTTTAAAAAAATTTTAAATTTCCAAAAATATCTTTCAAAATTTCCAGATAAATATTTTTCTAACAATTTTTATTCAAAAGATCGATCAAATTTCGAGGAAAAAACAAATTTTAATAAAGAGACTGTTTGCAGAAAGTTGAAATTTTCAGAAAAAGTCGAATTTAAAGAAAATGGAAATTTGGTTGATCAGAAAAGCTAGATTTTATTAATAAAATCGAAATAAAAAAGAAGAGAAAATTTTGTAAGAAAGGAGGAAATTTAAGAAAAAAGTCGAAACATGTTACAAGAAAAGTATGGATTTCGAAGAAAAAAGGAAAATTTTTGGAAAAAGTTCTCCCAGTTGAATACATATAAATTTTGCTGCATGAACCAGAGGGAAGCCACGCAAACTTCGCCTTGAGGTCTAGTGATAAAGAAGACAAGAAGATTTGTTTTCAGAAAAACCTTGTTGTCAGTTGTCAGTTGCCAGTTGTCAGTTGTCAGTTGTCAGTTGTCAGCTGTCAGTTGTCAGTTGTCAGCTGTCAGTTGTCAGTTGTCAGTTGTCAGTTATCAGTTGTCAACTTGTTCATGTTGTTAACTACTTTTTTTATGTGATAACAATCGGAGCGCCTACAATTTTTATCTAAGAATATTAGCGGAAGCGCATAAGATAAAGATATCAGTTGGTAATTACGTTTAATGTTTAATTAATAGCCACAGAACTTATAGATTCATTAATGCCTCTTTTGAAAGTTTTTTGGTGTGGAATTAGTCTCTGGTGTGGAATCACTGTTCGCGTACAATTCCAACTACACGAAACAGCTGTCGTTTCTTGATATTAATCAAACTTTTTGTCTTAATGGTCGAACACGGAATTAAGATATTTGTTTTACTCATGATTTATGAGTTTTGTTCTTCCTAGGGGAGAGTTATGACCCTGCTAATCATGCAACATCGGGGCTTTTGTCCGATTTATTACAGGAAATTACTTTAAAAAATCTACCGCAATTACCGAAGAATTATCACTTCTTGCTAGAGCATACAAAACGTCTATTTGCTAGAGCACACAAAACGTCTATGCACTTTTTTGTAGATGGTAACCTAACTTTTGACTAATCTAGAGATAATTGAGGGAAAATAGTTGTCTCACTTTCATGCTAAGTGGCTGCAAAAACAACACTACACAATGTGTAAAATTAATGACATTAATAAATCAAGTTGACCATATCTTAGTGTAAAATGTAATTGTACTACCACAACTAGGGAAGAAAAATATGATTTTCGAATGTACACGAAAAATAAACATTAACTAAGCTATAAAACGACTTTTTCTTTGCCGTTGGTCATTAGTAATTGTCCACTTATATTTATCGCGTTCACGATTTGAATCCACTTACACATTCAGTTGTTACAATTAGAAAAAGTAAAGAAGGTTTATTTTTGACATTTTTCGGGAATTCCTTAACATTTTTTGTTAAGAGTATTGTTGCGTGTTATCGGTTCGATAATTAAGACTTCGTGAATTGTAAACACTTTATTTTAAACTTATTTCGGAACATTGCAAATATGATTCACTTTACCATCAGACTTAACTATCTGACCAGTGGCGGCTGGCGTATAGGCACTGTGGAACTGCAGCACCCCCAATTTCGCTTACGATTTTTTTCTCAAGATTTTCTGAACACTTTTTATTTCACAATTTGTAGAAGTTTTAAATTGTCTCTGATTTGTTTTTAAAGAAATTTTAGGTTTCTTTTACGAAGTTACGACATTTAAAAACCTATTTTATTTTTAATTGTGATGAAAATGACATTTTCATAAACTAATTTTTATAAAAGTTTTGAGAAAGAAATCAATATTTCGAGTAGGAATTAAAAAGTTAAGAAAAAACTCAAATTTCTTTGAAAATGTCAGCATTTTAGGAAAATAATTACAATTTAAGAAAAAATCTAAATCCAACTCATCTCGCATTTTACTATTTTTCTAAAAAATAGGTTAATGCGATATCTTCAAATTTTTACCTCAAATATCATTTCGTATAAAAATGTTGAGTTAGATATTTCGATTTTTTAGGAACTTTTGATTTTTTTGCAAAGTTTTCATTTTTCCTAAAAAATTTATAAAAAGAAATTTTCTCCAAATTTCCATTTTACCTGAAAGTGTCGTTCTTAAAATTTCTTCTAGAAAGTATAACGTCTCCCGATTTTTCTTTGTGTTCCTCTAATTTGCTTCAAAAATGTCAAGTTTTTTCACGACACTCTAACAATTTAAAGTTTATTTCATTTTGTAGTTTTGACAACAAATGTTTGGAAAAAACCCTGAAAGCTCTATAAAAATTTTAACATTTTGTAAAAAATTTCGACTTTTTTGCAAAGATATTTCAAATTTTTTCTCAAATTTCGATTTTTTCTCTAAGAAATTTTATTTTTTTTTCCTATGAAATTTGTGTTTTTCTCTAAACATTTTATACAAAGAATTTTTTTTTCTTTTGAAATTTTAACTTTCCCTGAAGATTTTCTCTTCAAAATATTTTTTCTTCTAGAAATTTTAATTCGTTTTGGACATTAAAAAATTTTGATATTTTAAAATTCATTTTATTTTGTAATTTTGATAAAAAACTGAAAATTATTAGGTATAAATTTGGGGAAAATAAACTTCAAATTTGCATAAAAATAAGAAAACTTTGGGAAAAATATTAAAATTTCAAGAAAAAATGAAGCTTGTACATTTCGACCTTTTTTTACAACTTGATATTTCTCTAAAAAATTGCTACTGCTGTAGGACCAAAGAGAATTCTGAATCGGAATTTCCAATTTTCCTAAAAATGTTAAATTTATTCTTGAAATTCCCAAGTTCGAATTTAGAATTTATATTTCGATAAAAAAAACCAAATTTAAAGACCCAACTCAAATTTTTAAGAAAACGCAGATCACATTCACAGATCACATCAAATAAAATTAAATTGTTTGTAATAAATTAATTGTCAAAAATATTTTGACTTTGAAAGTGGGAACTATTGAAATTTTTGAGAAAGTGAGGCAACATTTCTAGAAGAGTCTCAAAATTTCGAAATTAAAATTATTCAAAATGTTGAAAAACACACAATTTACTGTTCTAATTTAAATTTTTTTAGTAATTTTGAAGTTCCAGAGAAATTTCATAAATCAAATATTTCAGCTTGAAGCCAATTTTTTGTGATTAAAATTCAAATTTTGCCAATTTATTTGTATATAAAAGTCGAGGTTTTTTTTTGGAAATTTGTTTCAAAACTTTGCACAACTTTAAAAATAGAAATTTTTGTTATTAATTTTTGTAAATCCGAGTGTTATTTCGAAATCTTTCTTGAAAAATGTAAATTTAAAAAGAAAAACATTACCACTTTTAAAAAATAAAGCACAATTTTAAAAATACAAAATTTTGTTATTATTTTTTTCAAATTCGAGTGTTATTTCGAAATTTTTCTTGAAAAATGTAAATTTAAAAAGAAAAATATTAGCACTTTCAAAAAATAAAGCCAAAGTTATCAGAAAATGCGAATTTAAAAAAAGGCAAATATTTTGAAATATTTATAGAAAGTCTAATTTTCAAAAGAGACCAAGGATTTCGAAAAAAAATTTTAATTTTTAAAATGGTCGACATTTTGAATAATTTTGGGAATGTGAATAAAAAACGAATTTTTGTAAAAATATCGACATTTAAAATGAATTGCAGAGTTTTTAATTAAATTTTCAAAAAGCTAAATTTTTCAAATATTGGAGAAAACTCAAAATTATCGAATAATTCGTAATTATCAAAAAAGTTGAAATTTTGAAAATATAAAATTTTGTAAAAAGTCGAAATTTTCAATAATTCAAGTTTAAAAAGGATCTTTTCTTTTAAGTCGAAGATTTAATTGGAAATGTTTAAAAACTGTATAAATAAAATTTTTAAAAAAGTTGAAACTTTTCAAAAAAAAAGTCAAGTTTTTAAAAAGAGTCGAAACTTTTGAAAAAAAAGTTGAAGTTTTGAAATGGAGTCGAAATTTACGAAATATTAGTCGAAAATTTCAATAAAAGGTTTTAAGAAATGTCTGAAAGGACCAAAAGGACCTAAAGGATCGACAGTTTGCAAAAAATGTCAAAATTAAAAAAATAGTACTATAAAAATTTTTAAGTTTTTCAAAATCAAGGATTTCGAAAAAAATTTTTAATTTTTAAAATGGTCGACATTTTGAATAATTTTGGGAATGTGAATAAAAAACGAATTTTTGGAAAAATATGGACAGTTAAAATAAATTGCAGAGTTTTTAATTAAATTTTCAAATAAGCTGAATTTTTTGAATATCGGAGAAAACTCAAAATTATCAAAAAATTCGTAATTATCGAAAAAGTTGAAATTTTGAAAAGGTAAAGTTTTGAAAAAAAGTCGAAAATTTCAATAGTTCAAGTTTGAAAACAATCATTTCTTTTAAGTCGAAGATTTAATTGGAAATGTTTATAAAAATGTATAAACAAAATTTTAAAAAAAATATAACATTTTTAACAAAGGTCAAGTTTTCAAAAAGAGTCGAAATTTTGAAAAAAAAATTGAAGTTTTGAAATGGAATCGAAATTTCACGAAATATTGGTCGAAAATGTCAATAAAAGATTTTAAGAAATGTCTGACTTGAATAAATCACAATTTTTACATAAAGGAAAAGGTAAAGTTTTGAAAAAGAGTCGAAAATTTCAATAGTTCAAGTTTGAAAACAATCTTTTGTTTTAAGTCGAAGATTTAATTGAAAACGTTTTAAAAAATGTATAAACAAAATCTTAAAAAAATAGAACTTTTTAAAAAAAGTCAGTATCGATTTGAATCTCAATGTAGATGACGTCGATGCATCTTTTGCTAATCTTTTAGATTGGTACGCTTGAGAATGCCAGTTTTGCTGGCAAAATACGTATCGCGTAATTATTTATTTAATTGCCGATGTGGTAAAGGGGTGAAACCTTCTTGGATTTTTTCAAAAAGAGTCGAAATATCGAAAAAAAAATCGAAGTTTTGAAATGGAATCGAAATTTTACGAAATATTATTATTAGTCGAAAATGTCAATAAGAGATTTTAAGAAATGTCTGACTTAAAAAAATCACAATTTTCAAATAAAGGAAAAGGTAAAGTTTCGAAAAATAGTCGAAAATTTTAATAATTCAATTTTAAGTCTAAGATTTAAGTGGAAATGTTTAAAAAAACGTATAAACAAAATTTAAAAAAAAATAGAACTTTTTTTTAAAAAAAGTCAAGTTTTCAAAAAGATCGAAATTATGAAAAAAAAGTCGAAGTTTTGAAATGGAATCGAAATTTTACGAAATATTATTATTAGTCGAAAATGTCAATAAGAGGTTTTAAGAAATGTCTGACTTGAAAAAATCACAATTTTCAAATAAAGGAAAAGGTAAAGTTTCGAAAAAAAGTCGAAAATTTTAATAGTTCAAGTTTGAAGAGAATCTTTTTTTTTAAGTCGAAGATTTAATTGGAAATGTTAAAAAAAAACGTATAAACAAAATTTTTAAAAAATAGAACTTTTTTTAAAAAAGTCAAGTTTTCAAAAAGATCGAAATTATGAAAAAAAAGTCGAAGTTTTGAAATGGAATCGAAATTTTACGAAATATTAGTCGAAAATGTCAATAAAAGATTTTAAGAAATGTCTGACTTAAAAAATCACAATTTTCAAAAAAAGGATCGACAGATTACAAAAAATGTCAAAATTTTGAAAATAGTAGAAAAAAATGGTCAAAATATTTGAGTTTGTCAAAAATTTTAAATTTTGAAAAATGACTAAAATTTTGAAAAATTCAAACATTTAAAAAAAGGCTGCAATTTGCAACAAAGTGGGAATTAAAATAAAAGGTTGAAAAGTGCAGATTTAAGAAAAGGTTAAAATTTGTAATAAAGAATGTCGGAATTTGTTGACAAGGCAAAAATTTTCAAAATCATTCAAATTTCCATAAAGAAGTCAAAATTTTGCAAAAGAAGAAATTTTCAAAAGAAAATAGTCGAAATTTATAGTCGTAATTAGAAGAATATCAAAATTTGCAAAAGATTTGGGAATTTTTATCGAATTTACGAAATTTTAAAAAAGTTTAAATTTTGAATAGTTTTGAAATTTGCACTCAAATTTTCAATAAAAAACAAATTTTTCGAAACCGAAATATTAAAAACAGGTGAAAATCGAGGTTAGGTTAGGTTAGTAGATCGAGGTTTTCAAAACTCGAAATATTGAGAAATTAAAATTTTGGAAAAAGTTTAAAATTTTGGTAGTTACAATTTTGGTAGTTACAATTTTGAATCAAAGTGAGAAACTTTTTTAAAAGTTGAAATTTTAGGTCAAAAATATTAACATTTTGGAACAATGTCAAACATTTCATAAGATTTCAATATTTTTAAAAAAGTCGAAATTTTGAAACAATTTCGAAAATTAAGCAGGAACGAAATTTTCAACAAAAAATCAAAAAATAATCGAAACTGTAAAAAAGTCGAAATTTTGAAAAATAGTTGACCTTTAAATAAAAACCAGTCGAAATTATTAAAAATCGAAATTTTCAATAAAGAAATTACAAGTTTTCAAAAAAAAATTATTAACAAAGATGAAATAAGGAGAAAGTCAAATATTTAAAAATTCAAAAGTTCAGTTTTGAAAAAATTTACATTTTCACAAAAAGTAGGAATTTTCAAATGGTAAAAATTAAAAAAAATATAATAATTAATTTTAAAAAAATTACAAGAAGAAAGACAGAACATCGAAAAATCCAAATATTTAGGAAAATGCGGAAATTTTTAAAAGAGTATTCACAGTTTTTCAAAAAAGTCAATACTTCAAAATAAAAAGGTCGAGATTACAAGAAAAAATCTAAATTTTGCAATACAGTCGAAATTTGGAAAAACAATCCAACCTTTCAAAAAACGCGACATTATCAAAAGTTTTCATTGTCAAGTTTTCAAAGAAATCTAAAATTTTCGAAAAGTAACGTTTTGAAAATGTCGAAATGTTAAAAATTTTAAAACGCTAAACATTGTCGCAGCACCTCCATTAGTTTTGGCCACGAGCCGCCACTGTTCGGAACATTACAAATATGATTCACTTTACCATCAGACTATTTAACTATCTGACTAATCAACTGACTAACTGAGGGAAAGACGATCGCGTATTTATACTGTTCCGGTTTCGAGAACGGATCTCAGCTCTCGCTCACGGAAACGTCTAGAGCGCTTATCTGCCGTATAATTCATTCATGTCTAACTAACTGACTGACTAATTGACTAACTAACTAAGAGAAAGACGATCGCATATTTATACCGTTCCGGTTTTCTAGAACGGATCTCCGTACAGATAAGATTATCGCTGACGGAAACGTCTAGCGCGCTTATCTGCCGTACGATTCATTCATGTCTAACTAACTGACTGACTAACTGAAGGGAAAGACGACCTCGTATTTATACCGTTTCGGTTTTCTAGAACGGATCTCCGTACAGATAAGATTATCGCTGACGGAAACGTCTAACGCGCTTATCTGCCGTACGATTCATTCATGTCTAACTAACTGACTGACTAACTGAGGGAAAGACGACCTCGTATTTATACCGTTTCGGTTTTCTAGAACGGATCTCCGTACAGATAAGATTATCGCTCACGGAAACGTCTAGAGCGCTTATCTGTCGTATAATTCATTCATGTCTAACTAACTGACTGACTACTTGACTAACTAACTGAGGGAAAGACGATCGCATATTTATACCGTTCCGGTTTTCTAGAACGGATCTCCGTACAAATAAGATTATCGCTGACAGAAACGTCTAACGCGCTTATCTGCCGTATAATTCATTCATGTCTAACTAACTGACTGACTAATTGACTAACTAACTAAGAGAAAGACGATCGCATATTTATAACGTTCCGGTTTTCTAAAACGGATCTCCATACAAATAAGATTATTACTGACGGAAACGTCTAGCGCGCTTATCTGCCGTACGATTCATTCATGTCTAACTAACTGACTGACTAACTGAGGGAAAGACGACCTCGTATTTATACCGTTTCGGTTTTCTAGAACGGATCTCCGTACAGATAAGATTATCGCTCACGGAAACGTCTAGAGCGCTTATCTGTCGTATAATTCATTCATGTCTAACTAACTGACTGACTACTTGACTAACTAACTGAGGGAAAGACGATCGCATATTTATACCGTTTCGTTTTTCTAGAACGAATCTCCATACAAATAAGATTATCGTTGACAGAAACGTCTAACGCGCTTATCTGCCGTATAATTCATTCATGTCTAACTAACTGACTGACTAATTGACTAACTAACTAAGAGAAAGACGATCGCATATTTATACCGTTCCGGTTTTCTAGAACGGATCTCCGTACAGATAAAATTATCGCTGACGGAAACGTCTAACGCGCTTATCTGCCGTACGATTCATTCATGTCTAACTAACTGACTGACTAACTGAGGGAAAGACGACCTCGTATTTATACCGTTTCGGTTTTCTAGAACGGATCTCCGTACAGATAAGATTATCGCTCACGGAAACGTCTAGAGCGTTTATCTGCCGTATAATTCATTCATGTCTAACTAACTGACTGACTACTTGACTAACTAACTGAGGGAAAGACCATCGCATATGTATACCGTTCCGGTTTTCTAGAACGGATCTCCGTACAAATAAGATTATCACTGACGGAAACGTCTAGCGCGCTTATCTGCCGTACGATTCATTCATGTCTAACTAACTGACTGACTAACTGAGGGAAAGACGACCTCGTATTTATACCGTTTCGGTTTTCTAGAACGGATCTCCGTACAGATAAGATTATCGCTCACGGAAACGTCTAGAGCGCTTATCTGTCGTATAATTCATTCATGTCTAACTAACTGACTGACTACTTGACTAACTAACTGAGGGAAAGACGATCGCATATTTATACCGTTCCGGTTTTCTAGAACGGATCTCCGTACAAATAAGATTATCGTTGACAGAAACGTCTAACGCGCTTATCTGCCGTATGATTCATTTACTAACTAACTGACTGACTAACTGAGGGAAAAACGACCGCGTATTTATACCGTTCCGGTTTTCTAGAACGGATCTCCGTACAAATAAAATTATCGCTCACGGAAACGTCTAGAGCGCTTATCTGCCGTATGATTCATTTTCGCGTCCGCTGTCCATTATCAAATGTTTCTAGAGAGTTCCTTACGCTACATTAGTCTCTATACTACACAATCACTAATAAAAATTTTATAACTGCAGTTTGTTACAGTATTTAATAGTGATTGGCCCTAAGTTTAAACTTTTTTCACTTTTTGTA
Source organism: Dastarcus helophoroides (assembly GCA_028583605.1). NCBI lineage: Eukaryota > Metazoa > Arthropoda > Insecta > Coleoptera > Bothrideridae > Dastarcus > Dastarcus helophoroides. Next base: position 41,483,123 of record CM053330.1, on the reverse strand, counting down.
GGGAAAACTTTTTTAGGCGTGTTGAGGGGGTTTTAGCGGGGGGTAAACTTAGGCGTCATCATCACGCGTGACCATCACGCTAATTTGTGTCATCAACAATGTTAACAGCTAACAGTAACGCGGTTTGAATTAAAAAAAAAAATAAATAATAAGAAAGAGCATTTTATCCACATCAGACGGTTTCGACGAATTCTAAAATATTTTTTCGACTTTTTTAACTACAAGAGGCCCAACTTTTTATTGAAAGACACTGTATAATTAAAATTAACTGTCCGCCTAGCCCATTATTAATGTTCATTGTAGTCTAGCACGCTCACATACCAAATTTATTCAGCATTCATTCGCAGAATTTTCCGGTTACACGTGAAAAGCGTTGATTAAATATTTATTTCACGAGTTCTGGAAATGAAGGGAGTTCGAATAAGGGTGATTCAAAATTTCTTAATCGAGCCAGCTGAATCCGGTCTTAATCTGCATTATTATTCCGTGAAGCTTTGCGCCTCTAACTTGGAGCCTAGGAGCGGCAGCCTGTAATCCCTGAATTCAGCCCTAGCCAGACGGCAGACTGCCTTAGAATGTCAATAGAACGACCAGATTCAATAAATCGAAATATACACTAGTTGGACACCTATTGGAAATGGATATATGATTATATGTTGTAAGTTTTGCCTAAGAAAAGCAATTGATTGAATTAAAACCAGTTGAAATATAAAACTTGTCCCCTGAAAACAAGAAAGATTAAAAAACACAACAAAGGTTGGACAAGTTTTATATTTCAGTTTTAGAAGATAACCAAGGACCAGTCCGTTCCACCAAAAAAAAACCAGTTGTTTGAATGAAATGAACGAATGATTAAATGAAATGAATCAGTTGAATTCCATATTCAATTAATTCGAATTCCTCATGAACAGATCGATAATGGAGGACCCGATACTTAACTTACTCAAATAATTTTGCTGGCGTAGTATCCACGTATACGAAGCTTAACCGAAGATAAATCTGAATTAAATAAGATGCTTCTAACGTGGAATCTAGGCTGGTGTTGCTGTAATATACTGTAACGAACTGACCTGATAAAAATCGCGAAGTATATGGGCCGCCTTACGAGAACGTATCCTAGTGATGTTATCGAGGTGCAAGTTTATAAAAATCTAGACTTTTTCCAGCATGGAAACCTCCAGAAGCAAGTATCTGGTGTAAATATATGCGCACCCCTATTGTGATTCAATCAGTATGGTATCCAGGTATCGGGGACATTAATATAGCAAACTGTTGTGTTAGTGATTGTATAGTGTAAGGAACTCTCTGGAAATATTTGATAATGGAAAGCGGCCGCGCGAATGACACGGCAAATAGACGCTCCAAAAGTTTCCGCAAACGATAATCTTATCTGATAACGAAGGCTTCCACGGCCAGAGTGTCAGTATAGGATATACTTCTTCCGGGATTGGACCGTGTCAAAGAACTACTAAGTGTTCGACGTTTCGCCCACCATCGTAGGAGGCTTCTTCAGGAACAAAGGAAGGAAACTATAAATGAAAAGAGAAATATGAGGGAATATGCAAAAATGAAAAGGCCAATTTCAAAACATCAGAGGACTCAGTGTGTCCACCATACCAGAGCAAGTATCTGGTTTAAATATATGCGCACCCCTATTGTGATTCAATCAGTATGGTATCCAGGTATCGGGAACATTAATATAGCAAACTGTTGTATTAGTGATTGTATAGTGTAAGGAACTCTCTGGAAATATTTGATAATGGGAAGCGGCCGCGAGAATGCTACGGCAGATAAGCGCTCCAAAAGTTTCCGCAAACGATAATCTTATCTGATAACGAAGGCTTCCACGGCCAGAGTGTCAGTACAGGATATACTTCCTCCGGGATTGGACCGTGTCAAAGAACTACTAAAAGTGTTCGACGTTTCGCCCACCATCGTAGGGGGCTTCTTCAGGAACAAAGGAAGGAAACTATAAATGAAAAGAGAAATATGGGGGAATATGCAAAAATGAAAAGACCATTTCAAAACATCAGAGGACTCAGTGTGTCCACCATACCAGGGCAAGTATGGTGTAAATACTCTTCTGACCATGTGATCAATCAGGTATAAGTATCGGGGACATTAATATAGCAAACTGTTGTGTTAATGATTGTATAGTGTAAGGAACTCTCTGGAAATATTTGATAATGGGAAGCGGCCGCGAGAATGATGCGGCAGATAGACGCTCCAAAAGTTTCCGCAAACGATAATCTTATCTGATAACGAAGGCTTCCACGGCCAGAGTGTCAGTACAGGATATACTTCTTCCGGGATTGGACCGTGTCAAAAAACTACTAAAAGTGTTCGACGTTTCGCCCACCATCGTAGGGGGCTTCTTCAGGAACAAAGGAAGAAAACAATAAATGAAAAGAGGAATATGGGGGAATATGCAAAAATGAAAGAATGAAGAGACCAATTTTAAAACATCAGAGCACGGTAACTCAGTGTGTCCACCATACCAGAGGCAAAACTCTTCTGAATTGAAATCGGTACAAAGGATAAGAAAGTTTAGACAGAAGAGCACGGTAACTCAGTATGTCTACCATACCAGAGGCCAAACCAGAGGCGAAACCAGAGGTGAAACTCTTCTGGAGGTATGGAGGAGTAGTTGTGAGTGGTTGTGTGTGGAATAATGCTTTTAAGGTTAGCCAAATAATTTCATTTTTTGGTTTTGAATCTCGAAAGTATTTCCCTGCTACAATTTATCCGGTAACGCTGCTTACATTGACAACTGTGCACCTCGTTAATCAATCGAATTCATGTTCCCCCAAAAGTTGTTACCGAATATTTCCCTGGTAGAAAAGATTGTGGCAAAGATGTTTAAAAAGCAACAAATAATTCTAATTGCAGCTAAAATATATTTGAAGTTCACCACAACCGGTTGCTAGCGGAGAAAGAGAGTGCAAAGGATCATTATATGTTAGAAGCTGGGTTTCGTGGCCCCAGTGGCAACTCATTTTATTAACTCGCGCACCTTTAACTAAACGAAACGATGCGGTACCAAATTTTCCATATTTTATCCGAAACTAGGGGAGTTTAATTTATTCCCTACACTAGTAAAGGAGTTTAAGTTCATTCCTTACTAGTGTATGGAAAAAACTAAATTTCCCTTCTGATAATCTTATCTGTGCAGAAATCCGTTCTAGAAACTGGAAAGGTATAAATACGCGGTCGTTTTTCCCTCATCTAGTCAGACAATTAGTTCGACAGTCAGTCTGCTAGTTAAGTGAATCATAATCGGGGTGTTCCGAAATAAGTTTGGAAATAAAGTGTCCAAATTTCAAATAAAGTCAAAATTACCAAAAATGTTTAAATGTATGTTAGTTAAAACTTAAAAAAAAAAGTTAAAAAAATCACAAATATTAAAAACAAATTCGTTACAATTCACGAACCGATAACACGCAACAATATTCAGTAATTTATTAATTCTTGTCGTATCACGTTCTAACTCTTAGTGTAATTAAAGTGTTTTCAAAGCGTTTATAAATAAAATATAAAATAAATCTGTACAAACGAACCTAACGTAACAAAACTAATGAAAAAACTACTTCTTTGTTCTACAACGCCGCAACCAACCATTTTACATATTAACTTTGTTTAAAAACTACATATTTTGCGCGTTGCTTACCAGTGATTTCCGCTCAAAGTTGCGATTAAAGTCATCGCATAAAATATTTAAAGCGATACCCCCAGAGAGAATAATGATGCTTCCTGTAATGCAAGTAAACGACCCTCGATGCCCCTAAGGTGAATATTATGGTAATACGAGGAGGATTTTTCCCAAAGCTGCACCATTTTTATAAAAGTTGGAAATAAGGACTCAGCGATTCGCGAAAAAACTTATGACTGCAATAAAGTAGAAACTTTTCTCTTTATTTAGGAGTAAATTTCCTGAATCGCGAAGTGCGCGCCTTGTAAATGCGGATAATACTTTCCTCGAATCGCTTTTATACTTTTTGAAGACATTTTCTTGCGTCGTTCGCAGCAATAATTAAAATTCTCGACTGAAATATTGAAGACAATTTGACGTAAATGTATCATGTGTATCTTGGTGATCTCAGTCCTAATATATTCAGTTCGACCGGTGCATAAATAACTAGTTTTTATTAACTGAATGCATAAAGTATCGTAGTTAAAGTCTTCCGGTTTGATCAACAAGTTGTATCATTAAAATAGCATCAATTCGAGTATAGTAACTGATAGCAGATGTAAAATATTGAAAGCAGTTATAATGTTAGTACTTTCGTTTGTTTAATTAATTAATTAATAATAATAAGTTAATTACGCACCATGAATTTAAGAATGTATAATGTATGATGGTTCCCAATGTCAAAATTAAGCATGAAAGCAGCATTTGCGATCCTGAGTAGATAGACTAGGCGGGTTCTAGCTCAAAATTCCAAGGAGATTCATTTCTACAATTTTGTCTCTAAAGTCAGCTAAAATCAATTGCTAGATAGCTTCTACTAAAGACGGTAACGAGAGTGGTACCTAACACTTATAAAAAGACACTTTCAATTAAAGCAATGACTTACTGGAAACAAAATTAGGAGCCAATACGTAGTAACATAATTATCTCTAAAATGTATCCACCTATCTAGTTAAGATACTAGTAATTTGAATATATCTAGCGATATTGGAATAAAATACTAAAGATTTCGGTATTAATTTGGATTGGGTATTTATTTGGATTAGGTATTAGCTTGGATTAGGTATTAGTTTGGATTAGATACTTATTAAGGAACTAGTCGTTTATTCGATCAGATTACATTTCAGGAACCTTTAGATTTTTGTCAAACGTTAATAGTTAATTTTAGGGTAACTTGCCCTACGCATACCCTCCTTTTCACCTCGTGGATTTTGAATCTTTGAATCATTCAATCTATCAAAATGTGGTTAAAACGATGTCATGTATTACCAACTTACCAACTTGAATCTATCAAATTATGGTTAAAACGATGTCATGTATTACCAAGGTTGAGTTCTGCAGCAGAATAAGAACTCTCAGTCTCTCGTATTTTCAGTTTTACCGCCGCATGGCCACGCAGATATAAAATGCGATAAGCAAAATAAACACTGCTGCGCCTTGGCGAGAATATCTCATACAAAGTGATGAGCTAACGCCATTTACTATTAGTATATGATATATACTATCAGTACAGTATATGGTGTATACTATCAGTATATGTTTAACGCCTGTAGGCAAATTTAAATCCAATGGTGTCTATTATTCATTACCTACTTCTCTTAGGGTTTCAGTGCCCATTTTTAAGTTCTTAGAAGTTGAATTTTGAAAAATCTTCCCCTAGTGCTCACCTACGTTATACGTAACCTTCGTGTGCAAAATTCCATTCTTGTAGAGCCGCAGGTTTAAGGCTGTGTGTCGTCTGTCAGTCAGTGATAGAGTTTTATTAGTCTCTGGTTTTATTAAATGGATGGATAGAGATTTTAAAACCACTTGTTGACACGTGATGATTTTTACACCATGTTAATACTACTGGTTCTGGATTTTATAAATGCAACAACGTCTTTGTGAGATTTTGAATAGCATTATAATAAATTCCATAACATATAGCGCTTAATGAAAATGCTTTAGCTTCCCATGGTCTCTTGTTTATGACCGTAATTGAACAAAGAATTTAAAATGCGTTACAGGCTTAAATGTTTTAATATTTAAAACAACGTCCTTGTGTAGGTTTCAAGCGAGTTCATTTTTCTTGAATACAACTAATTTTTGTTTTTGTTTTCTTGCAATCTTAGTGAATATGTACAATAAGACATACATACAGTCATTAGATGTTTTAAACTGCTAATAACTTGTAGTAATTTAAATAGTTAAGTGTTAAAATAACTTTAACTTATGAACCCATTCGTATGAGGGGTGACCATTTAACTAAAGCAAAGTTTTTTCTTTGAGAGACTAATTTTTTAACCATTATGTTCCAACCACAGAACGGAACGTTAATTTCTGAATCTCTCCATCAAAATAAACGCATCAAAAATAAGAAATCTCATAAAAGAATTTAAAACATCTGATTTTAAAATTTCGTTCAATCACCCTTACGTACTCATGAACTATATGGAATTCCCTGTGCACGCTCTTCAAGTGACTCCATAACTCTGTTTCCTGCTTCGATGTATGACAAACCATGTACTTCCCTCATAAAAATATTTAAAACGTCTGGTTTTAAGATTTCGTTCGATCACCCTTACGTGCTCGTAAACTATGGAGTTCCTTAGGAGACACACTTCTCAAGTGCCTTAAGGCTGAAGTGACCATAATTGTCCCTATCACTAAGGTTCGAAACCATTTGCAATTTTCATAAAGTTCGAGTGTCAGTCTCTTGACCTCTACAGCCAGGCACAATATCTGACCTACCCTAATTCGTTCCGGACCTTTTGGTCTTAATGCTTCTTTACCAGTCGGATTATATCTGTATCTGGTTAACAGCGACTTTACTGACGAGGCCAAAGAAAGACGAAATCGGACTATGGTTAGTTGGTTGTAAATATGTTCAACTTTTAAGAGGTTTGGTTGAGAATTCTTGGAAACTATTTGAAAATACGTGAAAACCTATATGTTTACGTCGTTTCATAATTTGGGAACGTTAATTTATAAAGCTCTCCATTAAAGTAAACGCATCAGAAGTAGAAAATCTCATAAAAATATTTAAAACGTCTGGTTTTAAGATTTGGTTCGATCACCCTTACGTGCTCGTGAACTATGGAGTTCCTTAAGAGACTCACTTCTCAAGTGCCTTAAGGCTGAAGTAACCATAATTGTCCCTATCACCAAGGTTCGAAACCATTTGCAACTTTCATAAAGTTCGAGTGTCAGTCAGTATTATATATCCTGGCCTTTACAGCCAGGCTCAATATCTGACCTACACTAATTCGTTCCGGACCTTCTGGTCTTAATGCTTCTTTGCCAGCCGGATTATATCTGTATCTGGTTAACAGCGACTGGATTGACGAGGCCAAAGAAAGACGAAATCGGACTATGGTTTATTGGTAGTAAATATGTACAACTTTTAAGAGGTTTGGTTAAGAATTCTTGGAAACTATTTGAAAATACGTGAAAACCTATCTGTTCACGTAGTTTCGTAATTTGGGAACGTTAACTTATAAAGCTCTCCATTAAAGTAAACGCATCAGAAGTAGAAAATCTCATAAAAATGTTTAAAACGTCTGGTTATATGTTTACGTCGTTTCGTAATTTGGAAACGTTAATGTATCAAAATCTCCATTAAAGTAAAGGCATCAGAAGTAGAAAATCTCATAAAAATATTTAAAACGTCTGGTTTTAAGATTTGGTTCGATCACCCTTACGTGCTCGTGAACCAAGAAGTTCCTTATGAGACTCGCTTTTCAAGTGCCTTAAGGCTGAAGTAACCATAATTGTCCCTATCACCAAGGTTCGAAACCATTTGCAACTTTCATAAAGTTCGAGTGTCTGTCAGTATTATATATCCTGGCCTTTACAGCCAGGCTCAATATCTAACCTACACTAATTCGTTCCGGACCTTCTGCTCTTAATGCTTCTTTGACAGCCGGATTATATCTGTATCTGGTTAACAGCGACTGGATTGATGATGCCAAAGAAAGACGAAATCGGACTATGGTTTGTTGGTTGTAAATATGTTCAACTTTTAACAGGTTTGGTTGAGAATTCTTGAAAACTATTTGAAAACACATGAAAACCTATCTGTTTACGTCGTTTCGTAATTTGGGAACGTTAATTTATAAAGCTCTCCATTAAAGTAAACGCATCAGAAGTAGGAAAATCTCATAAAAATGTTTAAAACGTCTGGTTTTAAGATTTGGTTCGATCACCCTTACGTGCTCGTGAACTATGGAGTTCCTTATGAGACTCGCTTTTCAAGTGCCTTAAGGCTGAAGTGACCATAATTGTCCCTATCACCAAAGTTCGAAACCATTTGCAACTTTCATAAAGTTCGAGGGTCAGTCAGTATTATATATCCTGGCCTTTACAGCCAGGCTCAATATCTGACCTACACTAATTCGTTCCGGACCTTCTGGTCTTAATGCTTCTTTGCCAGCCGGATTATATCTGTATCTGGTTAACAGCGACTGGATTGACGAGGCCAAAGAAAGACGAAATCGGACTATGGTTAGTTGGTTGTAAATATGTTCAACTTTTAAGAGGTTTGGTTGAGAATTCTTGGAAACTATTTGAAAACACATGAAAATCTATCTGTTTACGTTGTTTCGTAATTTGGGAACGTTAATTTATAAAGCTCTCCATTAAAGTAAACGCATCAGAAGTAGAAAATCTCATAAAAATATTTAAAACGTCTGGTTTTAAGATTTGGTTCGATCACCCTTACGTGCTCGTGAACTATGAAGTTTCCTTATGAGACTCGCTTTTCAAGTGCCTTAAGGCTGAAGTGACCATAATTGTCCCTATCACCAAAGTTCGAAACCATTTGCAACTTTCATAAAGTTCGAGGGTCAGTCAGTATTATATATCCTGGCCTTTACAGCCAGGCTCAATATCTGACCTACACTAATTCGTTCCGGACCTTCTGGTCTTAATGCTTCTTTGCCAGCCGGATTATATCTGTATCTGGTTAACAGCGACTGGATTGACGAGGCCAAAGAAAGACGAAATCGGACTATGGTTCGTTGGTAGTAAATATGTACAACTTTTAACAGGTTTGGTTGAGAATTCTTGAAAACTATTTAAAAACACATGAAAACCTATATGTTTACGTCGTTTCGTAATTTGGGAACGTTAATTTATAAAGCTTAAAAGCTTAAAGCTTAAAACTTTTAAAAAAAGTGGAAATTTTCAAAAGTCAAATTTTTCAAATAAGAGTCCAATTTACTGCATAAAATACAAATTTCTAGAAAAAGTCAATATTTTAAAAAAAAAGTCAAAACTTCGAAAAATAGTAGGTAAACATTTTGAACAAAGGTGAAGATGGGAACGTGGAAATTTTCAGAAAGGTAGAAATTTTTAGAAAAAAAATATTTCACCACAATTAAATTTGCAAAAAAAGTCAAAATTTTAAAAGAAGTTTTAATTTAGTAAATAACCCAAATGGAATGAATAAAAAGAAACTGAAGAAAGGTGAAACTGTGAAAGGATTAAAATTGTCAAAATAAGTTGAAATTTTACAAGTATGGTGAAAGTTTAAAAAAATGGAAAATTTGAAATTCGAATTTTCAAAATATAAAACGAAATATTAAAAAGTCGAAGTTTTCAGTAAAAATTGAAGTCAGATTTAAGAAAAGAGTCTAAATGTTGAGAACAAGTCGAAATCTTGAAAAATGCCAAAAAAAAAATGACGAATTTCAAAAAAAGTCGGATTTGCAAAATCCTCGAGATTTTGAGAGCCTAAATTTAAAAACAAAAATTTTCAATAAAAAAAAGAGAATTGTGAAAAAGGGTCAAAATTTGCAAAACAAAGTCAAAATTTGCAAAACATAAAGTCAAAATTTACAAAAACAAGGACAAAAATTTGAAAAAAGTTTATCTTTTCCAAAAAGTTCAAAACTTCGAGACAGAGTCAAAATATTCAGAAAAAAAAATAATAATTAAAATTTTTCAAAAAGGTGGAAAATATTAAAAAAGTCGAAACGTTAAATAAAAATTGAAGTAGCTTTTTAAAAAAAGTCTAGATGTTGAGAAAAAACCGAAATCTTGTAAAATGTCGAATAAAAAAAATTAAGCATTTCAAAAGCCGAATTATTTAAATTCGGCTTTTGAAATGCTTAATTTAGACCATTTAGGTCGGATTTGCAAAATAGACGAGATTTCGAGGGCCAAAGTTTAAAAAAAAATTTTCAATAAAAGGACGAGAATTTTGAAAAGAAGTCAAAAATTTGTAAAACAAAGTCAAAATTTGCAAAACAAAGTCAAAATTTGCAAAACAAAGTCAAAATTTGCAAAAACAAGGTTAAAAAATTGGAAAACTTTAAATTTTCCAAAAAATTCAAAACTAGTCAGAAAAAAATAAAAATTGAAATTTTGAAAACATCCAACTATTTAAAAAGGTGGGAATTTTCCAAAAAAGTCCCATTTTTCAAATAACACTCCAATTTACTACATAAGTCAAAACTTCTAGAAAAAATCGATATTGTCAAAAAAAAAACTTCGAAAAATAGTAAACATTTTGTACAAAAGTCGAAATTGGAACGTGGCCATTTTGAAAAAAGTATAAATTTTCAGAAAAAAAAAATTTCACCGTAACTAAATTTATAGAAAAAGTCAACATTTTAAATTTAGCAAGTAATCCAAGTGGATTGAACAAAAAGAAATTAAAGAAAGGCTTCTTGTGAAAGGATTGAAATAGTCAAAATAATTCAAAATTTCGAAATATAGTGAAAGTTTAAATAAATAGAAAATGTGAAATTCGAAATTTTCAAAATATAAAACGAAATACTACAAAAGTCGAAACGTGCAATAAAAATTAAAGTCAGGTTTTTAAAAAAGTTAAAATGTTGAGAAAAAGCCCAAATCTTGTAAAATGTCGAATTAAAAAAAATGAGGCATTTTAAAAGTTGAATTTAAAAAAAGTTGGATTTGCAAAATAGTCTCGAGATTTCGAGAGCCAAAGTTTAAAAAGAAAAATGTTCAATAAAAGACGAGAATTTTGCAAAGAAGTCAAGATTTGCAAAACAAAATCAAAATTTGCAAAACAAAGTCAAAATTTGCAAAATAAAGTTAAAATTTACAAAAAACAAGAACAAAAATTTGGAAAAAGTTTACATTTTCCAAAAAGTTCAAAACTTTGAGATAGAATGAAAATATTCAAAAAAATAATAATAATTGAAATTTTGAAAACATCCAACCTTTCAAAAAGGTGGGAATTTTCCAAAAAAGTCAAATTTTTCAAATAACAGTCCATTTTATTACATAAAAGTCGAAAGTGGATATTGTCAAGAAAAAAACTTCGAAAAATAGTAAACATTTTGTACAAGGGTCGAATTTGGAACGTAGACATTTTGACAAAAGTACAAATTTTCAGAAAAAAAATATTTCACCATAATTAAATTTACAAAAAAGTCACAATTTTGAAAGGAGTTTTAATTTAGCAAGTAACCCAAATGGACTGAACAAAAAGAAACTGAGAAAAGGCGAAATTGTGAAAGGATTAAAACTGTCAAAATAAGTCAAGTTTCAAAATATGGAAATTTAAAAATATGGAAAATTTGAAACTCGAAATTTTAAAAATATAAAACGAAACATTAAAAAAGTCCAAACGTTCAATAAAAATTAAAGTAGCTTTTTAAAAAAAGTCTAGATCTTGAGAAATCTTGTAAAATGTCGAATAAAAAAAATGAAGCATTTCAGAAGTCGAATTAAAAAAAAGTCGGATTTGCAAAATAGTCGAGATTTCGAGGGTCAGAGTTTAAAAAGAAAAATTTTCAATAAAAGGATGAGAATTTTGAAAAGAAGTCAAGATGTGCAAAACAAAATCCAAATTTACAAAAACAAGAACAAAATTTGGTTCGATCACCCTTACGTGCTCGTGAACTATGAAGTTCCCTATGAGACTCGCTTTTCAAGTGCCTGAAGGCTGAAGTAACCAGAGCCATAATTTTGTCCCTATCAGCTAGATTCGAAACCTTTTGCAAGTTTCATAAACGTATTTGTTTACGTTGTGTCGTAATTTTAGCAACGGAACGTTTATTTCTGAACCTCTCCCCTGACATAAATGCATCAGGAGTAGGAAATTTTATGAAAGTATTTAAAACGTCTCGTTTTAAAATTTTGTTCGATAACCCTTATGTGCTCCTGAACTATGAGACTGGTTTTTGAAGTGCCTGAAGGCCAAAGTAACTAGAGCCATTATTAACCCTATCACCCAGATTCAAAACTTTTTGCAACTTCCATAAATTTGTTCGAGTGTCTGTCAGCATTATATATCCCGGCCTTTACAGCCAGGCTCAATATCTGACCTATACTAATATCGTTCCAGACCTTCTGGTCTTAATGTTTCTTTGCCAGTCGGATTATATCTGTATCTTGTAAGGCTTTTACAAGCGCACACAATGTTTAAACTTGTTTCCTTTTCAATCCCATGCAGTCCACAGATGTCGATGGTTTCTACTAGGTTAAGTTTAACCAGGTGTTCTTTAAAGTTCCCATGGGTAGTGAGCAGAACTAGTGCTTTGCTTAGCATGCTTTTGTTCATTACAATAAGTGCCTTGATGGCAAGAGTTTATCCATCAACAATCTTGCTTGTTTGCATATGCTTGCTTGCCTGTCTGTGATTATGTTAGTCCACCAGTAAATTCTTGGCAGCTTTTTGAGAACCCTGAAAACGTATCTGTTTACGTTTTTCGTAATTTATGCGACGGAACGTTAATTTCCGAATCTCTTCATCAAAATAAACGCATTAAAAATAAGAAACCTTATAAAAGAATTTAAAACATCTGGTTTTAAAATTTCGTTCAATCACCCTTATGTACTCATGAACTATATGGAACTCCTTGTGCACGCTCTTCAAATGACTCCATAACTTCTGCTTCGATGTATGACAAACCATATACTTCTGGAGTCATCTCATGAAGATATTTAATTAGAGTAGATAATCTAGAAGAGATCTGGACCACGGAATGACGGAAAATTTAAATGTCGAATGGTCTCTCCAATTAATATACTAAACACTTCCATTTGTTTCAGCTGGACTTTCAGAAATTTCAAAATTGACAAAACGAATTTTTTTAAGCAGTTGTTTTGGCGTTCTCTTGGCACATATTTCGCGCCATTTTGTGGTCCATAACCCTCCTAAATCATCCACTGTAATTCAATATTACTACGTTTACACTATTCTATACATTTCTCGTCAAGACAAAATATATTAAGTGTCAACTCAACTGAGAGAAACTATCCCAGACTCTCAACTGTGTAAATAAGTCTCGGAAAATATTACCAGCGACCTCAGTGTACTGATGAGGCCAAGGAAGGACGAAATCGGACTATGGTGTGTTGGTTGTAAATATTTTCAACTTTTAACGGGTTTGACTCGTTCATTACAGAACATCTAATTGACAGAATCTTGCTAATTAAGTGTTAAATATAACCATGACAGAAGAATGATAGCGCGAGTTAGAATTGTAAGTATACGAAACGAGTTAGAATTGTAAGTATACGAAACGAATTTCTTTAAACTTTGACCGTTTGAACGAAGTATATTAATTTTATTAAGCCTGTCAAAATCTTGGCAATAACACAAATTACAATAAAAGCGAACGACTCAACTTAATCTTCCTATAATGCCATCGTAATTTAAGCAGTGTTGCTTTGAAGCCAATGGTATGGACTCTTCTGCATTAATGTCCTGAAGAGCTTTAAGCTGTAAATATCGACAGTTATTTCAAAGCAGCTCATATTAAATTATTGTGTCTTAAATCGGGAAAGTATCCTACAGAGACAATTTCATTGGTACAGGACCTTCGGCTGACAAGCACGAAAACAAATCAAGTCAGAAATGCCACGAAAGTTGGTTGTCATTTCGACATTCTGTGTGGCGAATTTGAACATCGCAACCACTAACTTCACTGCAATATTAACACTTATAACATGTTGGTTGTGATAACGAAGTCTTCCACGACCAGATTCAGTACAGGATATACTTCTTCTGGGATTGGACCGTGTCAAAGAACTACTAAAAGTGTTCACCCACCATCGTAGGGGGCTTCTTCCGGAACAAAGAAAAGAAACAATAAATAAAAATGGGAATATGAGGGAATATGCAAAAATGAAAGAATGAAAAAGGGCCAATTTCAAAACATCAGAGCAGGGTAACTCAGTATGTCCACCATACCAGAGGCGAAACTCTTCTGAATTGAACATTGGTACAAAGGATAAGAAAGTTTAGACAGAAGAGCACGGTAACTCAGTATGTCCATCATACCAGAGGCGAAACCAGAGGCGAAACTCTTCTGGAGGTGTGGAGGAGTGGTTGTGAGTGGTTGTGTGTGGAATAATGGTTTTAAGGTTCGCCAAGTAATTTCATTTTTTGGTTTTGAATCTCGAAAGTATTTCCCTGCTACAATTTATCCGGTAATGCTGCTTGCATTGACAACTGTGCACCTCGTTAATCAATCGAATTCATGTTCCCCAAAAGTTGTTAACCAAATATTTCCCTGGTACAAAAGATTGTGGCAAAGATGTTTAAAAAGCAACAAATAATTCTAATTGCAGCTAAAATATATTTGAAGTTCACCACAACCGGTTGCTAGCGGAGAAAGAGAGTGCAAAGGATCATTATATGTTAGAAGCTGGGTTTCGTGGCCCCAGTGGTAACTCATTTTATTAACTCGCGCAACTTCAACTAAACGAAACGATGCGGTATCAGATTTTCCATATTTTATCCGAATTCATGTTCCCCAAAAGTTGTTACTGAATATTTCCCTGGTAGAAAAGGATTGTGGCAAAGATGTATAAAAAGCAACAAGTAATTCTAATTGTAAGAGCAGCTAGAATACATTTGAAATTTACCACGACCAGTTGCTAGTGGACAAAGAGAGTGCAAAGGATCATTATATGTTAGAAGCTGAGGTTTCGTGGCCCCAGTGGTAACACATTTCATTAACTCGTGCAGCTTCAACTAAACGAAACGATCCGGTACCAGATTTTACACATTTTATTCGAAACTAGGGGAGTTTAGTCTATTCCCTACATAAGTAAGGGAGTTTAAGTTCATTCCTTCCTAGTGTAAGGAATAATCTAAATTCCCCTAGTTTCCCTAAACCTCCTAGTTTCTCTAAACGTTCCTGGTTTCCCTAAACTTCCTAGTTTCTCTAAACTTCCTGGTTTCCCTAAACTTCCTAGTTTCTCTAAACTTCCTGGTTTCCCTAAACTTCCTAGTTTCTTTAAACTTCCGGATTTCCCCAAACCTCCTAGTTTTCCTAAACTTCCTAGTTTTGTAACCCTCTAGATAGAACCAAACAGTACGACGACTGATTATTTCAGTGAATTAGGAACGAGATAGCTTTAGAGTGCCGTTGCTTACCTGCCCCGGATTGAAAACTACCAGACATAATAACTGGACTAGTCTGCTAGAGGTTACCTCAAACCATATCTCGATACGATAACGCACTATCACACTACCACCCTAACGAAGTCTCTATGAAATTGTTTTTTCAATAACTCCTGTCACCAAATGTGACCAAATTCGCATTCTATCAAATTCTGTTATTTAGTTTTTTCGAAGATAGTGTAACGAAATTAAATTGTAGAATTTAGTACGTAAGAAAATTTTCTAGAAAGATCTGATAAGGGAAAGCGGCCGCGATAATGAAGCAAACGGCAGATAAGCGTTCCAGAAATTTCGGCAAACGATAAGCCTTATTTGCTGAAAACTTCCAGAACCCGAACCAGAGATCTATATAGGGGGTCCGGTTGGCTTTCCCTCTATATAGGGGGGCCAGTCAGTTAGACAGTATAGTTAGTGAGTTAGTAGTTAGACGTCAATGAGTTCATTATTCAGTTGTAGGGTTCCGAGATTAGTTTGGTAATAAAGTGAGTATTATTCAGCAAGTGTTAATAATCATTTTGAACCGATAAGCCCGAGTTTTTCGTACAAAAATGTTAGAGTTCAATTATTAACGCGTTCATATATTAAAGATTCAAAACCCTGGGTTTATGTTGAAGCTCATAATCATAACAAAAGGAAGATGTGTATCTAATTAAGCATTTCTCACCGATAATGTAATAGATCTAGATTAAATGACTGTGGGATGCAAGTTTGTTCTGTTAATTAAAGCAGTGATTGATGGCCCTAATTATACCCTATATATTATGAATGTATTAATACTCGAGCATAGTAAAGTAAATTTATTTAGTTCAAACCAATTCCGGATTATTTTGTGTATATGGTGATTTAATCCCATTGCAACTATCTACCGTTAACCACTTGCTAATTATATGCTGATTCCGACACTTTTTTGCTACTGACATGTTGGGAAAATGTGGATATCTGGTTAGTGAAGAATTTAAGAATGCAATCTCGTTGTGTCCGCAGTGGAGTGTGGCTAAACGAATAAATCAAACTTTGAAATATAAATTGAGTTACCTACCATTAACAGCCGTAATTGAGTTTGTAAAAAAGGATATTAGATGAAATATGTTCTTAGACTTCCACTTAATGCCAAGTTAAAACTGATTCGATTTTTCATTTACAACTTACGATGACCGCATTCGAAGAAAGTGCTCTGTTTAAGTTATGGATTTATGTTCAACATTAAATCGATATGATTATAATTTGCTCGATAATTGGAACCTCAGAATCGACCATGTCAACAGCAGTTATCAACATTTGAAAGAAATAGTCTTTGAAAAATAAATCTCAAGAACGGTTCTTTTGTATGATGATAAAAATTACATTATAAAATCCATTTTTTGAAGTGAAAACTTCTTTAGGAGCGTTTAGTAACTTTTGATATGGGAAACTTATGGTTTTGCACACCATCACGCTAATTTGCGTCGTCATCACACTAATTCGTCGTCATCACACTAATTCGAACACCATCACGCTAATTCGAACACCATTACGCTAACTCTCATTACAAAGTATGCTCATTCGTTCCGAAAGCATAAGGAACGACTTAAATTCAATCCATTCGTAAAGGGTAGCCCTAGCTATTGTGTTAATAGTTGTATAAAGCATAAAATCAAAAACCATAATTTTAAATATAAACTACTATCAGTAACTTTAACACGTTAATTCCTGATTTTAATATTTTATCTGTTAATAATGATAAACATGCGATGCGATGGCAAGTTCACCAAAGATTTCCTTGTGTTACGCGCTTATCAGTTCGAATTGATTAACACGTGAATTGAATAATACCCACTTTATTTTCAAACTCAACCCGGATCACTACAACTGACTGACTTCTAACTGCTAACTCACTACTTAACTAGGCAGACTCTAACTAACTCCCTCGAGGGAAAGCTGACCGCCTTATATAGTTTTGGCTCCCGGGTTCTAGAAAAATCACGCAGATAAGGCTTATCGTTTGCCGAAATTTCTGGAACGCTTATCTGCCGTTTGTTTCGTTATCGCGGCCGCTTTCCCCTTATCAGATCTTTCTAGAAACTTTTCTTACGCACTTAATTCTATTCCAAATTCTATTCTATCTATTTACATTCCGTTACACTTGTTATGATATTCACTGGATTTTCTAATGAAATATATAAGTAACTGCCAACTGTGATGCAAAAAAAACTAATTGAATTTATCTTCGATCATAATTATGTAACGAAAAATAAACTACATGATGACAATTATTTTTATTTCATTGCAAGGAGATCTAATAGCGTATGTAAGACGATAAAATTCCATGAATAATTCCAATCCTTGGATGAAAAACTATACATGAAAGTGCTAAACCATTTTAATATGCTATGAAATTATAAGCTTCTTTTAATGAATAGTATACATTAGACACTTAAAGATTTCCTGCGTTAGCAGTTTAAATTCTCTTGATATATGTAATTATTATGATTATTATCTAAGCACACTGAAACATTAACTTAAATCATCCACAAAAACGTTACTTCCATGTGTCTTCCTTTAAAAAAAATTATAAACGCAGGTCATCAGAACATGACCAGCGTTTTTCCAGGATTTAGAACTGTGGACAAATCCTGCAATTGCCCCCTGACACTGATGCTGATTGATAGTGCACTGGATCATTACTTACAGCTTGACATTTAATCTCGATTGGAAATTCTCTTATTTAAGTTATGTTTCGACGAGTTTAGCCGTATTAGGACCCTCCGGTGTCAGAACCGATTATCCTTAATAAATGACCCCCATCTTATCGATAGTGAGTTGCGAATTCTCTCGAAAAGCTCTTTGAGAACATGTGAAGACGTGTTATTTGGTAATTTAGGCAACGATGCGTTAATTTCTAAATCTCTCCATGAAAATACACGCATCAGAAGTAAGAAATCTTAAAAGAAATATTTAAAATGTCTGATTCTAAGATTTCGTTCGATCACCCTTATGTACTCGTGAACTATCGAGTTTCTTATGGGACTCCATGTGCACGCTCTGCAAGTGCCTGGAAGTTGAAGTAACTTACACCTTGACATTTAGTCTCGATTGGAAATTCTCTTATATAAGTTAAAAGTCAATTATTCTTAATAAATAACCCGCTTCTGATTGATAATGAGTTGAGAATTTTTGGAAAATATTTGAAAACACGTGAAAACGTATCTGTTTACGTTGTTTTGTAATTTGGGAGCGTTAATTTATCACTCTCTCCATTAAAATAAACGCATCAGAAGTAAGAAATCTTATAAAAGTATTTAAAATGTCTAGTTTTAGGATTTCGTTCGATCACCCTTACGTACTCGTGAACTATCGAGTTTCTTATGGGACTCCATGTGCACGCTCTGCAAGTGCCTGGAAGTTGAAGTAACTTACAGCTTGACATTTAGTCTCGATTGGAAATTCTCTTATATAAGTTACAAGTCAATTATTCTTAATAAATAACCCGCATCTGATCGATGGTGAGTTGAGAATTCTTGGAAAATATTTGAAAACACGTGAAAACGTATCTGTTTACGTTGTTTCGTAATTTGGGAACGTTAATTTATCAATCTCTCCATTAAAATAAACGCATCAGAAGTAAGAAATCTTATAAAAGTATTTAAAATGTCTAGTTTTAGGATTTCGTTCGATCACCCTTACGTACTCGTGAACTATCGAGTTTCTTATGGGACTCCATGTGCACGCTCTGCAAGTGCCTGGAAGTTGAAGTAACTTACAGCTTGACATTTAGTCTCGCTTGGAGATTCTCTTATATAAGTTACAAGTCAATTATTCTTAATAAATAACCCCCATCTGATCGATGGCGAGCTGAGAATTCTTGGAAAATATTTGAAAACACGTGAAAACGTATCTGTTTACGTTGTTTCGTAATTTGGGAACGTTAATTTATCAATCTCTCCATTAAAATAAACGCATCAGAAGTAAGAAATCTTATAAAAGTATTTAAAATGTCTAGTTTTAGGATTTCGTTCGATTACCCTTACGTACTCGTGAACTATCGAGTTTCTTATGGGACTCCATGTGCACGCTCTGCAAGTGCCTGGAAGTTGAAGTAACTTACAGCTTGACATTTAGTCTCGATTGGAAATTCTCTTATATATGTTACAAGTCAATTATTCTTAATAAATAACCCCCATCTGATCGATGGTGAGTTGAGAATTCTTGGAAAATATTTGAAAACACGTGAAAACGTATCTGTTTACGTTGTTTCGTAATTTGGGAACGTTAATTTATCAATCTCTCCATTAAAATAAACGCATCAGAAGTAAGAAATCTTATAAAAGTATTTAAAATGTCTAGTTTTAGGATTTTGTTCGATTACCCTTACGTACTCGTGAACTATCGAGTTTCTTATGGGACTCCATGTGCACGCTCTGCAAGTGCCTGGAAGTTGAAGTAACTTACAGCTTGACATTTAGTCTCGCTGGGAGATTCTCTTATATAAGTTACAAGTCAATTATTCTTAATAAATAACCCCCATCTGATCGATGGCGAGCTGAGAATTCTTGGAAAATATTTGAAAACACGTGAAAACGTATCTGTTTACGTTGTTTCGTAATTTGGGAACGTTAATTTATCAATCTCTCCATTAAAATAAACGCATCAGAAGTAAGAAATCTTATAAAAGTATTTAAAATATCTAGTTTTTCGTTCGATCACCCTTACGTACTCGTGAACTATCGAGTTTCTTATGGGACTCCATGTGCACGCTCTGCAAGTGCCTGGAAGTTGAAGTAACTTACAGCTTGACATTTAGTCTCGATTGGAAATTCTCTTATATAAGTTACAAGTCAATTATTCTTAATAAATAACCCCCATCTGATCGATGGTGAGTTGAGAATTCTTGGAAAATATTTGAAAACACGTGAAAACGTATCTGTTTACGTTGTTTCGTAATTTGGGAGCGTTAATTTATCAATCTCTCCATTAAAATAAACGCATCAGAAGTAAGAAATCTTATAAAAGTATTTAAAATGTCTGGTTTTAAGATTTCGTTCGATCACCCTTACGTGACCTCTTGAATAAATAAAGTCTCGATAATTAAAGTGTGGTGTTTCATTGAACTAAATAGTTCATACACACCCCATTTCCAATAGTCAAAAATAATTTTTTAAGTGCGAAACAAACTGCAAGCTCTTTAAACTTTATCTAATGATCAATAATAGTTATCCTAGGTAAGTAATAAATTCCTTAGTTCTTGATTGATTATAATTGAAATCTGCTACCGTATAATGATGAAATTAATATGACTTTAAATCCATGGCATCTCGTTACTCTACATGTTACTTTGATAGATAATTAGACAACTTAACTATTGCAAGTATTAATTAATCAAACATTTAATTTGGAACGAGACTACTTTTTACAGTTTGACCAAACTGATTATGTAAATTCCGTTTATTTAAGTACTCAAGTCGTTATACATTAAATTGGACCAAAAATAAATCTATCATGACGCATGTATTAGTAATTTTTCTTTTAGTGGCATATTCGAATTCCTCTGCATCACAATGTTACGTGAAGAATGTTCGCAAATAATTTATAGAAATTTTCCATTTAACTCTTTTTCCTTTTTGCGTGTTTTAATAACAACAAAGTATTTCTCAGATAATTATCCTCTATATGAAAGAAATTAGAAATAACACATTTATGTTCTAGCATCTAAATGGTCGACATAAAATGTCGTGCAAACGGAATACTAATAAGACCAGCTATGCGACAAGAATGCGTTTGTTTCCTTTTAAATGGTCCGTACAGATTGAATCTATGCATTGCTACACCTGCTATTCTTTCAAGCGACCGTTCGAGTGTTCGAAATCCTTATTCAGGAGCGAACACAATGCGACCAATGCAAAACTGATTGGCTTCAGAAAGTATTAGATTGAATAGTGGCAAAACGAAAACCGAAAATTTCGGAACCGAAAAGGAAAGTGATTTACCTAAGAACTATTAAATATAAATTAAAAATGTTTTCTAAAACAACGACTATTAAATATTGAAATAGAAATCTTGTCTCCCCTGAAACCAAGAAAGACTAAAAAACACAACAGAAGTTGCTCTAAGCAAACGCTGTTTTTTTTAATCTTTCTTGGTTTCAGGGAACAATATTTGTATTTCAATTTTTGAAGATAACCAAGGACCAGTTCGTTCCACCAAAAGGCCTATTAAATATAAATTGTTAGATTCTCTTAAAAATATTTAAGCTTGGCGACTGATCTATTAATAGAACAGAGTTACGCATGAACAAGAGTTTTACATCTAGCTCTCGTACACGCAGTCGATGCGGAAGACCCACGCATCAATGACTAATTGTTCGATGCTCCTATTTGCGTTAATGCGCCAAATTCAAATATATAATAGATAAGATAGATAAGATAGATATATAAAGTTTCTAACAAAATTAAAAATGTTCCCTAAAGTCAGGCAACTTTACCAAGCATTTTTAACGGGCGTGAGGAGGGATTCAAAAAGTAGAATCTTACCTTAATTGTGATTTGTAGATTCCTCGTCAAAATTGTCTGAATCCTGCACCAGAGTTCTATTGAGGAGCATCGCTAAAGTATCTAAACAGGATCATTTTTCATGGTATTGCGGAAGAAATTTTTAATCAATTTAATCAATAAAGCAGCGCTCTGATTCCACAGTTGTCACTAATGTTGTTAAATTATATTCATAAGAATATATTCTATTTTTACTATGAAAAAGTAAGGTTTTTATTAAGCCACTGCTTCAGAAAATGTTCCAGTTAAATTATGTTTTAATCTTAATGATACATTTACGGCAACAATAATATTCATAAAATCCGGTCGCGAATAAATAACTTTTTATTTTTCAATCAGAATAAGTGATTGTTTCAGAAATATTAACTAGGATAGCAATAGCTGCAAATTGTCCATTATACATGACTGCATTGTTTTAATATTGCCTTAGAAATTCAGGTTCAAAGTACGATGGATATTATTTCTAAATTCGCGCCCTTTTATTAAATTATTATACCGCCGGGCTTTAAATTAAGCCCAGAATTTCGACAATAAACGCCCCCGACTGGGCGAAAACGGCGACTTGAAAATACCATCTTAATGAGAAGACGAGAGGCCATGATTAAGATTATGCCCCGTCCATGCCGACAGAGGCTACGAAACTTACGACCACGTTACTGTAAACTTCGTCACTTGTCTGCTTTAGGTCCATTCGTTCTCATAACATGATGATGTTACGGCAGCAATATTGCTTCCTTTCGTCGATAAAGAGAAGCTTTCATTGTTAAACCTGTTGGTCGATCAGTTGGATTGTCGGATGAGACTACGCTTGGCGATTGACCTCGCTCCTGAACCGCGATGACTATATTGTTTGCATTGTGCAATGGGATTGACGTTGTTAAAATAGTGAAGGAACAATCGGTATCACACTTATAACTTTCATCAGAATATGATGCTGAAAAATCAATTAGACGATAAGAGAGTGTGTAACAAATTTAAATGGTGATCTCTTACAACCAAATTACATTCGCAATGTGAAGATTCGAGATAACTGTATCATTTATAGGAAAATTTTAGAAGGCAAATTACAGTTGCTATAATTCTAAAACCAAATGTGGGTAAACCGTGAATTTTTTATGTATTACCAGAGAACTATGTTATGTCTAAAGTCTAAACCATCGACACTGTTTTAAATTGAATTTCTTCATGTCTTTTATGGAATTACTTCAAAGCATTAAAGCTGGAGAGAACGTTGTATAAATTATTTGATTATACGTCCCAAACGTTTATTGTCATGCAGAATTTCTTTGTTTGTTTTAGAAAATATTTCAATCGAATTATTCTCTAATCTAAATGATAGTTACGGCAGCAATAATATTCGCAAAATCCGGTCATAAATAAATACCTAATTTCATGTGAATATCTATTGATTTTCATTTAAAAGAATCCCTAATTTAAAAGTAAAAATTCGCCACATTTTTGAAACCCACTAATGTGCAACCAAAGTCAACGGACGACTTCACGATGATAATTAAAATAACTCTTTCGCTTCCCGCAGAAACATTGCAGGAATTTGTTAATTCTCTTCGACTTCCAAATGAATAGATGTTTAAATTGAATAAACTAAACAGAGAACTAGCGAAGTCACGTCGAAACTTCGTAAGACGTGTTTGCAGCCCTGAGGTATTAATTGAATTCAACCCCCACGGTGCTGTCACTTAATTCAATCAAAGTGTGCCATAGAATTACGGCTTGTGTCAAAGACGCCCAGGCACCCACGAACGAGCAAGCTGGTTTTAGCTACGCGCGGGTATGATTAGTTGCGTTCAATTTGAGAAATATTATGGCTATAAATAATTGCCAAGTTGCTCACAAGTTACTGATGAAGCTAAATGAAATTTATGAGTATGTGGGGTCACTAAGACCATTTCTTCAACTGTACCTAGTATATGTAATTAAAGAATATTATATGTTCTAAATTTCAATGTACTAACATTTCCCTATTCTTACGGAAATCCTTTTTCTTTACATCTTACAAGCAAACTCTGAATTGACCTAACAGATCGCGTTGCAGGTTTACGTATGTGGGCTTATCGGTTCGAAATGATTATTAAACACTTGCTGAATAATACCCACTTTATTACTTCACTCGGAACACTACAACCGAATAATGAACTCACTTATTGACGTCTAACTACTAACCCACTAACTGCACTGACTAACTGACTCCAACTGACTGACTCGAAGGGATGGCGACCGCCTTATATAGTTTTCGCTTCCGGGTTCTAGAAAAATCCAGCAAATAAGGCTTATCGTTTGTCGAAATTTCTGGAACGCTTATCTGCCGTTTGCTTCATTATCGCCGGGGCCTTCCCTTATCAGATCTTTCTAGAAAATTTTCTTACATAATAAATTCTATAATTTACAATTCGTTACAATACGTAAATCTGTAACGATCTGTAATATACACGTTGGGCCAGTCCATCATTAAAATTTGCTTATAAGATGTAAAGAACAAAAACCTTGTTATAATTCCGTGTGAATAGTTTCACGATTTGTCATACAGCGCGGATTCGACTCGATAAATATAGAAATGAAAACGCTGCCGCAGCCGTGGCCAGCAATATCTTGCATACTGATAAAATGCGGGCGATTAACGTATTAATATGACAACCTGGCATCTACGTCTTATTTCGTTTGCTCCCTCCCTCTTGTTTAAAATCAGAGTTTGTTTCGTTTTTATTTGCGATCCAATCGAATATAACGACCCCCTACATAGTCTCGGCAAAAATCAGCAGACGAGATTGGAGCAAATGCTCTTCTTAAAAGCGAAATGAGGATCTGAAGAAGATATTAATTGTATCCTGTAAATAGTGGGCCTATTAAGATTTAACGCTTTTCTCGGAGTGCGACATTAAACAACAAATTTATCACAGTAGCCCGTAATTGCCGCAACGGCAAAAAAATTAATGGTAAGTAGATATAATACCATGTTTTTAAAATTATATGTAATTAAAGGCAGTTGGCTTTAGTATTACGCCAGTTAGAGTAAGCTATTTTACGATACGTGGTTTGCGTTCGTAATAACAGAGTCATAAAGGTTTTTCATTGTCTCAGTGCATTATTAAATTCAATGAATCCCAAGGAACTCTAATAAAAACTTTCAAATAAATCATTTCAATTTATTACTATTACTGAGATAGCGAGAGTATTAAATTTTTTTGAAATTAAATCTAATGTCTCGGCAACAGTTTCAAGGCTTCCTTTCACATAGGAAACTCAATTTCGATTCGAAACCGACACATCTCGTAAGTCGTAAGGTTTATACTTTTTTTCCGAATAACTACCATCGCCGTTTAACGAATGTCTCGAAATGAAAGAATTCTTTGTTATTATCGTTTCCATTTCGGCAGATGTCGCGTTCGAGAAACGTCTCATAAAACGAAATTCATAACTTTGATGTCTCGAGGGTAACTGTTTCTGACAGAGACTACTTTCTGATTTAATAAAAGGGCAACATTTGTTTAGTGGCGAGAAACTAAATAACATTCTTTTGAATATTTAGAGAGTAATTGTTTCTGCTAAACGCCAGTGGATCAACTATTGATAATTTAGCTACAATTAGTTACCAAGACGTGAGGAGTTCATTAGTTACCAAACATTTAGAGCACTATTGCATTGTAGGTCCTATTTTAACGTTTGAATTTGATTTTAATATGGAAGATTAGGAATAAAATTTCGTCTCAAGTTAAATCATCAGGATTGTAAATACGTTTAGCAGATATAACATTTTTCTGTGCTTCTATTTTATACAACTTCAAAAGGGAGTAGCTTTCCACTTGAAAGCAGAGTAAAATTGTAAATCAGTAAAGCATTTTTATAAGAAATTCCTAGTATCGTACTGTATATATTTTACGAGCATCCGTATGTGTAGAGAAATTTTAAGCACATTTATTTTTGTCCCCTATAAATTACACAGATAACATCTCACTATCATAAACATAAAATATGTACTGAAAACGTGTTTCGAATGTTGTTTGCTTGAAGTTAGCTTCCATAACAAATGTTTTTAGACAAGAGGAACAACAGCTTTATTTATCACGTCAATGGAAATTCATCTGATTTAAATTTCACTTAATTGAAAAATCTCTATTCACGTTTATACAAAGTGTGATTGATCAATGTATTTCAAAAGCTTTCAACATTCGATGTTGGGAACGGAAAAACAAATAAAATGGCGTTTACAAGGTTTTCTCATTACGGTAATGGCTGTTGATTGGACTTCACAAAAGTTACCCCGACTCTGTCGCCAATTATTTGACCGTTTACGTTTCAATTACCCATTTAAACTTTTTAAGCGAACAGTGGACAGCGATATCCAGAAAATGCATTCGAATATTTTTAAAATGCAACTTATTCGAGCTGTTCGGATGGAATGCTATTGGAGTTAATAAAATTTTATGATTGGGTAATTAGGTATCCAAATTATGGGCCTCATCAACTTAAAGACCTCCCACAAAGACGTGAGGATTTCATTATTGTAACAGCCGTTTATTTAAATATTATTATTATTATTAACATGTAATATAATTTATGTTCCTACAATCTTTTATATGCATAGAATGTATTAATATTAAACAATCCGTTTAACTATGCATATTCATTTTAATAAAACCTGAATTATCTATACACAAAGATAAAAGCGGTGTCCCTTGATGTCAGTTATAAAACCTATAAAAAATTCAACAAAGATAAAAAAGAAGTGGAACTGTGGACTTGCTGAGCGACTAATTGAATTAACAATGTTCAAACTGGTCCAATTAAAATATTTTATGGCCGCACCATCAGCAGGCAACACATAATCTTTAAAACTGTGATTGTCTAATGACAAGGCAATGCTTGGGATAAGGCAATGCTTGGGACGACACAATGGCTGATTATCTATAAAACAAACTATGTATAAAACAAACTCGATCATCAAAAATAATTTGGAGAAGCACCAGTCAGTATTTCGCGACGCTGTCAACATACAATCCGTCACTAAATAAGCTTGTATTAGGGTGTCAAGATTTTCTGTATTTAGTTAAGTCTGTCCACCACTGCGAGGTACCCTTGAAGATTAAAATTTCAGTGGGAAACTGAAATTCATCAGTAATATTTTATTTTACCACCATATCTTTATACTTGGGATACCTAAGCAATTTAATAGGCCACGGATCCTAAGAACTGATGAGAAGCTTCGTCAGAAACTAAATGCGATATCGTCTATCTTTTGCATCATCTTTCTTAAAACTGACCGATGTTTTTGGTGGTCAAAATTTTAATAAACTAAGAAAGTTTATCAGTAACATTTTCCTTTTCCATTATAATTTTGTCTTCATAGTGCTTTTTCTAAGTTGCTAAGTTGCTTTTTCTAAGTTGTATCTTCTCTATCCATCTTAATAATCATTTAGGTGGTCAAAGTTTCAATGAAAAATGAACGTTCATCAGTAACATTTTCTTTTTCCATCATAAGTTTGTCTTCATGTGATGTATTTTTATAAGATGTATTTTGTGGAATCTGCTTAATAGTTAATTTGGTGGTCAAAATTTTTATGAAAAACGAGATTTCATCAGTAATAGTTTCTTTTTCCACTATAACATTGTCTTCATATGGTATATTTTTCTAAGCTGTATCTTCTCGATCTAACTTTATAATCGTTTGGTGGTCAAAATTTTAACAAAAAATGGAAGTTCATCAGTAATAGTTTCTTTTTCCACTATTACTTGGTCTTCATGTAGTACATTTTTCTAAGCTGTATCTTCTCGATCCAACTTAATAATCGTTTGGTGGTCAAAATTTCAACGAAAAATGAAAGTTCATCAGCAATAGTTTCTTTTTCCACTATAACTTGCTCTTCATGTGGCACATTTTTTTAAACTGTAACTTCTCCATCCAACTTACAATCGTTTGGTGGTCAAAATTTCAATGAACAATGAAAGTTTATCAGTAATAGTTTATTTTTCCACCATAACTTAGTCTTCATGTGGTAGATTTTTCTAAGCTGTATCTTCTCGATCCAACTTAATAATCGTTTGGTGGTCAAAATTTCAAAGAAAAATAAAAGTTCATCAGTAATATGTTATTTTTCCATTATAATGTTGTCTTCATGTGGTACATTTTTCTAAGCTGTAATCTTCTCGCTCCAACTTAATAATCGTTTGGTGGTCAAAATTTCAAAGAAAAATAAAAGTTCATCAGTAATATGTTATTTTTCCATTATAATGTTGTCTTCATGTGGTACATTTTTCTAAGCTGTAACTTCTGGCTCCAAATTACTAATCGTTTGGTGGTCAAAATTTTAATGATAAATGAAAGTTCATCAGTAATAGTTTCTTTTTCCACTATAACTAGGTCTTCATGTGGGACATTTTTCTAAACTGTATCTTCTCGATCCAACTTACTAATCGTTTGGTGGTCAAAATTTCAAAGACAAAATAAAATTCATCAGTAATAGTTTCTTTTTTCGCTATAACTTGGTCTTCATGTGGTACATTTTTCTAAGCTGTAACTTCTGGCTCCAAATTACTAATCGTTTGGTGGTCAAAATTTCATTGATAAAGGAAAGTTCATCAGTAATAGTTTCCTTTTCCACTATAACTTGGTCTTCATATGGTACATTTTTCTAAGCTGTATCTTCTCGATCCAACTTTACTAATCGTTTGGTGGTCAATATTTTAATGAAAAATGAAAGCTCATCAGTAATAGTTTCTTTTTCCACTATAACTTGGTCTTCATGTGGTACATGTTTCTAAGCTGTAACTTCTTGATCCAACTTTATAATCGTTTGATGGTCAATTGCAATAAAAAATAGACAACTTAATAATCGTTTGGTGGTCAAACTTTCAATGAAAAATGAAATTTCATCAGTAATAATTTCTTTTTCCACTATAACTTGGTCTTCATGTGGTACATTTTTCTAAACTGTAACTTCTCGATCCAATTTACTAATTGTTTGGTGGTCAAAATTTTAATGAAAAGGAAAAGCTCATAAGTTATAGTTTCTTTTTCCACTATAACTTGGTCTTCATGTTGTAGATTTTTCTAAGCCGCATCTTCTCGATCCAATTTAATAATCGTTTGGTGGTCAAAATTTCAAAGACAAAGGAAAGTTCATCAGTAATAGTTTCTTTTTCCGCTATAACTTAGTCTTCCTGTGGTACATTTTTCTAAGCTATAACTTCTTGATCCAACTTTATAATCGTTTGGTGGTCGATATTTTGATGAATATTGAAAGTTTATCACTAATAGTTTCTTTTTCCACTATAACTTGATCTTTATAAGGGACATTTTTCTAAGCTGTATTTTCTCGATCCAACTTACTAATCGTTTGATGGTCGAAATTTTAATGAAAAAGAAAACCTCATCAGTAATAGTTTCTTTTTCCACTATAACTTAGTCTTCATGTGGTACATTTTTCCAAGCTGTCTCTTCTCGATCCAACTTACTAATCGTTTGGTGGTCGAAATTTTAATGAAAAAGGAAAGCTCATCAGTAATAGTTCTCTTTTTCCACTATGACTTGGTCTTCATGTGGTACATTTTTCCAAGCTGTATCTTCTCGATCCAACTTACTAACCGTTTGGTGGTCAATATTTCAACGAAAACTGAAAGTTAATCAGTAATAGTTTCTTTTTCCACCATAATTTAGTCTTCATGTGGTACAATTTTTTAAGCTGTATCTTCTCGATCCAACTTACTAATCGTTTGGTGGTCAATATTTCAACGAAAAATGAAAGTTCATCAGTAATAGTTTCTTTTTCCACCATAATTTGGTCTTCATGGGGTACAACTTTCTAAGCTGTATCTTCTCGATCCAACTTTATAATTGTTTGGTGGTCAATATTTCAACGAAAATTGAAAGTTTATCAATAAAAGTTTCTTTTTCCACTATAACTTGGTCTTCATGTGGTAGATTTTTCTAAGCAGTATCTTCTCGATCCAACTTAATAATCCTTTGGTGGTCAAAATTTCAATGAAAAATGACATTTCACCAGTAACAGTTTCTTTTTCCATTATAACTTGGTCTTCATGTGGTACATTTTTCTAAGCTGTATTTTCTCGATTCAATTTACTAATCGTTTGGTGGTCAAAATTTCAATGAAAAATGAAAGTTCATCAGTAATAGTCTGTTTTTTCACAATAACTTGGTCTTCATGTGGTACATTTTGCCAAGCTGTATCTGCTCGATCCAATTTAATAATCGTTTGGTGGTCAAAATTTTAATGAAAAATGAAAGCTTATCAGTAATAGTTTCTTTTTCCACTATAACTTGGTCTTCATGTGACACATTTTTCTAAGCTGTAGCTTCTCGATCCAGCTTTATAATCGTTTGGTGGTCAATATTTCAACGAAAATGAAAGTTCATCAGTAATAGTTTCTTTTTCCACCATAACTTGGTCTTCATGTGGTACATTTTTCTAAGCTGTATCTTCTCGATCCAACTTACTAACCGTTTGGTGGTAAATATTTCAACGAAAACTAAAAGTTAATCAGTAATAGTTTCTTTTTCCACCATAATTTAGTCTTCATGTGGTACAATTTTTTAAGCTGTATCTTCTCGATTCAACTTACTAATCGCTTGGTGGTCAATATTTCAACGAAAAATGAAAGTTCATCAGTAATAGTTTCTTTTTCCACCATAATTTGGTCTTCATGGGGTACAACTTTCTAAGCTGTATCTTCTCGATCCAACTTTATAATTGTTTGGTGGTCAATATTTCAACGAAAATTGAAAGTTTATCAATAATAGTTTCTTTTTCCACCATAACTTGGTCTTCATGTGGTACATTTTTCTAAACTATATCTTCTCGATCCAACTTACTAATCGTTTATTGGTCAATATTTTAACGAAAAATGAAAGTTCATCAGTAATAGTTTCTTTTTCCACCATAATTTGGTCTTCATGGGGTACAACTTTCTAAGCTCTATCTTCTCGATCCAGCTTTATAATCGTTTGGTGGTCAATATTTTAACGAAAATAAAAGTTCATCAGTAATAGTTTCTTTTTCCACCATAACTTGGTCTTCATGTAGTAGATTTTTCTAAGCAGTATCTTCTCGATCCAACTTAATAATCGTTTGGTGGTCAAAATTTTAACGAAAAATGGAAGTTCATCAGTAACAGTTTTTTTTTCCACTATAACTTGGTCTTCATGTGGTACATTTTTCTAACCTGTATCTTCTCGATCCAACTTAATAATCATTTGGTGGTCAAAATTTTAACAAAAAATGGAAGTTCATCAGTAATAGTGTCTTTTTCCACTATAATGTTGTCTTCATGTGGTACATTTTTCTAAGCTGTATCTTCTCGATCCAACTTTATAATCGTTTAGTGGTCAAAATTTCAATAAAAGATGAAAGCTCATCAGTAATAGTTTATTTTTCCACCATAACTTGGTCTTCATGTAGTAGATTTTTCTAAGCTGTATCTTCTCGATCCAACTTAATAATCGTTTGGTGGTCAAAATTTCAACGAAAAATGGAAGTTCATCAGTAACAGTTTCTTTTTCCACTATAACTTGGTCTTCATGTAGTATATTTTTCTAAGCTGTATCTTCCAGATCCAACTTACTAATCGTTTGGTGGTCAAAATTTCAATGACAAATGAAAGTTCATCAGTAATAGTTTGTTTTTCCACTATAACTTGGTCTTCATGTGGTACATTTCCTAAGCTGTATCTTCTCGATCCAACTTAATAATCATTTGGTGATCAAAATTTTAACGAAAAATGAAAGTTCATCAGTAATAGTTTCTTTTTCCACTATAACTTGCTCTTCATATGGTACATTTTTCTAAGCTGTAGCTTCTCGATCCAACTTAATAATCGTTTGGTGGTCAATAATTTAATAAAAAATGAAAGTTCATCAGTAATAGTTTTTTTTTCCACTAGAACTTGGTCTTCATGTGGTACATTTTTCTAAGCTGTATCTTCTCGTTCCAACTCAATAATCGTTTGGTGGTCAAAATTTTAATGAAAAATGAGATTTCATCAGTAATAGTTTCTTTTTCCACTATAACTTGGTCTTTATGTGGTACATTTTTCCAAGCTGTATGGTTTAATCTGTCTTAATAATTACTTGGTGGTCAAAATTTCAACTAAAAACGGAAGTTCAGCAGTAATATTTTCTTTTTCTACTATAATATTGTCTTCATCAGTATATATTCGTCATCATTTTAAGTATTCGGATCATAATATAATATAAGACTGGTAATGTAACCCGCTATATCTCACTGTTGGGATAAGTGGCACTAAAACCGGAGACGATTGAAAAGGGAACACGATATGAAGGATAAACAATAAAGGGCTGCCTTGAGTAGATTAAGCATTGCTTTCTTATGCAAATATTGATACTTTATGCTATTGTTTCACAATTTTTCGGTTTTATATTTATATTTTAATTACAAAATGGGCAAGACTTGTTTTGTGTATATGTCCAACAGTGGTTATAAAAGCTGTCATGAAAAAGTGTCGTTGTTTCGAGTGCCTAAGGACAAAGTTGATGTATGGAGGTAAAAAATCCCGCGAAATGACCGGCTGTTGTCAATTCGAGATTTTGTATGCGAAAAACATTTTAGTGCAGATTTTGTTCTAAGAGAAATGAACAAAGAACTGTGGAGAGTACGTATTTCTTAATAAACTTAATCAGTTTCCATTAAATGAATATCTTAGCCCAAAGTAATTTAAACTTAAAATTCTTTTTGTATATATATATATATATATAATGTTATAGGTTAGTCTCTGTTCTAGGTATTCCATGGCAACTATTATTTCAAATCTTGCATCTTTTGGATAATGACAAATACATATCATCTTGGTAATATAGCCCGAATGTGTTACCATGAAATGTTCCAATCGAGTGAATTTTCTTTATCAAAATCAGTTTTTAATTGCATTTAGGTGTACAAACTCGTTTCGTGGATATTTTATGGCGTTCAATGAAATGGTACCCAAGTGTTAAAATTACTTGATATTACATTTAGATATTAATTTCATATCACCGTTGTTTCTGAACAGCTATTGTTTCCTGAAGTATGGTTGGGGGTTTGCACAATACCCGTAGATCGTGTACAAAGTGATAGCCCTTAGCTATGTATCTCAGGTAAACGACCGTTTTATGTGATGATCGACTGGCCTTTTTCTTCAAACTCTTCACCCACATCATAGCAAACACAATAACCTATTATTTTTAATCAGATCGTGTGGAATATGTAGCATATGATCAAGATGCTCCATCAAAAAAATTGTTTTACCAGAGTCTATTTAAAACAGATAAATTTCTGGACAACGTTAACTCACTACTTCACATCAACTTATTTTATTTCATCTAACATTTGTCTTTTGCTGGATCCACATAAAAAATTGTGTTGTGCATTGGATTTTGTCATAAAAAGTTAGGTTATATCTAAGCCAATTTGAAAGTACACATCTCGCGGAATTTCGATGCTTCATCCGCACGTTAGGAAAACATCTTGAAGTAACGGCAGCATTGCCATGTTACCATTATTTCAGCTGCTGCTCTAGTACTCCTTCTAGGTGCTTTTGGCTAAAAGTACGTTACGTAAATTTTATCTAATAGGCGCGCTATGTTCGACTCAGAAAATCTATTGCAAAACAGCTTGAGGATTTGTATTATTGTATCCACGTGGACAGTCTATGCTAAGAATCGAGTAGTGGTGGCAGTCTGACGTTTACGTCTTGCTTAACGTTCTAAAAATTTTTTGTTACGATTACTGCCGGTGAAGTACTTTAATCACCGCATTTTGAAAATAGAATTAAACTTTGATAAAAACTCGAAATGTGTAAAAATTCGAAAAAAATATTTTTGAAAACTTCGACTTTATCCCAAATCGGACTTTCTAAAGTACATATTATATCTTATTACGTTATATTATATTATATTATATTATATTATATTATATTATATTATATTATATTATATTATATTATATAAATTACATTACATTACATTATATTACATTACATTACATTACATTACATTAAATTACATTACATTACATTACTTACATTACATTACATTACATTACATTACATTACATTACATTACATTACATTACATTACATTATATTATATTATATTATATTATATTATTTATATTGTAAATAAGGGAAAACTCAGAGTATATCAAGAGAAGTAACTAACAGAGTCATTAAGTAAAACTTGCTTTATGTTTTAGTTGTTTTTGCTTCTCGCTATAAATTGTCAATTTAATCTACAGTGTTGTTACTGTTGCAATATATACAACTCGTATAAAAGTGGTTTCACTAAATATTTTATGGCCTAGTCTAGTTTTGCATTACATTAAAACATTTCTTCATGTTCACGTTTGAATTAATTACACAAAGAAGAATTTATATGAATATCTCATAAATTTGCTCAAACAACTGAAAACTATTTATACTTTACCGTGTTTCGTCCACATAACTCCCGAAAAATGCGCCTCCAAAGAAAATGGAAATTCTCATTAAATTACCAGAATGGATCTCTTAAAATTCTTTACATAAAAGCCCTCAAAACTTCTATTCACTCTGTCGAGACTTCACAAAGCAGCTCGCGAAGCCAATCAGAAAGTCCCGCCGCTGATTACTTCCCAACGAAGCTTTCATTAGAGGCGCTGAAATTCGTGAAAATCCGCGAAAACGCGTCCTGCGTATTGGCGGCTTTTCCACGTGGTGGCAGTCGGCCTGTGTGATCCACGAGTTCTGTTGGAACTTGCGGCCGCAAAAGCATTCATGAAAGCTTAGTTCGCTTGCAGCGCTTGCAGGATAGGGTCGGTAACCTGCTGAACCGATACCGGCATTTCTTGTCCATCTAGTCGTATTTGACGAGATGCGGTGTTATCAATTGGTGGAAGATTAAATTTTATACTCCCTTGTGACTTGATTTTAAAAATGCCTTATGTGCTGTACGAAACTATTTTGGAGTAAAAAAAATGTTTGAAAAGTTTTTATACTGTTTTTACCTCGCGCATTTTTTATATAACCTCTACCATGACTTTTGATGATTTGACTTTTTGTAAGACTTTTTACTAACGGTGGTTGGAGTGTTGAGTGGTTCTTTCTCGAATCAGATTATTTCGACCAGTTCTGTGATTTTCGTTAAGTGATTTACACATTCTGAAGCAACAATTTATGTGAGTTGTTTATGTGCCATTTTTGGATTTACTTTGTTTTATTATTAAGGATAACTCTTAAGGTAAGTTTTTTATTTTCAAAATAAATTTTGTTATTATTTTTGGAAGATATAGATTAGATATTGTCCAGTTACAACTTCAAGTCTGTGATGTGAAGAAATATATTTTTTGTATTGCGTGTGTATTAAAAACTATTTACCAGTATATAAATATGTTCACGTCTACGCAAACACAGTTTCTGAGTATATATTTTAAAATGCTGTTGCTTTAATCTTACCATAGAAATAAACAAAGAGGAGAATTTCATCAATATTAGGGCCGCTATTCGAAACGCGTTAGGAGCTTGAAAATAATAAAAACACGACCGTCACCCTCATGGATGAGTGATTTTCTTACAAATACAGTTTCTGGGTATATATTATTAAAATGCTGTTGCTTCAATCTTACCATAGAAATAAACAAAGAGGACAATGTCATCAAAATTAGGGCCGTTATTCGAAACGCGTTAGGAGCTTGAAAATAATAAAAACACGACCGTCACCCTCATGGATGAGGGATTTTCTTACAAATACAGTTTCTGGCTATATATTATTAAAATGCTGTTGCTTCAATCTTACCATAGAAATAAAAAGAGGAAAATGTTATCAATATTAGGGTCGCTATTCGAAACGCGTTAGGAGCTTGAAAATAATAAAAACACGACCGTCCCCCTCATGGATGAGTGATTCTCTTACATTTATCCATGAGAGTGACGGTCGTGTTTTTATTATTTTTAAGCTCCTAACGCGTTTCGAATGGACTTAAGGAACCGAAATAATAGTTGCTCATTTTTCTTTTAGTTCTGGTTTTTACTCAATTTCTTTTCGAGATCTAGTCTGTAAAATATTTATTTCTCGTAATTTTGGGAATTTTTTAAAACAAATTATAGGTTTCGATTTTTTTCGAAATTTTTTCTCAAAATATAGGTTTATCAGATATTTTTAGAAACAAGTTTGACATATTTTTCTAGATTTTTTTAACTTACAATATCAATATTTAGAGAAACAAGTCAACATTCTGAGCTTCTCACAAGAAAGTAAAAATTTTGCGATTTCAAGAAAATATTTGATCCTTCTCGATTTCAAAATAGAAGATTTCTAGAAAAATTTAAGGTTTCCAAATTTCAAAAATAAATCAAAACTTCTAAATTCGAAAAAATAAAAATTTTGGAATTTGGCAAAGATCGACAACATTTTTAGATAGAATTTCGAACTTTTAAAATGAATTGACTTTCAAAGTAAAAGTGGAAATTTTGATAATCAAGCCGAAAGTTTCGAGAAAGGAGTGAATAATTCAATATTTAACGAAAAAGTTAAATTTCGAAACCTCGAACCTTCAGTAAAAAAAAATAAAATGAAAATTGCTAGACATAAGCGCAAGTTTTGATACGTATTTCAAGAGAGTCGAAATTTTGAGAAACTAAAATTTCGAAAAAAAATCAAAGAAGAAGCTAAAATTGTCGAAATTTCCATTAAAACTCACAATTTTGAACTAACCGACTCGAGAGTAAACGAAAAAAGAGCAAATCTCAATATTTCGAGAAAAAAAGTCGAATTTCGTGGGGTAGAAATTTCGACATTTCGAAAAATAAGGTCGAGTCTTCCGATAAGTAGATTTTTCGAAAAAAAGTTACGAAAAAAATTAACAATTTCACTATTTCAAGAAAATATTTGACACTTCTAGATATTAAAAAAGAAGATTTCTAGAAAAATGTAAGGTTTCCAATTTCAAAAATGAATCAAAACTTCTAAATTCGAAAAAATAAAAATTTTGAAATTTTGCAAAAATGGAGAACATTTCTAGATAGAATTTCGAACTTTTAAAATGAATTGACTTTCAAAATAAAAGTGGAAATTTTGATAATCAAACCGAAAGTTTCGAGAAAGGAGTGAATAATTCAATATTTAACGAAAAAGTTAAATTTCGAAACCTCGAACCTTCAGTAAAATAAATAAATAAAAATAAAATGAAAATTGCTAGACATAAGCGCAAGTTTTGATACGTGTTTCAAGAGAGTCGAAATTTTGAGAAACTAAAATTTCGAAAAAAATAATCAAAAAGTAGAAGCTAAAAATGTCGACATTTCCATTAACACTCGCAATTTTAAACTGACAGACTCGAGAGTAAACGAAAGAAGAGCAAATCTTCGAAAACAAGTTACGAAAAAAATTAACAATTTCACTATTTCAAGAAAATATTTGACACTTCTAGATATTAAAAAAGAAGATTTCTAGAAAAATGTAAGGTTTCCAAATTTCAAAAATGGAGTAAAACTTCGAGAATTCGAAAAAATGAAAATTTTAGAATTTTGTAAAGATTGACTAAATTTCTATACAGAATTTCGAACTTTTAAAATGAAATTTCGAATTCGATCCCACGAATTCGAAAAATAAGGCCAAGTCTTCCTAAAAGTAGATTTTTCGAAATAAAGTTACGAAAAAAAAATTAAAAAAGTCACTATTTCAGGATTCGACACTTCTCGATTTAAAAAAATGTTAACGATTTGGGTATATATCATTAAAATGCTGTTGCTTTAAACTTACCATAGAAATAAACAAAGAGGAGACTGTCATTACTATTAGGGCCGCTATTAGAAACGCGTTAGGAGCTTGAAAATAATAAAAAAACGACCGTCACCCTCATGGATGAGTGATTCTCTTACATTCATCCATGAGACTGACGGTCGTGTTTTTATTATTTTTAAGCTCCTAACGCGTTTCGAATGGGCCTAAGGAACCGAAATGATAGCTGCTCATTTTTCTTTTAGATCTGGTTTTTACTCAATTTCTTTTTGAGATCTAGTCTGTAAAATAGTTATTTCTCGAAATTTTGGGAATTTTTTAAAACAAATTATAGGTTTCGATTTTTTTCGAAATTTTTTTTCAAAATATCGGTTTACCAGATTTTTTTTAGAAACAAGTTTGACATATTTTTCTAGATTTTTTTAACTTACAATATCAATATTTAGAGAAACAAGTCAACATTCTGAGCTTCTCACAAGAGAGTAAAAATTTCGCGATTTCAAGAAAATATTTGATCCTTCTCGATTTCAAAATAGAAGATTTCTAGAAAAATTTAAGGTTTCCAAATTTCAAAAATGAATCAAAACTTCTAAATTCGAAAAAATGAAAATTTTGGAATTTTGCAAAGATCGACAACATTTCTAGATAGAATTTCGAACTTTTAAAATGAATTGACTTTCAAAGTAAAAGTGGAAATTTTGATAATCAAGCCGAAAGTTTTGAAACAGGAGTGAATAGTTCAATATTTAACGAAAAAGTTAAATTTCGAAACCTCGAACCTTCAGTAAAAAAAATAAAATGAAAATTGCTAGACATAAGCGCAAGTTTTGATACGTGTTTCAAGAGAGTCGAAATTTTGAGAAACTAAAATTTCGAAAAAAATAATCAAAAAGTAGAAGCTAAAAATGTCGACATTTCCATTAACACTCGTAATTTTGAACTGACAGACTCGAGAGTAAACGAAAGAAGAGCAAATTTCAATATTTCGAGAAAAAAAGTCGAATTTCGCGGGATAGAAAATTCGACATTTCGAAAAATAAGATCGAGTCTTCCGAAAACTAGATTTTTCGAAATAAACTTACAAAAAAACAATTAACAATTTCACTATTTCAAAAAAATATTTGCCACTTCTCGATTTTAAAAAAGAAGATTTCTAGAAAAATATAAGGTTTCCAAATTTCAAAATTGAATCAAATCTTCTAAATTCGAAAAAATCAAAATTTTGGAATTTTGCAAAAACTAACAAAATTTCTATACAGAATTTCGAACTTTTAAAATGAAATTTCGAATTCGAACCCACGAATTCAAAAAAAAAAAGATTCGAGTCTTCCGAAAAGTAGATTTTTCGAAATAAAATTACGAAAAAAATTTTAAAAATTCACTATTTCAGGATTCGACACTTCTCGATTTTAAAAAATGTTAACGATTTCTAGAAAAATTTAAGATTTCCAAATTTCTAAAATGAATCAAACTTCAAGAATTCGAAAAAAAAAAACAAAATTTTGGAAATGATAACGAAGGCTTCCACGGCCTGAGTCAGTACAGGATATACTTCTTCCGGGATTGGACCGTGTGAAAGAACTACTAAAAGTGTTCAAGGAATACTTTTAGTAGTTCTTTGACACGGTCCAATCCCGGAAGAAGTATATCCTGTACTAAAATTTTGGAATTTTACAAAGTTTGACAAAATTTCCAGAATTTCGAACTTTTAAAATGAAATTGAAACTTAGAAATTCGAAGAGTCAAAATTTTGAACTTCAATGAAAACTACCTTCAAAATTTGAATATTTAGGGAATAAGTCATAATTTGATACAAATTCGAAATTTTGAGTTTCTGAAAAGACGAAATTTCAAGATTTCCAGTCAGAGTTTCGAAATTTTAAGAAAAACAGAAAAAAAATTACGATATTTCGAAACAAATCAAAGGTAGTCAAAATTTTCAGAAAAAAAAGCGTCGGAATTTCGAACTTTTAAAGCAGAAAGTAAAAAATATGAAAACTTCGAAATTTTAAAAATGAAAATCAAATTCCGAAAATTTGAATTTCCAAGAAGATAAAGTTTCGAAATGTCGAAAAAAATTAATATTTCGAAACTTCTAGACAAATATGCACAAAAATGGATAATTAATGAAGGTTTTAGAAAATTTAAACTTCCACATTCCGAGAAAGCAGTCAATTTAGAATTTCGAAAAAAAAAACGTAGAATTTCGAATTTTGAGAAAAAAATGCATTCAACATTTTACGAACAAAAATCAAAATTCCGAACTTTGGAAAAAGCAATACAGATTTCGTGAATGTTGAAATTTTAAGAAAAAGTACCCAAAAATAGAAAATTTGAACAATATGAAAAAAATTACGAAATTTCGAAAAAAAAATCAAACTTTCCAAAGATGACCAAAATTTTGAGAACTAAAGTCCGATTTTAGAACTTTTAAAGCAGAAAGTAGAAACTGTGAAAATTTCGAAATTT
This sequence comes from Dastarcus helophoroides, assembly GCA_028583605.1. Lineage (NCBI taxonomy): Eukaryota > Metazoa > Arthropoda > Insecta > Coleoptera > Bothrideridae > Dastarcus > Dastarcus helophoroides. Next base: position 41,443,341 of record CM053330.1, on the reverse strand, counting down.
CAAAAATAAAAACCAAACTCCGAAAATTTGAATTTCGAAATGTCGAAAGTTCCAAATTTTTGAAAAAAAAAGTCGGAATTTTGAACTTTTAAAGCAGAAAGTAAAAAATGTTAAAATATTGAAATTTCGAAAATAAAAATCAATCTCCGAAAATTTGAGTTTCCAAAAAGTTAAAGTTTCAAAATATCGAAAGAAATTAATATTTCGAAATTTCTCGAGAAATATGCATAAAAATCGATTAATTGATGAAGGTTTTTAAAAAAGGATCGAAATTTAAACTTGCAGATTCCAAGAAGGCAGTCAATTTCAGATTTCGAGAAAAACGTAAAATTTCGAATTTTGAGAAAAAATTACTCGACATTTTTCGAACAAAAATCGAAATTTCAAACTTTGGAAAAGGCAATAATGATTTCGTGAATGTTGAATTTTTAAGAAGTACCCAAAAATAGAAAATTCAAACAAAATTACGAGATTTCGACAAAAATCAAACTTTCCAAAGGTGGCCAAAATTTTGAGAGAAAAAAATCGGAATTCGAATTTTTAAAGCAGAAAGTAAAAAATTTGAAAATTTCAAAATTTCAAAAATAAAAATCAAACTCCGAAAATTTGAATTTCCAAGAAGACATAGTTTCGAAAAAAATTAATATTTTGAAACTTCTGAGACAATATGCACAAAAATCGATTAATTGATGAAGGTTTTTAGAAAAGGATCGAGATTTCGAGTAGGTAGTCAATTCGGATTTCGAGAAAAACGTAAAATTTCGAATTTTGAGAAAAAATTACTCGACATTTTTCGAACAAAATTCGAAATTTCGAACTTTGGAAAAGACAATGATGATTTCGTGAATGTTGAATTTTTAAGAAGTACCCAAAAATAGAAAATTCAAACAAAATAAGAAAAGTTACGAGATTTCGACAAAAATCAGACTTTCCAAAGGTGGCAAAAATTTTGAGAAAAAATGTCGGAATTTCGAACTTTTAAAACAGAAAGTAAAAATTGTGAAAATTTCGAAATTTCAAAAATAAAAAACCAAACTCCAAAAATTTGAATTTCCAAGAAGATAAAGTTTCGAAATGCCGAAAAAATTAGTATTTCGAAACTTCTTAGACAAGTATGCACAAAAATCGATTAACTGATGAAGGTTTTTAGAAAAGGGTCACAATTTCGAAATTGAAACTTCCATATTCAGAGAAGGTAGTTAATTTCGGAGAATTTCAAGAAAAACGTGGAATTTCGAATTTTGAGAAAAAAATATGCTCAACATTTTTTCGAACAGAAATCAAGGAACTTTGGAAAAGGCAAGAAAGATTTCGTGAATGTTGACTTTTAAGGAAAAGTATCTAACAATAGAAGTATCTCTCCAAAGATGATAGCTTGGCTATCGAAACGCGTTAAAGCAACCTCTGTTGGGTTTTTTAATCTTTCTTGGTTTCAGGGGACAAGATTTGCATTTTAGTTCATTTTAAAAATTCGAAATTTCGTCTAGAAATTTTGTTGATCTTTGCAAAATTCAAAATTTTCATTTTTTTCGATTTCTCGAAGTTTTGATTTATTTTTGAAATTTGGAAACCTTAAATTTTTGTAGAAATCTTGTTTTTTAAAATCGAGTAGTGTCAAATATTTTCTTTAAATAGTGAAATTGTTAATTTTTTTTTCGTAATTTTATTTCGAAGAATTATTTTTCGTAACTTTATTTCGAAAAACCTATTTTTCGTAACTTTATTTCGAAAAATATATCTTTCGTAACTTTATTTCGAAAAATCGATTTTTCGGAACACTCGACGTTATTTTTCGAAATGTCGAAATTTCGACCCCACGAAATTCGATTTTTTTTTCTCGAAATATCGAGATTTGCTCTTCTTTCGTTTACTCTCGAGTCTGTCAGTTCAAAATTGCGAATGTTAATGGAAATTTCGACATTTTTAATTTCTTCAAGATTTGTATTTAAATTTTTTCAAAAATAGAAAATTCAAACAAAATAAGGCTCGCTGGGGACTGCTGCCAGAAGTGAAAACTTAAAACTAGATACTAGAAAATAACAGTGGTTTTTCTTTATTTTCAAATTAATTGTAGTCTCAATAATTAAAATTTTATGATTTGTACAAGCAACAATGATGAACAAACTACTATAGTACTCTCTGCACACTGCACAGTGATTCTGCAATTAAACAATTAAAATAACATCAACATTGTTGTCCTTTGTTTACCTTGTTTAGAAGGAGGTTGATTGGCACTAGAGGTTAGGTCAATTTGGCTTAAAGTTTCCAGCTAAATGTTATCCATATTAGGGTCGCTATTCGAAACGCTTTAGGAGCTTGAAAATTGTAAAAACACGACCATCACCCTCATGGATGACTAATTTTCTTACAAATACAGTTTCTGGGTATATATTATTAAAATGCTGTTGCTTCAATCTTACCATAGAAATAAACAAAGAGGAAAATGTTATCAATATTAGGGTCGCTATTCGAAACGCGTTAGGAGCTTGAAAATAATAAAAACACGACCGTCACCCTCATGGATCAGTGATTTTTTTACATTCATCCATGAGGGTGACGGTCGTGTTTTCGTTATTTTTAAGCTCCTAACGCGTTTCGAATGGGATTAAGGAATCGAAATAATAGCTACTCGTTTTTCTTTTAGCTCTGGTTTTTACTCAATTTCTTTTCGAGATCTAGCCTGTAAAATATTTATTTCTCGTAATTTTGGGATTTTTTAAAACAAATTATAGGTTTAGATTTTTTTTTGAAATTTTTTTCTCAAAATATCGGTTTACCAGATTTTTTTAGAAACAAGTTTGACATACTTTTCTAGATTTTTTTAACTTACAATATCAATATTTAGAGAAACAAGTCAACATTCTGAGCTTCTCACAAGAAAGTAAAAATTTTGCGATTTCAAGAAAATATTTGACACTTCTCGATATTAAAAAAGAAGATTTCTAGAAAAATCTAAGGTTTCCAAATTTCATAAATCAAGTAAAACTTCGAGAATTCGAAAAAATGAAAATTTTAGAATTTTGTAAAGATTGACTAAATTTCTATACAGAATTTCGAACTTTTAAAATGAAATTTCGATTTCGATCCCACGAAGCCGAAAATAAGGCCAAGTCTTCCTAAAAGTAGATTTTTCGAAATAAAGTTACGAAAAAAATAAAAAAGTCACTATTTCAGGATTCGACACTTCTCGATTTAAAAAAATGTTAACGATTTGGGTATATATTATTAAAATGCTGTTGCTTTAAACTTACCATAGAAATAAACAAAGAGGAGACTGTCATTACTATTAGGGCCGCTATTAGAAACGCGTTAGGAGCTTGAAAATAATAAAAAAACGACCGTCACCCTCATGGATGAGTGATTCTCTTACATTCATCCATGAGAGTGACGGTCGTGTTTTTATTATTTTTAAGCTCCTAACGCGTTTCGAATGGACTTAAGGAACCGAAATAATAGCTGCTCATTTTTCTTTTAGATCTGGTTTTTACTCAATTTCTTTTCGAGATCTAGTCTGTAAAATATTTATTTCTCGAAATTTTGGGAATTTTTTAAAACAAATTATAGGTTTCGATTATTTTTGAAATTTTTTTCTCAAAATATCGGTTTACCAGATTTTTTTTAGAAACAAGTTTGACATATTTTTCTAGATTTTTTTAACTTACAATATCAATATTTAGAGAAACAAATCAACATTCTGAGCTTCTCACAAGAGAGTAAACATTTCGCGATTTCAAGAAAATATTTGATCCTTCTCGATTTCAAAATAGAAGATTTCTAGAAAAATTTAAGGTTTCCAAATTTCAAAAATAAATCAAAACTTCTAAATTCGAAAAAATGAAAATTTTGAAATTTTGCAAAGATCGACAACATTTCTAGATAGAATTTCGAACTTTTAAAATGAATTGACTTTTAAAGTAAAAGTGGAAATTTTGATAATCAAGCTGAAAGTTTCGAAAAAGGAGTGAATAGTTTAATATTTAACGAAAACGTTAAATTTCGAAACCTCGAACCTTCAGTAAAATAAATAAATAAAAATAAAATGAAAATTGCTAGAGATAAGCGCAAGTTTTGATACGTGTTTCAAGAGAGTCGAAATTTTGAGAAACTAAAATTTCGAAAAAAAAAAAAAATCAAAAAGTAGAAGCTAAAAATGTCGACATTTCCATTAACACTCGCAATTTTGAACTGACAGACTCAAGAGTAAATGAAAGAAGAGCAAATCTCAATATTTCGAGAAAAAAAGTCGAATTTTGTGGGGTCGAAATTTCGACATTTCAAAAAATAAGGTCGAGTCTTCCGAAAACTAGATTTTTCGAAATAAAGTTACGAAAAACAATTAACAATTTCACTATTTCAAAAAAATATTTGACACTTCTCGATTTTAAAAAAGAAGATTTCTAGAAAAATATAAGGTTTCCAAATTTCAAAAATGAATCAAAACTTCTAAATTCGAAAAAATCAAAATTTTGGAATTTTGCAAAAACTGACACAATTTCTATACAGAATTTCGAACTTTTAAAATGAAATTTCGAATTTGAACCCACGAATTCGAAAAATAAGGTCAAGTCTTCCTAAAAGTAGATTTAAATTCGAAAAAATCAAAATTTTAAAATTTTGCAAAAACTGACAAAATTTCTATACAGAATTTCGAACTTTTAAAATGAAATTTCGAATTCGATCCCACGAATTCGAAAAATAAGGTCGAGTCTTCCTAAAAGTAGATTTTTCGAAATAAAGTTACGAAAAAAATAAAAAAGTCACTATTTCAGGATTCGACACTTCTCGATTTAAAAAAATGTTAACGATTTGGGTATATATCATTAAAACGCTGTTGCTTTTAACTTACCTTAGAAATAAACAAAGTTACCAAATAAATTTAAATATTTACTATTTCAGGATTTGACACTTCTCGATTTTAAAAAATGTTAACGATTTATTATTAAAATGCTGTTGCTTTAAGCTTACCATCGAAATAAACAAAGAGGCGACTGTCATTACTATTAGACCGCTATTAGAAACGCGTTAGGAGCTTGAAAATAATAAAAACACGACCGTCACCTTCATGGATGAGTGATTCTCTTACATTCATCCATGAGAGTGACGGTCGTGTTTTTATTATTTTTAAGCTCCTAACGCGCTTCGAATGAACTTAAAGAACCGAAATAATAGCTGCTCATTTTTCTTCTAGATCTAGTTTTTTCTGTCAATGTCTCAATTTCTTTTCGAGATCTAGTCTGTGAAATAGTTATTTCACGAAATTTTTAAATTTTTTTAAAATAAATTACGGGTTTTGAATTTTTTTCGAATTTTTTTCTCAAAATATCCAAATTTTTTTTTAAGAAACGAGGTTTTTGCGGTCTATTATAAGTGGACATCGTTGTGTATCCAATATGCACTGTGCAATGTGTATCAAAATGGACATAAAAATTAAATTATTTTGTTTTTAAGTTTACTAATTTTAAATTACAAGTTTGCTTTCTATTTGGAGGATAGGTGTAAGTAAAAGGTAACATAATAAAACACAGTGTAACACTATCCAGCAAACGACCTTTCAGGAGACGTTGATATATGAATGCTTGAAGGTGACAACGATAGAACAAAAGGAAATTTAATGCAAAACATTAGCATGACTGTAAGATACAATCGTAAAACATATTAAAGGAGTGGTTAACCTGAGCATTTGTTCATTTGTCAGATACACTTTCGATATGCAGTATTAGGTTTAAAAAAACGGTTGTAGTTGTCGTAGGATATTATTCCACATCCTTGATTAAATAAGTAGCTAAAAAGGGGAAAATCGTCACATCGTTTAACTTTCGTGGATACTTCACTCCTTTCGGTGAAATAAATGAGGAGTGTAGCTCGTCATTGGTTTTTCATGCCATACAGCACAATAACGAGCCATACTGGTCATGCCATTAGTTACTGTTGCATCTATAACAATAAAATTGAAGCGCCCAAGTGTCTGTCTGTCTGTCGACTGATTCTTTGTCCGGGCTAATCTCGTCAACTCGTAAATTGATCTCAACAAACTTTTCACCAAAGTCGAGAGTATTTTCAGGGGTACCTTTTAGGCTACTTTTATCGCAGTTAAACTCAACTTCTCCTTACTGGGAATTCAATCTGCTAGCAACTTATAAATCCATTCCAATTTCCTAAAACTGTATTCTTTAATAATTGAAATACAAACCTTGTTCCTTGAAACCAAGAAAGGTTAAAAAACTCAACAGAAGTTGCTTTAATGAGCAGTATCTTTCTGAAGATGATAGCTTGGCTATCGAAACGCGTTAAAGCAACCTTTGTTGTGTTTTTAATCTTTCTTGGTTTCAGTGGACAAGTTTTGTATTTCAATTTTTTAAGGTAACCAATGATCGGTCCGTTCCACCAAAAAGAAGTATTCTTTGATGTAAAATTAATCATCGTAAAATAAATTTTGTTCACATTTGGGGAATTCCTTAATTCCTATTTAATTATAGTTGTACTTCTCGAGAAAAATATTGAAGCTGATAAACGGAAACGTGATCAAAGAGATGGAGCACGAGTATGTATATATCTTACAAGAAATTTCACACGGCTTATAAGTTAGACGCCTTAAAAACCAGTTACTGTAATTATAGACTGCGGCACTTATTACTTAGTAATGTATCACTCGTTGTGGTATACATGGACTGCTTATAAATATTTTGAAGTTATTTACATTCTAAACATACCTTGGCAAAGTTATATACATAGTTGTTGTAAATGAATGAATACAATTATATTGTTTTTTAAAAGTGAAACCTTCTTTGGACGTGTTGAGCTATTTTTGATAGGTTAAAATGACTGCGTGTCATCATCATGCTAATATTGAGTTACCAATATGCTCTAATGTTAACAGTGCATGCAGCTCTATGTAGGGCGTGTAATTTTGGCTAAGCGTGTGGCGACGCTGTTATACTTTTAATGACATTTCCAAAAATATTCATTAAATATTTTGATGTAATATAACACTCACAGTTTAATGATTTGACTTTTATGCTTTTGTAACCCAGTTATTTGTTTGTAAAATATGAAATAGCTGAGTATATTTTTGTTATAATAAAATTAGTAATCCAACTACGGAATAATTGTAATAAATATACATTGGATAATATCACGATGGATAAATACTAAGATCGACCATTCGTTATTAGTAGCAGCAATGATTTATTCTTGCATTATCTGAGGGGCACCTTACCCATAGCGTAGGCCCCCCCTAAGTTTTAGCGTCAAAGTAGCATCATACCCTCGCTTCGCAATAAGACAGAGAGAATGCAATGCTATCCACGTCTTAGCAAAAGAATCGATCAAGTGAGCCATGAAGCTGTCACTTTCAGTAGCGTGCCTCGATTTTCAACTTCGTGTTCGCAGGATGAGAATGCGAACTAAGTTGGCAGACTCTAAACGTCGTATTGTTCATTTTTCCAGCTAATACACATCGAATTCAGCGTCGGAGAAGTTCTTGTACTGTCGCCATATTTCTAGATATTTGACACGAACGCTATATTCGCTCACCTGTGTGTGTGTTCCGCAGTTGGTAATGGAAAAGATGGCAGCAACCGTTTTGTGGTCGAAAGTTGTCATGTAATAAAATGTTGCACCATTGAAATTACTATAAAATACAATTCAGTTTAACCGCAATTACATTTTCTGAGGGCACCACGTAACGTGGCGTTTCCCATGGCATCGAGGTTCCTTTGTCTCACACGGCTGATTTATACGTTTGAACAAATAAAAACAGGTTAGCGTAGATTAGAAATTGTGATAATAATAAAGTATACGAGCCGCTTTCAATGAAATTCTTTAACGCCTTCCTTCCTTCGGCGGTTATAATAATCCCGCAATCTTTTCTACGGACTTTAAATTTAAATCTACACATATAGCTTATAATCAACTGAGAAAACCCAACTATTTTTTATTGTTAACTAGCTAATCCTCTCTTTTAAATGTTCAGGATTATAACCTCAAATTTAATTGTTAGCGCAAAGGTCAAAGGTTGAGTCTTACTGGAAATGTAATACCCTAGAAGGTACCCATAAAAGTACTGTACATTTTAGTAAGAGTTTCATTAAAATCGATTTAGCAGTTTCCGAGATTAGCCCGGACAAAAAATCAGTCGACAGACAAACAGACGCTTTAATTTTCTTATATACTGCATTTATTATATTATTTATATCATTCTATAGATTGGATGTGGCCGAAGACCATAGTTACTATTACTTTAACAATAAGTACGCAAGCCATATACATTTTAGAGAATTTATGTCTGCTTTTGCATTGTCGTAAAAAAATTAGTTAAAGTAGTTCGTCGGCAGTAATCGTAGTAAATTTGGAAGGACAGATCCCCGCTGCATAAGATGAAAACGCCAGACTCCACCACTACTAATTTTTAGCATAGACCTTACGCTGGATACAATAACACAAATCACAAAGCCGCTTTGCAGTAGAGCCGACAACACTGTACTGTCTGTCAGGGATGGCGAACCTTTTTGAGACGTGGGCGTGGGTCAAATTTTGTTCATATTATTTTTAGTACTAGCTCGTGGGTCACTAATGCTCATTTGCACCAGAGTTAACTTTAAAAATACTTAATTGAGTATTTTAAAAACTGAACAAGTGGCTTAACTGGTAAAAATGGGTGTGATTTAACAATTTAAAAATTTTTATTCAAATAAATTAGAAAATCTAAATAAACCCACGTAAACCATCAAATGGTTCTCTAGCAATCGTGGGTGAGTTAAAAATCTTGCGTAGATCAGTGTCTGACTCGCGGGTCATAGCTTTACCATCACTGCCATCGTCGAAATTTTAAGAAACTAAAATTTCTATAATTTCTTTATTTCAAAAAAATATTTGACACTTCTAGATTTTAAAAAACAAGATTTCTAAAAAAATTTAAGGTTTCCAAATTTCAAAAATAAATTAAAACTTCTAAATTCGAAAAAATAAAAATGTTGGAATTTTGCAAAGATCGACAACATTTCTAGATAGAATTTCAAACTTTCAAAATGAATTGACTTTCAAAGTAAAAGTGAAAATTTTGATAATCAAACCGAAAGTTTCGAAAAAGGAGTGAATAATTCAATATTTAACGAAAAAGTTAAATTTCGAAACCTCGAACCTTCAGTAAAATAAATAAATAAAAATAAAATGAAAATTGCTAGAGATAAGCGCAAGTTTTGATACGTGTTTCAAGAGAGTCGAAATTTTGAGAAACTAAAATTTCGAAAAAAAAAAATCAAAAAGTAGAAGCCTAAAATGTTGACATTTCCATTAAAACTCACAATTTTGAACTGACAGACTCGAGAGTAAACGAAAAAAGAGCAAATCTCAATATTTCGAGAAAAAAAAGTCGAATTTCGTGGGGTAGAAATTTCGACATTTCGAAAAATAAAATCGAGTCTTCCGAAAAATCGATTTTTCGAAAACAAGTTACGAAAAAATTTAACAATTTCACTATTTCATGAAAATATTTGGCCCTTCTCGATATTAAAAAAGAAGATTTCTAGAAATATGTAATGTTTCCAAATTTCAAAAATGAAGTAAAAACTTCGAGAATTCGAAAAAATTAAAATTTTAGAATTTTGTAAAGATTGACTAAATTTCTATACAGAATTTCGAACTTTTAAAATGAAATTTCGAATTCGATCCCACGAATTCGAAAAATAAGGTCAAGTCTTCCTAAAAGTAGATTTTTCGAAATAAAGTTACGAAAAAAAATAAAAAAGTCACTATTTCAGGATTCGACACTTCTCGATTTAAAAAAATGTTAACGATTTGGGTATATATTATTAAAATGCTGTTGCTTTAAACTTACCATAGAAATAAACAAAGAGGAGACTGTCATTACTATTAGGGCCGCTATTAGAAACGCGTTAGGAGCTTGAAAATAATAAAAAAAACGACCGTCACCCTCATGGATGAGTGATTCTCTTACATTCATCCATGAGAGTGACGGTCGTGTTTTTATTATTTTTAAGCTCCTAACGCGTTTCGAATGGACTTAAGGAACCGAAATAATAGCTGCTCATTTTTCTTTTAGTTCTGGTTTTTACTCAATTTCTTTTCGAGATCTAGTCTGTAAAATATTTATTTTTTGTAATTTTGGGAATTTTTTAAAACAAATTATAGGTTTCGATTATTTTTGAAATTTTTTTCTCAAAATAGTCGCTTTACCAGATTTTTTTAGAAACAAGTTTGACATATTTTTGTAGATTTTTTTAACTTACAATATCAATATTTAGAGAAACAAGTCAACATTCTGAGCTTCTCACAAGAAAGTAAAATTTTCGCGATTTCAAGAAAATATTTGATCCTTTTCGATTTTAAAAAAGAAGATTTCTAGAAAAATTTAAGGTTTCCAAATTTCAAAAATGAATCAAAACTTCTAAATTCGAAAAAATAAAAATTTTGGAATTTGGCAAAGATCGACAACATTTTTAGATAGAATTTCGAACTTTTAAAATGAATTGACTTTCAAAGTAAAAGTGGAAATTTTGATAATCAAGCCGAAAGTTTCGAGAAAGGAGTGAATAATTCAATATTTAACGAAAAAGTTGAATTTCGAAACCTCGAACCTTCAGTAAAAAAAATAAAATGAAAATTGCTAGACATAAGCGCAAGTTTTGATACGTATTTCAAGAGAGTCTAAATTTTGAGAAACTAAAATTTCGAAAAAAAATCAAAGAAGAAGCTAAAATTGTCGAAATTTCCATTAAAACTCACAATTTTGAACTGACAGACTCGAGAGTAAACGAAAAAAGAGCAAATCTCAATATTTCGAGAAAAAAAGTCGAATTTCGTGGGGTAGAAATTTCGACATTTCGAAAAATAAAATCGAGTCTTCCCAAAAATCGATTTTTCGAAAACAAGTTACGAAAAAATTTCACTATTTCAAGAAAATATTTGGCCCTTCTCGATATTAAAAAAGAAGATTTCTAGAAATATGTAAGGTTTCCAAATTTCAAAAATGAAGTAAAAACTTCGAGAATTCGAAAAAATTAAAATTTTAGAATTTTGTAAAGATTGACTAAATTTCTATACAGAATTTCGAACTTTTAAAATGAAATTTCGAATTCGATCCCACGAATTCGAAAAATAAGGTCAAGTCTTGAAAAGTAAATTTTTCGAAATAAAGTTACGTAAACCACGTAAACCATCAAATGGTTCTCTAGCAGTAGTGGGTGAGTTAAAAATTTTACGTAGATCAGTGTCTGATAATTCAAATTAGAAGCTAAAAATGCCGACATTTCCATTAACATTCGCAATTTTGAACTGACAGACTCGAGAGTAAACGAAAGAAGAGCAAATCTCAATATTTCGAGAAAAAAAGTCGAATTTCGTGGGGTCGAAATTTCGACATTTTGAAAAATAAGGTCAAGTCTTCCGAAAAGTAAATTTTTCGAAATAAAGTTACGTAAACCACGGAAACCATCAAATGGTTCTCTAGCAATCGAGGGTGAGTTAAAAATCTTACGTAGATCAGTGTCTGACTCGCGGGTCATAGCTTTACCATCACTGGTCCATGTGATAACATTTACGCAACGAAGCTTTAAAAAAAGGCTTCTGAAAGTAGTAGCAGAGTTATGTTGCCATTACTTGAAGATATTTCCCTAACGTGCGGAATGAAGCATCGAAATTTCTCGAGATGTGTAATTTCAAATAGCCATTACCCCAAAACGGTAGCGCTAGAAATCCTCATATTTTAATAATTTCAATCACATTATCACCCTACATAACGTGTTAGTTTTTTATCAAAATCTATGGAAAGATTTGGCCGAAATAAATTAAAATTTTATCGAAATCGTCTATATCATAAGTTTTGGTTCTTGGTTATCTTCAACAATTAAAGTACAAATCTTGTCCCCTGAAACCAAGAAAGATTAAAAAACACAACAGAGGTTGCTCTAACGCGTTTCGATAGCCAAGCTATCATCTTCAAGAGATAGGTTTGACACTGCTTCGGCACCATCACAAATCTTTTAATTTTGGTATTGCTAACACTGTTACTGACATCTGACAGAAATTGAAAGAAAATCGACATAAACGCAACTACCCGATGAACTACCTTTACCGCCGCGCCGTCAATGGCCCGTATTCATTTAGAGCGAATATTTTTACAGCCTACCTTCCCATGAGCTTGATTATTGCGTGCTGGTCGGCAGTTTGACAGCGGATTTACGAACTTCAGATGGCGCAAAGTGCGTACAACGACATTCCTGCAGAAGAAACGACAGGTCAAACCCGGTCATTTAAAAAGTGGGACAACTCCACAACGTTCTCAAAGCCCTATGTCATTCCAACGCCATTTGGGGCCCTTTCGCGGCCCGATAAACCACCCGGATTTATTGGCGCGCTACGAGAGCTCGGATTAAATGCCGCATTTTGTTTCAATATGTGACCCAACCGGCCTATTTGAGCGAACGTTTTAACCGTTTGGGCAGTGCACCATGTGTTTTAGGAGCACGATCTGCCTCTACAAGTAGGTAAATGTGTTCGAAGCTGAAATATTATCGAGGGAGATTAAATTTGTAACTTCTCTGCACGTGTCAGTTCAACGTGTACAATAACTGCGGATTTAGAGTTTCCTGCTTAGACTGGGAACTTCATGCTAAAAATTCGCGATTTTAATTGGAATAAACCTCCACTTTCACTGTAATCGGTGGAGGGAACTGTTAACATTAATATACAATAAACAAGACGAGCAGAAGAATCTTCGAGAAAAAAAATATGGCAATCTGGAAACTGCTGTCAAAAGTAAAAACTCTTTAAAAATATTCTCTACATCGTCTTTCCTTAAATGTAGTTACAACTTCATATTCTTGTTACCAGTCAGTATAGCTTAATGGGTAAGGCGGCAGATTTTACTTCATAAGCCTGATAAATCGCGGGTTCGAACCCCGCTGTCGACAACGCGTTTTTTAATTCTATTACACGTCTTACTCATAGCTAGGTAATACTGTTAACATTAGAGCATGTTGGTAACGCAAATTAGCTTGATGGTAAGGCGAAACCATCGGCTTTCCCCCCATCCAAAATCGCCTAATGCGCCTAAAGAAATTTTAACTTCAAAAAACATAGGTTTACAAAAACATTTGCTCCTAAATTCGAGCGTGGGATTAAAATGTTTAAAAAAAAATAGTACCTATTAGAAATTGAAACACAGAACTTGTCCCCTGAAACCAAGAAAGATTAAAAAACACAACAAAGGTTGCTCTAACGCGTTTCGACAGCCAAGCTGTCATCTTCAGAGAGAAAAGTACCTATTAGAAAAATCAAAGGCATTCAAGCCAAACTCAGAGTGGTCATTTCACATTTTAAATTACGAACTTTTAATTGGGAAATCAAGTTTGGATTCCAAATAATAAAAATGTTCAAATATGGTCTCGAAATTTCTACTTTTTTCAAAACTGGTATGCAAGCTCCTATGTGCTACTTTAAGATCAAAATTGCTATTTTTGAAGCAAGAACATCTTTAAGCGCGTTGGGTGATTTTAGTTTGGGGGAAAATTATAATTTCGCGTCACCATCAAACTTATGTTGCATTACCAACATGCTCTAACATTAACATTATTATAGTAGCTATGAATAAGACTTGTCACAATTTATTCTTCATGGTGGAGTCTTATTGGTCGGAAACATTGTGTTTATTAATTTTATTTAACAAATTTAATTTAATTTATCAAAAAAACAAATTTTTTTCATACGTAATTTTGACCTTCTATTTGTAACGCAATGTAAATAGATGTAATAGAATTTAGAATAGAATTGTATAATTTAGTAAATAAAAAAAGTTTCTAGAAGGATCTGATAAGGGGAAAGCGGTCGCGATAACGAAACAAATGGCAGATAAGCTTTCCAGAAATTTCGGCAAACGATAAGCCTTATCTGCTGAAAAGTTCTAGAAGCCGGGAGCCAAAACTATATAAGGCGGTCAACTTTCCCTCGAGTCAGTCAGAGTCAGTGTAATTAGTGAGTTAGTAGAAGTCAATAATAAGTGAGTTAATTGTCAATTGTGGTGATCCAAGTTGAGTCCAGTAATAAAGTGGGTATAATCTATCACGTGTATCAATTCGAACCGATAACGCACGTAACAATATTGTATCCACGCGTACAGTCTATGCTAAAAATAGAGTAATGGTGGCATTCTCGTGCTTACGTCTCGCCATACGTAGCGGAGTTTAACGTTCTAAAAACTTTTTACTAAGATTACTGCACTGGTGAACTATGCCTTAAACCAGTGTTTCCCAAAGTGTGGTACGCGTATCCGCAGTGGTACGGGAAGAATTTGGTGAGGGTACGCGATGCACCGGGCCTTCAGGTGACTCAAAAATTAAAACATTGTTTGGATGTAGTTAGTGGGTTAGCAATTAGTAAATAAGTAGTGAGTTACTGTTCAGTTGAAGTGTGCCGAGTTAATTTGGTAATAAAGTGGTGTAATTCACACGTGTAATCAATCAAATCAAGCGCGTAACATATTTTTCATTTTTTCCTATTCTTTGTAAAATAAACTAACCTATTTTTTTGTCAAACGTCATGAGAAAATTGAAATAAAGAGCTTATCCCCTGAAATCAAGAAAGATTTAAAAAAACACAACAAACGTTGCTCTAACGTAACTGTAATCTTTAGAGAGATACAGTATCTCTCTGAAGATGACAGCTTGGCTGTCGAAACGCGTTACAGCAACGTTTATTGTGTTTTTTAATCTTTCTTGGTTTCAGAGGATAAGTTCTGTATTTCAGTTTTTGAAGATAACCAAGGACCAGTCCGTTCCACCAAACTGTCATGAGCTGACGTTTTAAATAAATTTAGATATCATATACAATAAAAATTTAAATATTTCCAAGCTGGGTCTTGGAAATGTTAAATAAAACTAATAAACGTGTAACAGTATTAAAAAAAGGGTAATCGACATCGGGGTTTGAACCTGGGGCCTGAAGCGCACACTACTGTCCCCAGATTCACGCTACTGCTTCCTGCGACTGCTTCATAGGACGGATGTTATCGGATTTCTTCGATTCATTTAAGTTACTTCCCCCACTTATGTTCTTCATGCTTATGCAATGATGTCAATTTTGAAATTTTCTATGCTGCGCTGTAGATTTTATAAATGTATTTTGTAAAATGTATAAACTGATTTCTTGTCCCAGTTGAGGGTGATGGTTTCGAGTTCTAAAATAGTTCGCTTCAGTGGTGTCGCCTCTGTTTCTGGTTCGCATTAAAAGCAAAAACATCAAGACGCCCCATCATGTTAGTATTTGTTTCTTTTATACATCGTTAAACCCGTTGGTTTTGGTTTGTTTATTTTGTTGTTTCCGTTAACCTAAAGGTTTATATGGCTGTCACGTGTTGGCGTTTACATCTATTAACGTACTCAATCGTAGAAATGTGCTTAATGCTTCCTGTGGGAGTTCGCTACTACAAATACATCTTAGATTCTCATTGCTAAATTCCCTAATATTCGTCGCTGTTTTTAATTCGTTTAATTATTTTGATCAAGCGAGAGATGAATCGTGTGCAACAATAATTGTTTATTCTCATTCACAGGTAGAACGAAGTCGAACGAAATTTAATCTTATTTGGTGGATATTTACATGAGAAACCAATTTAGTCAAATGTGATGAAATAAGGAATGCGTTACCTCCAGGAGATAATTCTAATTAACAGGGTCTCAAACATTTTAAAGTATACCGCTAAGAACAACCCGTTTCTTTTAATTCTCTTGCACGTGGTATAAATGTTTTATCTACAAATATTTAAGCTTCCATTTATTTGAATAAAAATAACTGAAAAGTCACCGGTTGTAATTTTTAAACATTTGATTTTATTTCAAAATTTCGATTTTGTCAAAATTTCGATTTTGTCGAAATTTCAATTTTGTCAAAATTTCGATTTTGTCAAAATTTCAATTTTGTCAAAATTTCAATTTTGTCAAAATTTCAATTTTGTCAAAATTTCGATTTTATCAAATTCCAAAGTTCACGTAGATGAGGCAAAGCTTGTATCACGGGTTGCATTGCAACATCCATAGATCCAAACGTCCTCGGCGTGACTTTACTTTCATCTAGTTTTAATTGGTCATTTGTCAAGTCCGTTCCATCAAAATGTCGATTTTATTTCAAAATTTCGATTTTCTCAAAATTTCGATTTTATGTTAAAATTTAGACTTTTTTTTACAAAATTTCTAATTCTTTGTTTTTTGAAGACTTTCGATTTCCTTGTTTTTTGAAGACTTTCGATTTCCTTGTTTTTTGAAGACTTTCGATTTCCTTGTTTTTTGAAGACTTTCCACTTGATCTCGAAATGTCGGCGTTTTTAAAAATTCTCACTGAAAAATAAAATGCTTTTTCATTTCGACTGTTAAAAAGGTTTATTTTATTTTCGAAACTGGCAATTTTTGAAAACCTTGAACTTTTTGAAAATTCCAATATTTTTTTTAAGATCTTTAGTTCGAAAATTATTACTTCTTTAAAATTTAGCTTATAAGATTGGACTTTTCTGAAAATTTCTACTTTAAAAATTTCGAACTTTTTTACAAACTTTCGATTTTTTAAATTATTTTAAAATTTCTATTCTTTAACAAAATAGTCATTTGATTTTTGAATAAAATAATCATTCGATTTTTAAACAAAATAATCATTCGATCTTTTAATAAAATAAACTTCAGAGAATATTTTATGGTGAAACGACAGAGATACTGATGAAGTATCAAATTCCAAACTAAATTATATGCCAGTGTCCCACCAATTTGTGAATTTTAGAGAATATTTTATGGCAAAACAAGAGAAATACTGATGAATTATCGAAATTCGAACTTTTTAGTCCAAAACCACTATGCCAGTGATCCACCAAGAGAATATTTGTGAATTTTAGAGAATATTTTATGGAAAAACGACACCCATCCTGATGAATTATCGAGTTACGAAATTTTTAAACCAAAACCATTTTAACAGTGATACTCCAAGAGCACATTTGTGAACTTTAGAGAAGATTTTATGGTAAAACGACCGAAATACTGATGAATTATCGAATTACAAACTTTTTACCCCAAAATCTCTATGCCAGTGTCTTACCAAGAGAGCATTTGTGAATTTTAGAGAATATTTTATGGCAAAACAACAGAAATACTGATGAATTATCGAATTTCAAACTTCTTACCCCAAAATCACTATGCCAGTGTTCCACCAAAAGTACATTTGTGACTTTTAGAGAATATTTTACAGCAAAAGGAGAGTAATACTGATGAATTATTGAATTCCAAACTTTTTAGTCCTAAACTACTATGCGATTGATCCAGCAAGATAGCATTTGTAAATTTTAGAGAATATTTTATGGAAAAACACCAACCATACTGATGAATTATCGAATTCCAAACTTTCTAGTCCAAAACTATTTTGAGAGTGATCCTCCAAGAGTACATTTGTGAATTTTGGAGGATACCCTGATCGACCAAACGAACACTTGTAAATTTTAGAGAATATTTTATGGAAAAACATCAGCAATACTGATGAATTATCGAGTTCCAAACTTCCTAGTCCAGAACCTATTTTGACAAGTGATCCTTCCAAGAGTACATTTGGAAATTTTAGAGAATATCCTGATGGACCAAGAGAACATTGTAATTTTAGAGAATATTTTATGGAAAAACGACAGTAATACTGATGAATTATCGAGTTACAAACTTTTTAAATCAAAACCATTTTAACAGTGATACTCCAAGAGCACATTTGTCAACTTAAGAGAAGATTTTGTGGTAAAACGACCAAAATGCTGATAACTTATCGAATTCCACACGTCTTACCCCAAAATCACTATGCCAGTGTCTGACCAAGAGAGCAGTTGTAAATTTTAGAGAATATTTTATGGCCTAACAACAGAAATACTGATGAATTGTCGAATTTCAAACTTCTTACCCCAAAATCACTATGCCAGTGTTCCACCAAAAGTACATTTGTGACTTTTAGAGAATATTTTACAGCAAAAGGAGAGTAATACTGATGAATTTTTGAATTCCAAACTTTTTAGTCCTAAACTACTATGCCATTGATCCACCAAGATAGCATTTGTAAATTTTAGAGAATATTTTATGGAAAAACACCAACCATACTGATGAATTATCGAATTCCAAACTTTCTAGTCCAAAACTATTTTGGCAGTGATCCTCCAAGAGTACATTTGTGAATTTTGGAGAATACCCTGATCGACCAAACGAACATTTGTAAATTTTAGAGAATATTTTATGGAAAAACACCAGCAATACTGATGAATTATCGAGTTCCAAACTTTCTAGTCCAGAGCTATTTTGACAGTGATCCTTCAAGAGTACATTTGTGAATTTTAGAGAATACCCTGATCGACCAAAAGAACATTTGTGAATTTTAGAGAATATTTTATGGAAAAACAACAGCAATGCTGATAAATTATCGAGTTAGAAACTTTTTAAATCAAAACCATTTTAACAGTGATACTCCAAGAGCACATTTGTCAACTTAAGAGAAGATTTTGTGGTAAAACGACCAAAATGCTGATGACTTATCGAATTCCACACGTCTTACCCCAAAATCACTATGCCAGTGTCTGACCAAGAGAGCAGTTGTAAATTTTAGAGAATATTTTATGGCCTAACAATAGAAATACTGATGAATTATCGAATTTCAAACTTCTTACCCCAAAATCACTATGCCAGTGTTCCACCAAAAGTACATTTGTGACTTTTAGAGAATATTTTACAGCAAAAGGAGAGTAATACTGATGAATTATTGAATTCCAAACTTTTTAGTCCTAAACTACTATGCCATTGATCCACCAAGATAGCATTTGTAAATTTTAGAGAATATTTTATGGAAAAACACCAACCATACTGATGAATTATCGAATTCCAAACTTTCTAGTCCAAAACTATTTTGACAGTGATCCTCCAAGAGTACATTTGTGAATTTTGGAGAATACCCTGATCGACCAAACGAACATTTGTAAATTTTAGAGAATATTTTATGGAAAAACACCAGCAATACTGATGAATTATCGAGTTCCAAACTTTCTAGTCCAGAACTATTTTGACAGTGATCCTCCAAGAGTACATTTGTGAATTTTAGAGAATATCCTGATGGACCAAGAGAACATTATATTTTAGAGAATATTTTATGGAAAAACGACAGCAATACTGATGAATTACTGAGTTACAAACTTTTTAAACCAAAACCATTTTAACAGTGATACTCCAAGAGCACATTTGTGAACTTTAGAGAAGATTTTATTGTAAAACGACCGCAATAATGATAAATTATCAAATTCCAAACTTCTTCACCCAAAATCACTATGCCAGTGTCTTACCAAGAGTGCATTTGTGAATTTTAGAGAATATTTTATGGCAAAACAAGAAAAATGCTGATGAATTATCGAATTCCAAACTTTTTAGTCCAAAATCACTATACCAATGATCTACCAAGAGAACAGTTATCAATTTTAGAGAATATTTTATGAAAAACCAACAGCAATACTGATGAATTATCGAGTTCCGAACTTTTTAGTCCAAAATCACTATGCCAGTGATCCACTAAGAGAACATTTGTAAATTTTAGAGGATATTTTATGGAAAAACAACAGCAATACTGATGAATTATCGAATTACAAACTTTTTAAACCAAAACCATTTTAACAGTGATACTCCAAGAGCGCATTTGTCAACTTAAGAGAAGATTTTGTGGTAAAACGACCAAAATACTGATGACTTATCGAATTTCAAACGTCTTACCCCAAAATCACTATGCCAGTGTCTGACCAAGAGAGCATTTGTAAATTTTAGAGAATATTTTATGGCAAAACAACAGAAACACTGATGAATTATAGAATTTCAAACTTCTTACCCCAAAATCACTGTGCCAGTGTTTCACCAAAAGTACATTTATGACTTTTAGAGAATATTTTGTGGCAAAAGGAAAGTAATACTGATGAACGATTGAATTTCAAACTTTTTAGTCCAAAACCACTATGCCAGTGATCCACCAGGAAAACATTTGTGAATTTTAGAATATATTTTATGGCAAAACAACAGCAATAGCGATGAATTATCGAGTTCCAAACACTTTAGTGCAAAACCATCACGCCAGTGATCCACCAAGAGAACATTTGTGCATTTTGGCAATGTTCCTCCTAGAGTACATTTGTGAATTTTAGGGAATATTTCTTGGCAAAACGATAAAAATACTGATGAATTATCGAATTCCAAACTTCTTAGCTCAAAATCACTATGACAGTATCCCACCAAGAGTACATTTGTAAATTTTAGAGGATATTTTATGGAAAAACAGCAAAATACTGATGAATTATCGAGTTCCAAACTTTGTAGTCCAAAACTATTTTGACAGTGATCCTCCAAGAGAACATTTGTAAATTTTAGAGAATATTTTATGGGAAAACACCAGCAATACTGATGAATTATCGAGTTCCAAACTGTCTAGTCCAAAACTATTTTGATAGTAATCCTCCAAGAGTACATTTGTGAATTTTAGAGAATACCCTGATGGACCAAGAGAACATTTGTAAATTTTAGAGAATATTTTATGGAAAAACACCATCAATACTGATGAATTATGGAGTTCCAAACTTTTAAGTCCAAAACCATTTTGACAATGAATCTCCAAAAGTATATTTATAAACTTTAGAGAATACACTGATCCACCAAAAGAACATCTGTAAATTTTAGGGAATATTTTATGGCAAAACGACGGAAATACTGATGAATTATCGAATTCCAAACTTTCTAGTCCAGAATTATTTTGCCAGTGATCCTCCAAGAGTACATTTGTGAATTTTACAGAATACCCTGATCGACCAAGAGAACATTAGTAAATTTTAGAGAATATTCTATGGAAAAACACCAGCAATAATGATGAATTATCAAGTTCCAAACTTTCTAGTTCAAAACTATTTTAATAGTGATCCTCCAAGAGTGCATTTGTGAATTTTAGAGAATACCCTGATGGACCAAGAAAACATTTGTAAATTTTAGAGAATATTTTATGGAAAAACACCATCAATACTGATGAATTATGGAGTTCCAAACTTTTAAGTCCAAAACCATTTTGACAATGAATCTCCAAAAGTATATTTATAAACTTTAGAGAATACACTGATCCACCAAAAGAACATCTGTAAATTTTAGGGAATATTTTATGGCAAAACGACGGAAATACTGATGAATTATCGAATTTCAAACTTCTTACCCCAAAATCACTATGCCAGTGTCTCACCAAGAGTACATTTGTGTGAACTGTAGAGAATATTTTATGGCAAAACGATAGCAATATTGATGAACTATCGAAATCTAAACCTTTTAGTCCAAAACCACCATGCGAGTGTCCACCAAACACTTTTTTTTTGACATTTCGAACTACTTTGCAAGTTTTAAATTTTTTTGTAAATTTCGCGGTTTTTTCAAATTTAAAATTTTTTTTTGTTAAAACTTTTCTAGTGTCGAGTTTTTTCAGCTTTGTTGAAAAAATCTTGATTGAAGTTTGTTGAAATTTTCGACATTTTTTCAAAATTTCAATCCTTTTAAAAATATTCAATCAAAAATGTCAATTTTTAAAAAAATGCGATCTTTTAAATTTTGACTATTCCCCAAAATTTCTTGTTTCTAGTTAAAAGTATAAAGTTTCTTTTAATTTTAACTCTTTTTTTTTTCAATATTTAAGCTGTTTGTAAATTTCGTCTTTTTATTTCGCGAAAATAGTGGCATTTCGCCAACAAAGCTAAATTTCGCGAAAAAAAAAAAGTAATATTTTTCGAAATGGGCGCGCATTTTCGCGAAAAGAGCGAGATTTCGTCGAGAAGCGAGATTTCGCCGAAAAACGAGATTTTGCCGAGATCATCATCAAGAAAATAAGTAAGTATTCTCGAAATTTCGCGAAAAAAGCGAAATTTCGCGAATAAAGTGAATTCTCTGGAAAAAGGCGCAGTTTTGCGAAAAAAGCGAAATTTCGCGAATAAAGTGAATTCTCTGGAAAAAGGCGCAGTTTTGCGAAAAAAGCGAAATTTCGCGAATAAAGTGAATTCTCTGGAAAAAGGCGCAGTTTTGCGAAAAAAGCGAAATTTCTCGAATAAAGTAATTCTCTGCAAAAAGGCGCAGTTTTGCGAAAATAGCGAAATTTCCCGAATAAAGTGAATTCTCTGAAAAAAGGCTCAGTTTTGCAAAAAAAGCGAAATTTCGCGAATAAAGTAATTCTCTGGAAACAGGTGCAGTTTTGCGAAAAAAGCGAAATTTCACGAATAAAGTGAACTCTCTGGAAAAAGGCGCAGTTTTGCGAAAATAGCGAAATTTCCCGAATAAAGTGAATTCTCTGAAAAAAGGCTCAGTTTTGCGAAAAAGGCGAAATTTCGCGAATAAAATAATTCTTTGGAAAAAGGCGCATTTTTGCGAAAAAAGCGAAATTTCGCGAATAAAGTGAATTCTCTGGAAAAAAGCGCAGTTTTGCGAAAAAAGCGTAATTTTGCCGACAAATCCAACTTTCGCGAAAAAGGAAACGAATTTTTTCCCAAAAGACGAAGACATTTCGTGAAAAAAAGCGGAATTTCGCCGAACTTTCGCGAAAATAAGTGATTTTTTTTCGAAAAAGGCGCATGTTCGCGAAAAAAGCGAGATATTGCCGAGAACCGAAATAAAAAATGCGATAAGCAAAATAAACATCGCGGCACCGTGTGAAAAATATGTCCATACAAAGTGATGAGTTAACGCCCTATATTCTATCAGTATATGGTTAACGCCTACAGGAAACTTTAAATCCGGTGGTGTGTATTATTCATTGCCTACTTTTTTTAAGGTTTCAATAACCATATTTGGGCCATTAGAAGTTGAATTTTGAAAAATTACGTTATACGTAACTTTCGTGTCCAAAATTTCATTCTTGTAGAGGAGCCACCCGTTAGGCTGTACGTCGTTTGTTAGTCAGTGTTAGTGATTTAATAGATTTCTAATATTCGCATCAATATTGTTGCGGGCTATCGGTTTGAATGATTACATTTGTTAATTATACCACTTTATTTCCAAACTAAATTCGGAACACTACAATTGAGTAATTAACTCACTTATTGACTTCTAACTATTAACTCACTAAATAACTACAATCACTGACTGACTGATTGATTAACTCGAGGGAAAGGCGACCGCCTTATATAGCTCTCGCTTCCGGGTTCTAGAAAAATGCAGCAAATAAGGCTTATCGTTTGCCGAAATTTCTGGAACACTTATCTGCCATTTGCTTCATTATCGCGGCCGCTTTTCCTTATCAGATCTTTCTAGAAAATTTCCTTAAATTCTAAATTTTATAATTACGTTTCGTTACAATATTTACTCATTTTTTAGGCCCTGCGTTGTCTGTCACTCAATTTTTAAAGTTTTTTTGAATAAAAATTGAAATACAGAACTTGTTCCCTGAAACCAAGAACGATTAAAAGACACAACAAAGGTTGCTCTAACGCGTTTCGACAGCCAAGCTGTCATATTCAGAGAGACACTGAACACATTTTTTTTGAATAGTTTTGTAATATTCGCATCAATATTTGCGTTTAAAAATTCCACTTTTTTGTCTGTTTAGTTATATAGGCGCTTTCGTGATTGTTCCGTACAAATCTTGCGATCGAATTTAAACAAGCTTCCCAATGAGTTAAGAGTCTTGAAATTTTCAAAATAGTTCAGAACTGGATAAACGTACATATAACTGAAAAAAAATGTAATCACATATTCATATTATACTTATTTTTTCCATCTTCTTTTAAAATTAATGACATTAAAACTGGGATTTTCTGTATAATAAGAAATAATCAAATGACTGCATTCTTGTGCAGCCACATAGTAGCTTAATGAATTAAATTTTAGTATAATTAGATGAATAAAGTGGTAAAATATTTATGCGATAATAACACCCAAACAATTCATACATGTATGTGTGGGGAGATTTTAGTTTAACGTGTGGATGATAAGATGTGACAAATGGTTTGGTATTACTATAACTGCCACTTTACCCTATTCGCCTTCTGGCATTACCTCCAGCTAATGAAGCTACAGATTTAAAATTTAAATAACCGTGCATCATTCTGATATAATTAATCTTCATTATTTCATTCCACATGAAGTTTAACTCGATCTAAAGATACAGACTGGTAAATCAATGACTGGTTAGAAATATTCAGGTATTCGTGAATAAATCTAACGTTACCTCATATGATTGGATGTTTATGAACTTTAACGACCTGCTGAATTTATTACCAATTCGGTTAGGCGGACGATACATGTCTTTGTTGTAACTTGGTACTACCGAAGAAAGTGACGAATGATTTATTAAAGTATTTACCGTCTGTCAAAATCAGCGAGTCTAATATTAGGAAAAACTACACACGCGAGATATTAAAATGCATGCCTTGGGTCTAAGATGAAATCTAATTGAAAGTCTGTAGTTAAAACAAATTTTTTAATTAATTTGTTAACTTGAATATGCTAAAATGTGTATACTACAATTGTTTATATTGTGTTTTAATTTGATTTTTATTATTCCTAATTTCTCTGTAAATGAAAGATGACTATCACAAAAGAAAAAACGCTAAATCAGATAGGTTTTGACTTGCAGATTATAAACCTAAAAACCAAATTGAACCACGACTTTTGGTTTGGAAGATGTGAGAGTTTAAAGTTAACGAAAGTTCAAAGGGACCCAATTCTTCCAAAACTTGAAAAAATTTACAATTTTCGAAAGTAGCTTAATAACATTTTTATAGAGTTTTTGGGACGTAGAATAGAAATTTGAAAACCAAACTGAGCTAAGACTATCCGTTGGCGAGATACAAGCTTTTAAAGATTCGAAATTTTCAAATTTTTTAAAATCCAAATTTAAAAGTTATTATTTACGATTTAACGGAACTCTATCAGTTAGATTTTGCCCTGTCGATTACGAATCTGAAAACCAAATTGAGCTACGACTTTTGGTTTGGAAGATATAAGAATTTAACGTTACGAAAAAAGTGCAAAGAGGGCCCCCTTCTTCCAAAACTTGAAAAAATTTATAATTTTTGAAAGTAGTTTTTTAGCATTTTCATAGAGTTTTCAGTATGTAGAATAGGAATTTGAAAACCAAATTAGTCTACGACTATCCGTTAACGAGATACAAGCCTCGAAAGTTTAGAAATTTTCGCCAAATTTCCTAAGGTCGAAATTCAAAAGTTATTTAGGAATTAAAAGTACCCTACCAGTTCGATTTTGACTCGTAGATTATAAATCTGAAAACCAAACTGAGCTACGACTTTTGATTTGGAAGATATGGGAGTTTAAAATTACGAACGAAGTTCAAAGGGGACCCTCTTCTTCCAAAAATTTCCATTTTTTGAAAGAGAGTTTATAGCAATTTGAAAAACGGATGTGACGTACGAGATTAAAACCGATGTAATAAAGTGATGCTTCACGCGAGGCACATAATTTCGTCTGTGCATTGCAAAAACCTCGGACTGGGTGATCAGAATTAGTAACATTTGGCTGAGCGTTTGGCGGCGCTATTATATTTTTAAAGATATTTCTTAAATTCATTAAATATTTTGATTTAGGTAATATTATAACACTCGCAGTTAAAATGACTTTTGTGTTTTTGTTACCCAGTTATTTCTTGTAAAATATGAAGTTGCAAAGTGGATTTCTGCTATTACAAAACAAGAGATTTAATTACGGAATAATTGTGATAATTTTAATAATAAATGGAAAGATTCAGATAACACCAGGATCAAGGCTAGCTAGTCACTTGAGTTTAATGTAAGTGATATAAAATGGGGTATGTACCCCACAGATATCAAAATATATAAACATTTTAGGTGATTTCCAGAACAATTAAATTACTTCATAGTCCATAACATCGGGAGAAATTTTATCACTGTTATTTCTCTGTTTTAAGTTTTCACTTCTGTGGGCAGTTCACATGTCAGCGCCTAATTTTTTTTTCCCAGGTGATACTCAGAATTATGGATATACAGTTTAGGCCATTGTTGGTGAAATTTGCACCCACCCTGTAAATAAATCATAAATTAGCAATGAATAATCTGTAATTACTTTGATGTGTGACGTATAAAGAGGGATTTCTGTAAAATTTTGGAGTATATTATAATTCCTGGCAGATTTGCCTTATCTTAATGAGTTTACCAGATAAAATGGGAAACCACAATTGCTTTAAGAGTTATCGAACATTACCGTATTCATCCCCTAATAAATGTTCAGTGTGGACCCTCTAATTCGGCAGGCAAACACCCTTAGGCCATCCCCACTTAGAGCAGGAACCTATGCAATATCATACCCTCGTATATTGATTATTTATAAACATAATTGAAAACCAAATAAATCATTGACAGGCGCAAGAGGGTCGTCTATTAGATTTTGCGATTATTTGACATATGTAATAGATAAGAATAAAATGTTATTCCATATACTATCTTCATTTAATCATATTGTAACGAAATGTAAATTGTAGAATTTAGTACATAAAAAAAAGTTTCTAGAAAGATTTGATAAGGGGAAAGCGGCCGCGATAACGAAACAAACGGCATGATAAGCGTTCCAGAAATTTCGGCAAACAATAAGCTGTTATCTGCCCAAAAGTTCTAGAAGCCGGGAGCCAAAACTATATAAGGCGGTCAGCTTTTCCTCGGGGGAGTCAGCTAGAGTCGGTCTAGGTAAGTAGTGAGTTAGCAGTTAGAAGTCAATAAGTGAGTTATTTGTTCAGTTGTAGTGATCCAAGTTTAGTTTGATAATAAAGTGGGTATTATTCGACAAGTGTAATCAATTCGAACCGATAAAGCCCGTAACAATATGGACAAATTAATTTAACTAATTTAATATTCATAACTATTAAACTTTATTAACGAATAAAAAGCAACAGATAGTAAAAATTCCACAATGTTTCGATAAATATTTTCTAACACCGGACCAGGTTTTGGTGTATATTTACTCATTTTTTATTATCGCGGCCGCTTTTCCTTATCAGATCTTTCTAGAAAATTTCCTTAAATTCTAAATTCCATAATTACATTTCGTTACAATATTTACTCATTTTTTAGGCCCTGCGTTGTGTGTCAGTCAATTTTTAAAGTTTTATTGAATAGTTTTGTAATATTCGCATCAATATTTGCGTTTAAAAATTCCGCTTTTCTGTCTGTTTAGTTATATGTATAGGCGCTTTCGTGGTTGTTCCGTACAAATCTTGCGACCGATTTTAAACCAACTTCCCAATAAGTTAAGAGTCTTGAAATTTTAAAAATAGTTCAGAACTGGACACACGTACATATAACTGAAAAAAATTTGATCAGTAATTCATATTATACTTATTTTCGCTATCTTTTCTTAAAATTAATGACATTACTGGGATACTCTGTATAATAGGGAATAACCAAATGATTGTATTTATATACAGCTACATAGAAATCTAATGGATTAAATATAAGCGTAACTAAATGAATAAAGTGTTGTGCCATAATAATATGACCGCTGATGATCCCGTAATGCGATACCTCGTCCGGTGTTAGCAAATATTTATGGAAACATTGTGGAATTTTTAATATCCCGTGCTTCTTTGCTCGTTAATAAAGTTTAACAGTTATGAAGAATTCCACGAAGTAAGGGTTGGAAATGTCAATGATTTAATTTTATTATTTTCACCTAAAACTTTAACAAGAAGACTGCCGGCAGAAGTGAAAACTTAAAACTAAGAATTTATTTCTTTAGTTTTCAAATTGTAATACCAAAATTAGTAGTTTCAACCCCACTAATTAAATTCGTCAATTAGATTTTAGCAATATTAACGATACCAGTTTTATTGTAACAATTTTACGCTATGAATTTAATTGCCCCCATAGCTTTTGAATCAATTGACAATAATTAAAGCATGCGCGACAGTAAATTAAAGATAAACACGATTGGAGTACCGCAAAACGATATCACGGATGACCATAACTCTGTGCTAAATATCTCTACGTAATCCTCTGGCCAGATAGATAATTCTCGACCACATAAAAGCCGTATTTATTGGAAGAGAGGGCATCAGATGGCCGTTTAAAGCCGTAATTACCTCGACGAATCGTAAAAAAATCGTTTTCGCCTACCTTTTTTCCTTGTTTTGCGCGCTTTCCCTTTTCAACCATCCCAATGTTTCGGTTATCTATAATTTTAATTTGTAATGAAATCGCAAACGAATCACAATCGTTCGATAAGGAAATGTTTTATGGGAATGAGAAATAATCTCCGTTTTAATTGCAGGATTGCTGTGTTGTAGAATTTATCTCTCTTTCTGTTGGTAATTTCAATTTTTTTCTGGAAGTTCGATTTTTTTGTATCGTTTTTTTTTAAATTGTTTGATCTTTTTAATTATCTTAATAACTCATTTTTAAACTGAAATATTCGAGAAGTGTTTATGCAAATTTGGTTTTTTTTTTGAGTAGATCATTATTTTCGTAATATCGATCTTTTTGTAAACATTCAAATACAAGTCTTGCCCCCTGAAAACAAGAAAGATTAAAAAACACAACAAAGGTTGCTTTAACGCGTGTCGATAGGCAAGCTGTCATCTTCAGAGCGATATCTCTCTGGAAATAAAAGTCAAAATTACGAATTTTTATCGAAATGTGAAAAAAATTAAAACAATTTTTCTCCAGATGACTTCAAACTATGCACACACACACACACAAGTGTAGGTTGTAGAAGACAGTCCAAAGATAACTTTTAGAAGAGGAGTATTTTGTCATATTACCACACATTTGTTTTTAATTGTCAACAAACAATAAAAATTTAAATATTTCCAAACTGGGCCAAAGAAATGTTGAATAAAATTAATAAACAAATCTGTTTTTATTTATAAATTAAAATCCCAAGCAACATTGGTTAGCATAATAAACGTTTATTAAATTAAAATTGCGTTTATTTTAATTTTAAAAAACGTTTATATACCATTTAGTGTTGCTTGGGAAGGTAATAAGGTCCTCAACCCTATTTGATGGAAGCCCTAAGCTTTAACTTATACGAAATCCGGCACTGTTTCCACGTAATTAATTTAACTTATATGTAGGCGTAAGGATAAGTTATAATGAGAGTTAAAATTTTAAATTGTCAACAAACAGTGTAGCGCACTAAGAAGATGGATTCTCGCCTGGTAAGTCACGGGTTCAATTCCTGGTACATTTGTAATTCTTCTACACGTTTTACACACAGCTACGTGATATACTGTTAACGTTAGAGCATGTTGGAGTATTAGAGAAATGGTGACGTCGCGTTACCATCACGCTAATGTTGCACAGAGGCGTACTCGTAAGATTTTCTGCTATTAAAAATTATTCGACGCTTTTGAAGAGGTTTTCACTTCGAAGTCAAATATGTAATACATGAATATAATACATGGTTAAGTCAATGTTGAAAGATTTGAAAATTGCACAAGTGATATCCACAAGGGACAAATTTATTTCGTCGCGACACATTTACGACCATTTATTGGACGTCTTGGCCCAACTGCAGATGCATTATGTTAACTGACCAATATATCATAAATAAGCAGGGGATTATTTCCTTAGAAATTAATAATTTTTATATAAAATGAAGTGTACCATAATGCATGTTGATGAACCTGTTTTCCGTACATCTAACCGGCCTTGAAAAGAACATAGACTTGGTCTTTGCCACATTACTACCAGTTAACTGATTTCAGTAAAATGGAAGACCAACTCCATTAACGTAAATTTATTGCTAATGTAGAATAGCAAAAAATATTCGCGCTGAATGTATTAACAAAAAAAAAAGAGCTTATAATCATAAAAGCCTAGTATCCATTAAATATTGATGGGTAATTTATTATGTTGTTTTTTTTATTTTAGTTCAAGAACACAAAAACACTGTCCTTGTTAATTTAGCAGGTTGACTTTTATCACTTTTTTGGTAATTATAGCACCATTGCAATTGATTCAACAATTTTTTGAAGCGAAAACTTCTTTAGACGTATTGAGCGATTTTTGGAAGACAACCTCTCGAAAATGTTCCCTAACAATAACCCATACTAAGTAATCACAGACGTCATTAACATAGTTCACCGGCAGTAAGCGTAGCAGATAGGTTTTAGAACGTAAGATCTCCGCTGCGTAAGCTCCAGACACTAATCGATTTTTAGCATAGACTGCTGGCGTGGATACAATACAAGTTCCCAAGCGTTTGCAGTCGATTTTCGGACCACACAGCACATGCGATCAAATTTAAAGTCAAGTGATCAACAGTGAACCAGTGGTATATGGGGAATCACCACTCAAATCATGTAACTTACATTTTGGTGGAACGGACTAGTTCTTGGTTATCTTCAAAAATTGAAATACAAATCTTGTCCTCTGAAACCAAGAAAAATTAAAAAAGATTGGACAACCAAGCTGTCATCTTCAGAGAGATACTGAAGATGACAGCTTGCCTATCGACACGCATTAGAGCAACCTTTGTTGTGTTTTTTTTAGTCTTTCTTGGTTTCAGGGGACAAATTCTGTATTTCAACTTTAAATCAACGAGTCGTAAAAAAACTTGACATTTTTAAAGCAAATTAGAGGAACACAAAGAAAAATCTGGTGAAGCTGGAATTTCTACAAGAACTTTTAAGAATTTCAGGAACAGGAAAAATAAAAATTTCGAGAAAATTTCTTTTTATAAAATATTTAGGATAAATAGAAACTTTGCAGAAAAAAATCAAAATTTCCTAAAAAAATCTAAAAAAAAATCAAAATTTTTATACAAAATGGGATTTGAGGTAAAAATTCGAAGATACAGTACTAACTTATTTTTTAGAGAAATAGTAAAATGCGAGATGAGTTGAATTAAGATTTTTTCTTGAAATTGTAATTATTTTCTCAAAATGCTGACATTTTTAAAGAAATTTGAGTTTTTTCTTAACATTTTGATTGCTGCTCGAAATGTTGATTACTTCCTTAAAACTAAAACCTTAAAACTTCCAAAAATTAGTTTTTGAAAATGTGATTTTGGTCAAAATTAAAAATAAAATAGGTTTTTAAATGTCGTAACTTCGTAAAAGAAACTTAAAATGTCTATAAAAAGAAATCAGAGAAAATTTAAAATTTCTACAAAAAAGTGTGCAATGAAAAGTGTTTAGAAAATTTTGAGAACAAAAGTCGTAAACGAAATTGGGGGTACTGCAGTTCCACAGTGCCTATACGCCAGCCGCCACTGCACAAAAGTCATTTTAACTGCGAGTGTTATAATACTACTTTAATCAAATTACTTAATGATTTTAAGAAATATCATTAAAAATATAACAGCGTCGCCAAACGCTCAGCCAAATGTTACTAATTCTGATCACCCAGTCCGAGATTGTTTGCAATGCACAGGCGAAATTATGTGCCTCTGTTGAAGCATATCTTTATTACATCGATTTTAATCTCCCACGTCGCATCCTTTCGAATTGCTATAAATTCAATTTCGAAAAATGGAAATTTTTTCAAGTTTTAGAACTTTTTTCGTAATTTTAAACTCTTATATCTTCCAAACCAAAAGTCGTAGCTCAATTTGGTTTTCAGATTCATAATCTACGGGTCAAGATCTACCTGATAAGGTGCTTTTAAATGCTAAACAATAACTTTTGAGTTTCGACCTTAATAAATTTGGGGAAAATTTAAAAATTTCTAAACTTTCGAGGCTTGTATCTCGTGAACAGAGAGTCGTAGCCTAATTTGGTTTTCAAATTCCTATTCTACGTCCCGAAAACTCTATGATATAAAACTACTTTCGAAAATTGTAAATTTTTGAAAGTTTTGGAAGAAGGGGGTCCCCTTTGAACTTTTTTCTCGTAACTTTAAACTCTCATATCTTCCAAACCAAAAGTCGTAGCTCAATTTTGTTTTCAGATTTATAATCTACGAGTCAAAATCTGATTCAGCGTTTTTCCTTTTGTGATAATCATCTTTCGTTTACAGAAAAATTCTAACTAAGATACTAACTAAGATATTAAGATATTCTCTGAATATGATAGCTTGGCTATCGAAACGCGTTAGAGCAACCTGTGTTGTGTTTTTTAATCTTTCTCGGTTTCAGGGGACAAGATTTGTATTTCAATTTATGTAACTTAAAAGTTGGCAAATGATGCTGCGAAGACAAAAAGACCCAATTCTGTAAATGACAGATGACAAGGTCCCAATGGTGATTCACTGTTGCCCACCTTACCCTATACAATGAAGCCATCTGAAATAAGTGGTAGAGCTGCTATGTTGCCATTACTTCAAGATGTTTCCCTAACGTACGGAATGAAGCATCGAAATTCCGTAAATTGTATATTTTCAAACTGCCATTATGCCAAAACGGTACCGCTAGAATCCCTAAATGTTACCATTTTATGCACAACGCACTAATATATTACTTTTTTATAAAGATCTACAGCAGTGGCGTGTCGTGACTTTTATAAATTGAGAAGCTGATCCAACAACCTTTTAAAAATTAATTACAATTTTGCTTTCAACGAATTATATTTTGAATGCATTAGCAATCAAAAAGTAATATTTCTTTTTGTCATGTTTCGATTTTTTTTTGGTGGAACGGACTAGTCCTTGGTTATCTTCAAAAATTGAAATACAAATGTTGTCTCCTCAAAAAGTAATATTTCTTTTTGTCATGTTTCGACTTTTTTTGGTGGAATGGACTAGTCCTTGGTTATCTTCAAAAATTGAAATACAAATCTTGTCATCTGAAACCAAGAAAGATTAAAAAACACAACAGAGGTTGCTCTAACACGTTTCGACAGCCAAGCTGTCATCTTTAGAGAGATACTGAAGATGATAGCTTGGCCGTGGAAACGCGTTAGAGCAACCTTTGTTGCGTTTTTTTATCTTTCTTGGTTTCAAGGGACAAGATTTGTATTTCATTGTTTCGATTGATCGAAATATCGATTTAGAAAATTCAGAATTTCAAAACAAAATTTTAAAAAAATTTATAAATTTTAAGAAAATGTTACAAAAAATTTAAAAATGTTGTCTAAATTCAGATATTTGTTTAAACTTATTATAAAGAAGTCCAGGTTTTCAAATTTTAGCTTAGAGCGAATCATATTTCTTTTTTTGGTCTTCGAAATATTTAATTTTTTTTTTGGGATCTTTACTTCAAATTTTGAATTGAAATCCTTAACTAAAGGAGAGCAAAAACTTAAAGATTCAATTGAAAATTTACGTTAAAGAATTATAAAAACCATTTTAATCACAAAATTAAACTTGGGCAAGAATTAACTTTTTTTCCTGACATTTTCTTTGAAACTTTAACATTTCAAGAAAGTCTAAATTTATTTTGAGGGAAAGTCGAAATTTTCAAAAAAAGTCCAAATTATCGAAAAGTTGGAATTTCTAAAAATGTTAGAATTTTTAAAAAAGTCAGAATTTGTAAAAAAGTTAGAATTTCTAAAAAAGTTAGAATTTCTAAAAAAGTCAGAATTTCAAACGTCCAAATTTTCAAAAAATTCAAAATCTTAAAATAAGTCAAAATTTTTAAAGATTCGAATTTTTTTAAAGAATTTAAAATTTCCAGAAAAAGTTGAAATTTTGAAAAATTCGAAATTTCGTAACGGTCAAAGTTTTCAAGATCAAAATTTTTAAGTCAATATTTCAAACAAGTCGAAATTTCCACTAAAAGTTGAAATCTCGAAAACATTTTTGTTCATCATAATTGAAAATTTCGAGACAGATTCAAAATTTTTAAAACGGTCAAACTCTTCAAAGAATTTCCAATTAAAAAAGTCGACATTAAAAGAAAAAGTCAAAATTTGGAAAGAAGAATTTCTACACTGTTAAAAAAGAGTCAAATTCTTCAAAAAATTTCCAAATAAAATAGTCCACATTAAGAAAAAAAGTTAAAAAAAATCGAAATTTCTACTAAAAGTTGAAATCTTGAAAAAAAAATTAAAAAATAGTCGAAATTTTAGAAAGAAGATCTAAATTGTGGAAAAAGACCAAATTTTCAAAAAAGTCGAAATTTTCATCATAATTGAAAATTTCCAGAAAAATTCAAAAGTTTTAAAAATCAAACTCTTCAAGAAATTTCTAATTAAAAAACTCGACATTAAGAGAAAAAAACTGTTTAGAAAATTGTCAACAAACCATAAAAATTTAAATATTGCCAAACTGGCCGAAGAAATGTTAAATAAATTGAAAAAAACATTAAGAGAAAAAGTCAAAATTTGGAAAGCAGAATGTCTACTCTGTTAAAAAAAGAGTCAAACTCTTCAAAATATTTCCAATCAAAAAAGTCCTCATTAAGAAAAAAGTAAAAATTTTGTAAAAAGTAATGTCTACACTGTTAAAAAGAAGTCGAAATTTTAAATAATAATTAAATCGAAATTTAAACCTCGAATTTTAAAGAAAAATTCTAATTTCTAACAAAAGTGGAATTTTTTCAAAAGATTACAAAGAAATCGAAATTTCGAAAAAAATTTGAAGTTTG
Organism: Dastarcus helophoroides; assembly: GCA_028583605.1. Taxonomy (NCBI): domain Eukaryota; kingdom Metazoa; phylum Arthropoda; class Insecta; order Coleoptera; family Bothrideridae; genus Dastarcus; species Dastarcus helophoroides. Next base: position 41,408,842 of record CM053330.1, on the reverse strand, counting down.
AAGAAGAAAAAAATTTGAAATTTGGAGAAGAAATTGAAATTTGGACAAAAAGTCTAATTTTTCGAAAAAAATTATCAAAAATTCAGAATTTCTAAAAGAATCAGAATTTCTAAGAATCAGGATTTCTAAAAGAGTCGGAATTTCTAAAAAGGTCAGAATTTCTACAAAAATCAGAATTTCGAACGTCAAAATTTTCAAAATCTTAAAATAAGTCAACATTTTTTAAAAATTCGAATTTTTTGAAAGAACTCAATTTTTAGGAAAAGTTGAAATTTTGAAAAATTCGAAATTTCGTAAAGGTCAAAGTTTTCAAGGCAAAATTTTTAAATCAATATTTTAAAAAAGTCGAAATTTCCACTAAAAGTTGAAATTTTGAAAAAATTGTAAAAAATAGTCGAATTTTTAGGAAGATCTAAATTGTGGAAAAAACCAAACTTTCAAAAAAGTCGAAATTTTCGTCATAATTGAAAATGTCGAGAAGGATTCAAAATTTTTAAAAGTCAAACTCTTTAAAAAATTTCCAATTAAAAAAGTCCACATTAAAGTCAAAATTTTGAAAAAAAGAATGTACACTGTTAAAAAAAGCCGAAATTTTAAATAACAATTAAATCGAAATTTAAAACTCGAATTTTTAAAAATAATACTAATTTCTAACAAAAGTGGAGTTTTTTCAAAAGATTGTAAAGAAATTTCATAAAAAAATCGAAATTTGGAGAAGAAATTGAAATGTTGACAAAAAGTCTAATTTTTCGAAAAAAATTATCAAAAAATTCAGAATTTCTATGAGTCAGAATTTCTAAGAGTTAGAATTTCTAAAAAGGTCAGAATTTCTAGAAAGAACAGAATTTCTAAAAAAAAAATCAGAATTTCTTGAAAAATCAGAATTTTGAACGTCAGAATTTTCAAAAAATTCAGTTTTAAAATGTCACAATTTTTAAAAATTCGAATTTTTTAAAAGAACTCAAAATTTCCAGAAAAAATTTTGAAAAATTCGAAATTTCGTAAAGGTCAAAGTTTTCAGGGTCGAAATTTTTAAGTCAATATTTCAAAAAAGTTAAAATTCCCACTAAAAGTTAAAATTTCGAAAAATTTTTAAAAAATAGTCGAAATTTTAGGAAGATCTAAATTCTGAAAAAAACCAAATTTTCAAAAAAGTCAAAATTTTCATCAAAATTGAAAATTTCGAGAAACAAGCAAAAATTTTAAAACAGTCAAACTCTTCAAAAAATTTCCAATTAAAAAACCCGACATTAAGAGAAAAAGTCAAACTTTGGAAAGAAGAATGTCTACACTGTGAAAAAAAGAGTCAAACTCTTCAAAAAATTTCCAATTAAAAACGTCCACATTAAGAACAATAGTTAAAATTTTGAAAAAAGGAATGTACACTGTTAAAAAAAGTCGAAATTTTAAATAATAATTAAATCGAAATTGAAAACTCGAATTTTTAAGAAAAATTCTAATTTCTAACAAAAGTGGAATTTTTTCAAAAGATTGCAAAGAAATTTCGAAAAAAATTTGAAATTCAGAGAAGAAATTGAAATTTTGACAAAAACTCTAATTTTTCGAAAAAAATTATCAAAAAATTAAGAATTTTTAAGAGTTCGAATTTCTAAAAGAGTCAGAATTTCTAAGAAGGTCAGCATTTCTAAAAAGGTCAGAATTTCTGAAAAAAATTTAGAATTTCTTGAAAAATCAGAATTTCGAATGTCAGAATTTTCAAAAAATTCAGTTTTAAAATGTCACAATTTTCAAAAATTCGATTTTTTTGAAAGAACTCAAAATTTCCAGAAAAAGTTGAAATTTTGAAAAATTCGAAATTTCGTAAAGGTCAAAATTTTTAAGTCAATATTTCAAAAAAGTAGAAATTTCCACTAAAAGTTGAAATCTCGAAAAAAATTTAAAAAATAGTCTAAATTTTAGAAATATCTAAATTGTGGAAAAGAACCAAATTTTCAAAAAAGTCGAAATTTTCATCATAATTGAAAATTTCGAGAAAGATTCAAAATTTTTAAAACAGTCAAACTCTTCAAAAAATTTCCAATTAAAAACTCGACATTAAGAGAAAAAGTCAAAATTTGGAAAGAAGAAGCTCTACTCTATTAAAAAAAGAGTCAAACTCTTCAAAAAATTTCCAATTAAAAATATCCACATTAAGAAAAAAGTCAAAATTTTGAAAAATGTCTACACTGTTAAAAAAAGTGGAAATTTTACATAATTAAATCGAAATTTAAAACTCGAGTTTATAAGAAAAATTCTAATTTCTAACAAAGGTGGAATTTTTTCAAAAGATTACAAAGAAATTTCGAAAAAAATTTGAAATTTGGAGAAGAAATTGAAATCTTGACAAAAAATCTAATTTTTCGAAAAAAATTATCAAAAAATTCAGAATTTCTAAGAGTCAGAATTTCTAAAAGAGTCAGAATTTCTAAAAAGGTCAGCATTTCTAAAAAGGTCAGAATTTCTAAAAAGGTCAGAATTCCTAAAAATAATCAGAATTTCTTGAAAAATCAGAATTTCGAACGTCTGAATTTTTAAAAAATTCAAAGTTTTAAAATGTCACAATTTTTAAAAATTCGAATTTTTTGAAAGAACTCAAAATTTCCAGAAAACGTTGAAATTTTGAAAAATTCCAAATGTCGTAAAAGTCAAGGTTTTCAAGGTCGAAATTTTTATGTCAATATTTCAAAAAAGTCGAAATTTCCACTAAAAGTTGAAATATCGAAAAAAATTTAAAAAATAGTCTAAATTTTAGAAAGAAGGTTTAAATTGTGGAAAAAACCAAATTTTCAAAATAGTCGAAATTTTCATCATAATTAAAAATTTCGAGAAAGATTTAAACTTTTTAAAACAGTCAAACTCTTCAAATAATTTCCAATTAAAAACTCGTCATTAAGAGAAAAAGTCAAAATTTGGAAAGAAGAAGGTGTACACTATTAAAAAAAGAGTCAAACTCTTCAAAAAATTTCCAGTTAAAAATATCCACATTAAGAAAAAAAGTCAAAATTTTGAAAAATGTCTACACTGTTAAAAAAAGTGGAAATTTTATGTAATTAAATTGAAATTTAAAACTCGAGTTTTCCAAAAAAATTCTAATTTCTAACAAAAGTGGAATTTTTTCAAAAGATTGCAAAGAAATCGAAATTTCGAAAAAAAATTGAAATTTGGAGAAGAAATTGAAATTTTGTCATAAAGTCTAATTTTTCTAAAAAAACTATCAAAAATTCAGAATTTCTAAAAAATTCAGAATTTCTAAAAAATTCAGAATTTCTAAGTCAGAATTTCTAAAAAGGTCAGAATTTCTAAAAACATCAGAATTTCAAACGTCAGAATTTTCAAAAAATGTAAAATCTTTTAATAAGTCAAAATTTTAAAAAATCAAATTTTTTGAAAGAATTCAAAATTTCCAGAAAAAGTTGAAATTTTAAAAAATTCGAAATTCTGTAAAGGTTAAAGTTTTCGAGGTCAAAAATTTTAAGACAATATTTCAAAAAAGTCTAAATTTCCAGTAAAAGTTGAAATCCCGAAAAAAATTTTAAAAAATAGTCAAAATTTTAGAAAGAAGGTTTAAATTGTGGAATAAACCAAATTTTCAAAATAGTCGAAATTTTCACGATAATTGAAAATTTTTAAGAAAAATTCTAATTTCTAACAAAAGCGATTTTTTTCAAAAGATCACAAAGAAATTTCAAAAAAAAATTGAAATTTGGAGAAGAAATGGAAATTTTGACAAAAAGTCTAATTTTTCGAAAAAAATTATCAAAAATTCAGAATTTCTAAGAGAAACAGAATTTCAAAAAAGGTCAGAATTTCTAAAAAAAAAATCAGAATTTCGAACGTCAGAATTTTCAAAAAATTTGAAATCTTTTAATAAGTCAAATATTTTAAAAATTCAATTTTTTTGAAAGAACTTAAAATTTCCAGAAAACGTTGAAATTTTGAAAAATTCGAAATTTTGTAAAGGTCCAAGTTTTCAAGGTCAAAATTTTTAAGTCAATATTTCAAAAAAGTTAAAATTTCCACTAAAAGTTGAAACCTCAAAAAAATTTTTAAAAAATAGTCGAAATTTTAGAAAGAAGGTTTAAATTGTGGAATAAACCAAATTTTCAAAATAGTCGAAATTATCACGATAATTGAAAATTTTTAAGAAAAATTCTAATTTCTAACAAAAGCGGATTTTTTTCAAAAGATTACAAAGAAATTTCAAAAAAAAATTGAAATTTGGAGAAGAACTGGAAATTTTGACACAAAGTCTAATTTTTCGAAAAAAATTATCAAAAATTCAGAATGTCTAAGAGAATCAGAATTTCAAAAAAGGTCAGAATTTCTAAAAAAAAAATCAGAATTTCGAACGTCAGAATTTTCAAAAAATTTGAAATCTTTTAATAAGTCAAATATTTTAAAAATTCAATTTTTTTGAAAGAACTTAAAATTTCCAGAAAACGTTGAAATTTTGAAAAATTCGAAATTTCGTAAAGGTCCCAGTTTTCAAGGTCAAAATTTTTAAGTCAATATTTCAAAAAAGTCAAAATTTCCACTAAAAGTTGAAAATTCGAAAAAATTTTAAAAAATAGTCGAAATTTTAGGAAGAAGATCTAAATTGTGGAAAAAAACCAAATTTTCAAAAAAGTCGAAATTTTCATCATAAATAAAAATTTCGAGAAAGATTCAAAATTTGTAAAACAAACTAACAAACGTCTACACTGTTAAAAAAAGAGTCAAACTCTTCAAAAAATTTCCAATTAAAAAGTCGACATTAAGAAAAAAAGTCCAAATTTTGAAAAAGGAATCTCTACAACGATAAAAAAGGGCGAAATTTTGACTAATAATTAAATCGAAATTTAAAAATTTTGAAATCTGGTGAAGAAATTAAAATTTTGACAGAAAGACCAATTTTTCGAAAAAAAGACCAATTGTTAAAAAAATTCGAAATATTTAAATTAATATTTTCAAAAATAATTGAAAACCCCAGAAAAAGCTGAGTTTTAAAACACTAGAACATTTTTTTAAAAAAGTGATGAAAACGTCACGAAAAAGACTAAATTTTAGAAAAAATGAAGCTTTCAAAAATAGTCGAAATTTTCAACATAAGACATTTTCAACAGAAGTGTAAATTTTCTCTAAAGAGTCAAGATTTTTTAAATAATTGAAATTTTTCCAGTTTACCAGAATTGCAAAAAGAAGCCGAAATTTTGGATAGTTCCAACTTGTTCATATTTATTTTCATAAAAGTCACAATTAAATAATAAGTTTTCAAAAATAAGATGTTTTATAAATTTTTAAAAAATGTTGATATTTTGAAAAATCTTTAATTTTCCAAATAAATAGTTCAAATTTTCAACAAAGATTAGTTGTTTAAAAAAGTTTTAATTCACAAAGGATCGAATTAGGAGAAATAGTCCAAAATTTAAAAAAAGACAATATTTTGAAAAAAAGTAGAAATTTTCAGTCAGAATTACAAGAAAGGACCTAAATTTTGAAAGAGTGTCAATTTTGTTATCTGAATATGCAAAAAAGTCGTAATTTTTAACAAAAGTCGAAATTTTCAGAATATTCGAAATTTTCCAGAATATTCGAAATTTTCAAAGTAATGGAATTTTTGTGTGACATTGAATATTTTGGTTTTGGCACCGCCACGGGTCCTAATTTCGCAGGATAACACATTAACAACATTTGACAGAAATTTAAAGCAAATCTACATTAAAGCAACTGATTAGTTAACTACCTAATAGAATGCAAATAGAATGCAACCTAGACTACAGTAATGCATCTCTCTAAGCGTATATATCATAGGTAGCTGAATTGCCAAGAATTGAACCACAAACGCTTAGCAAAGCAGTTGCTCTCTGGGAAAGTCCCAGAAGACTATATTCTAATGCACCCCAAGCGTTTCAGAGAATAGTTCGCATTTAACGCAGATCTCTAAGTGTGTATATCATAGGTAGCCGAACTACCAACAGTTGAACCACAAATGCTTAGCAAAGCGGTTGCTCTCTGGGAAAGTCCCAGAAGACTATATTCTAATGCACCCCAAGTGTTTCAGAGAATAGTTCACATTTAACGCAGATCTCTAAGCGTGTATATCATAGGTAGCCGAACTACCAATAGTTGAACCACAAATGCTTAGCGAAGCGGTTGCTCTCTAGGAAAGTCCCAGAAGACAAAATTCAAATGCACCCCAAGTATTAAAGAGAATAGTTCACATTTTATTGAGTTCTCCCCGTATTTAAAAACGTACGCAGCTTACCCTTAATTAATACCAACATCCTCGCGACACATGCATCCCCAACATAACGCGAACGAAAGCGCGCGTATATCCTCGCACAAGCATAGATACCCAATAAGCGTCTAATCGGCAGCGAGCACTGTCCCGCTTAGTCACCGTCACCCCCTTTGCACCTCGCGGTCCACTCGCACCCTACACCACCCCTAACATGGGGGCAACCCCTCGTTCTCTATGTCTAATCACTTTCGTTGCATGTACTTGCTCCAGTTTGCCTTCATTGGTGTTATCGTCGAGTATTTCGCGAGATTCGCGCTGAAAAATGTCGACTTGTGAAGTTATGGTGCGTCGTGGCGACGACAAGTGTCAGGATAACCACGTGGTCGTGCCGGCGTTTACCCGATCGATTATGCCGTCTGTGTCTGTGAAATATACCGGATCTTATGTGCGAATTGTTTGCGTTTAATTTGAATCGGTTGGTCCTCGAGCTTCCATGACATGAGCAACGTTTGTTACTTGTTAAATGCAACATCAACGTTCAAAATGCTGCTATTTCGGTGGTAACCATTTAAATGATCAAAAATATGGGGGCAATCCACATAAAAGTGCGACCCTCAGGGGCCTTGAATATAACCCAACATACAGCATTCATTGAGGTCTAGATTCTTCTGACTCGAGCATCCAAGACAATATATTTTTGTGTGTGTGTTTTTTTTTTGTTTATTTCTACTCTATTCGAAAAATTCCGTTTTTTTTTGCTCAACAGCTGACTATCTCTGGAAAATTTCAAAAGTTTCCTCAGTTTCGACGTTTTTCTCGAAATGTTGACGCTTTTCTCGAAATTTCCACTCCTTTCTCGATATTTTGCCTTTTTTTCTTAACATTAAGCTTTTTCTGAAAACTTTGACTTTTTAAAATCAAATGTTTAAAAAATTTACACTGTTTTCTTAAAATAAGTCTTTTTTTCAAAAGTTAAACTTAATCTCTGTCTTTTTCTGAAAATTTCTTCTTGACATTTCGGAAAATCGAGTTTTGGCTTTTTCAAATTCGTTTTTTTTGAAATTTCGCCATTTTATTTCGAAATTCGGTTTCCACAAAAAATCGAGTCTTAAAAAATTCAGGTTATGCTAATATTTACTTTCGTATTACGTCAAAATTTAAATAAAAAATATATATTTAGAGAAAAATTTCTTTGGAAATTGTGATTTTTTTTCAAAAATGGAGTTGTTCTGAAAATTGCAACCACGACAAAGTTCAATGGTTGGAAATTTCGACTTTTTTCAAATTTTCGACTTCTTGGAGTTTTCCCAAAAGTTCGACTATTTTAAGTGTAATTTTCTGAAAATTCCTACTTCTTCTCATTTTGTTTTTCTCGAAATTTGTTTGGTTATCTTCAAAAATTAAAATACAGAACCAGTTTCTATCTGAAGATGACAGTTTGGCTGTCGAGCAACATTTGTTGTGTTTTTTAATCTTTCTTGGTTTCAGGGGACAAGTTCTCTATTTCAATTTTCGAAATTTATCTTTTTCTAAACTAAGCTTTTTCAAAATTACGATTCTGTTTTCAAAAGTCTACTTTTTTCTGTCGACATTGGACTTTCTCTTGAACGATTTTTAAATCTTTTAGAAATTTCGACCGTTTTTTCGAAATTTCGATGACATTTTTCGCCATTTTCCCAAAATTCGGTTTACAAAAATATTCGATTCTAAAGATACAAGTTTCCCAAATTTTCACTTACGAAGAACGTCAAAATTTAAATAAAAAATGTTTGGGAGAAAAATATTTTTAGAAATTGCGATTTTTTTTCAAATTTAGGAAAATTTTTAAAAATTCGAATTTTCTTGAAAATTGCGATCTTTATCACAAAATTCAACCGTTGGAAATTTCGACTTTTTTCGAGATATCTGAAAGGTTGGTATTTTATTTTCAGTTTAGTTTTCGGAAAATTGTGCCTCTTCCAAATTTTGTTTTTTCTCGAAATTTGTTTTTTTCTCGAAATTCGTCTTTTTCGAAATTACGATATTATTTTCAAAATTCTAACTTTTTCTCCCAATATTTGACTTCCCCTTGAAAATTTTTAATATCTTCTAGAATTTTCGATGGTTTTCTTGAAATTTCGACGATATTTTTCACCATTTTTCCCAAAATTCGGTTTACGAAAATATTTGATTCTAAAAATTTAAGTTTCCCAAATTTTTACTTTCGAAAAATGTCAAAATTTAAATAAAAAATGTACATTTAGAGAAAAATATTTTCAGACATTGTGATTTTTTTTCAAACTTAGAAAAATTTTAAATTCGAATTTTCTTGAAAATTGCCATCTTTTTAACAAAATTCAACCACTTTTTTTAAATTTTCGACTTTTTTCGAGTTTTCTGGAAGGTTGGTATTTTATTTTCAGTTTAATTATCTGAAAATTGTGACTTTTCCAAATTTTGTTTTTTCTCGAAAGTCGTCTTCTTCGAAAGTCGTCTTCTTCGAAATTCGTCTTTTTCGAAATTCGTATTTTTCGAAATTTGTCTTTTTTAAAATTAGGATTTTATTTTCAAAATTCTAGCTTCTACTTCTAATATTGGACTTCCTCTTTAAAATTTTTAATAGCTTTTAGAATTTTCGATCGTTTTCTCGAAATTTCGAATGTATTTTTCGTCATTTTTCCCTAAATTGGATTTGTAAAAAAATTCATGCCTGAAAATTCAGGTTTCGCAAATTTTCACTTTCAAAAAATGCCAAAATTTAAATAAATATATATTTAGAGAAATATATTTCCAGAAATTAGGTACGTTTTTTTCAAAATTCAAAAATTTGAAATTCCAATTTTCCAGAAAATTGCAATCTTTTTTACAAAATTCAACCGTTGGAAATATCGACTTTTTACAAATTTTCGAGTTTTTTCAGGAAGATCGGGTTTGCATTTTAATTTCATTTTTTTGAAAAGTCTGACTTTTCCAAATTTTGTTTTTTTTTTGAAATTCGTCTTTGTCGAATTTCGTCTTTTTCAAAATTACGATTTTATTTTCAAAATTTTACCTTTTCCTCCCAATATTGGACTTCCTCCTAAAAATGTTTAATAGCTTTTAGAATTTGCGATCGTTTTCCCAAAATTTCGACGGTAATTTTCGCTATTTTTCCAAAAATTCGATTTCCAAAGAATCTCGAGTCTAAAAATTTAGGTTTCGCAAATTTTCGCTTCCAAAAAATGTGAAAATTTAAATAAAAAATATATATTTAAAGAAATATATTTCTAGATATTAGGTACAATTTTTTTTCAAAATTCGAAAATTTGAAATTTGAATTTTCGAGAAAATTGCAATCGTTTTCACAAAATTCAATCGTTGGACATATTGACTTTTTACAAATTTTCGACTTTTTTCAGGAAGGTTGGGTTTTTATTCTAATTTTAATTTTCTGAAAAGTTCGACTTTTGTAAATTTTGTTTTTCTCGAAATTCCTCTTTTTAGAAATTCGTCTTTTTCAAAATTACGATTTTATTTTCAAAATTCTAACTTTTTCTCCCAATATTGGATTTCATCTTGAAAATTTTTAATAGCTTCTAGGATTTTGAATCGTTTTCTCGAAATTTCGACGGTATTTTTCACCATTTTTCCCAATATTCAATTTGCAAAGAAATTTGAGTCTAAAAATTCAGGTTTCGCAAAGTTCCACTTTCAAAAAATGTCAAAATTTAAATAAAAAATTTATATTTAGAGAAATATATTTCTAGATATTAAGTACGATTTTTTTTTCCAAAATTCTACTTTTTCTTCTAATATTGGATTTCCTCCTGAAAATTTTTCATAGCTTTTAGAATTTGCGATCGTTTTCCTGAAATTTCGACGGTATTTTTCGCCATTTTTCCCGAAATTCGATTTGTAAAGAAATTCGAGTCTAAGAATTCAGGTTTCGCAAATTTTCACTTTCAAAAAATGTCAAAATTTAAATAAAAAATATATATTTAGAGAAATATATTTCCAGAAATTAGGTACGTTTTTTTCAAAATTCGAAAATTTGAAATTCGAATTTTTCAGAAAATTGTGATCTTTTTCACAAAATTCAACCGTTGGAAATTTCGACTTTTTACAAATTTTCGACTGTTTTCGAGTTTTTTCAGGATGGTTGGGTTTTTATTTTAATTTTAATTTTCTGAAAAGTCAGACTGTTCCAAATTTTGTTTTTTCTCGAAATTCGTCTCTTTCGAAATTCGTCTTTTTCGAAATTCGTCTTTTTCGAAATTCGTCTTTTTCGAAATTAGTCTTTTTTAAAATTAGGATTTTATTTTCAAAATTCTACCTTCTACTTCTAATATTGGACTTTCTCTTGAAATATTTTAATAGCTTTTAGAATTTTCGATCATTTTCCCGAAATTTCAAAGGTATTTTTCGCCATTTTTCCTAAAATTCAATTTGCAAAGAAATTCGAGTCTAAAAATTCAGGTTTCGCAAATTTTCACTTCAAAAAAATGTCAAAATTTAAATAAAAAATATTTATTTAGCGAAATATATTTCTAGAAACTAGGTACGATTTTTTTTCAAAATTAGTAAATTTGAAATTCGAATTTTCCAGAAAATTGCTATCTTTTTCACAAAATTCAACCGTTGGAAATTTCGACTTTTTACAAATGTTCGACTGTTTTCGAGTTTTTTCAGGAAGGTTGGATTTTTATTTTAATTTTAATTTTCTGAAAAGTCCGACTTTTCCAAATTTTGTTTTTCTCGAAATTCGTCTTTTTCGAAAGTCGTCTTTTTTGAAATTCGTCTTTTTCAAAATTCGTCTTTGTCGAATTTCGTCTTTTTCAAAATTACGATTTTATTTTCAAAATTCTACCTTTTCCACCCAATATTAGACTTTCTCTTGAACATTTTTAATAGCTTCTAGGATTTTGGATCGTTTTCTCGAAAATTCGACGGTATTTTCGCCATTTTTCCCAAAATTCGATTTACAAAAAAAATCTATTCTAAAAAATTCAAGTTTGGCAACTTTTCACTTTCGAAAAACGTCAGAATTTTAATGAAAAAATATATATTTAGAGAAATATATTTTCAGAAATTACAATTTTTTTTTTCAAAATTCGACAATTTTAAAGTCGAATTTTCCAAAAAGTTGCGATCTTTGTCACAAAATTCAACCTTCGGAAATATCGAACTTTTTACAAATTTTCGACTTTTTTCAAGTTTTTTCATGAAGGTTGGGTTTTTATTTTAATTTTCTGAAAATTTCGACTTTTTCCAAATTTTGTTTTTTCTCGAAATTCGCCTCTTTCGAAAATTCTACTTTTCTCTCTCAAAATTGGACTATCTCTTGAAAATTATTAATATCTTCTAGAAATTTGGACAATTCGCTCGAAATTTCGACGGTATCTGTCACAAAATATTTTTTTTTTGAAGTCAATTTTTCTTAATATTCGACTTTTTCTGAATATTTCTTTTTTTTTTAATTTTCTGATTCGACTTGTTTTACAAAATTTGTCTCATTCTCTAAATTTTAACTCGTACCTCAAAATACGATGTTTTTTTTTCCAAAACTGGGTGGAAATTTTAATAAAAACATAAAAATTTCCAAAAATAAGAAATTTCTATACAAAAGTTTATTGTCAATTTACGATTAAAGTAAAAATGTTGGTAGAATTATTTTTGGATTTTTTTCTCTAAATATTCTGGAAATTGCTATTTTTTTCATAAATTTAAATCTCTGGAAATGTTTACATTAAAGATTTCGACATTTTCTTCGAAATTTCGACATTTTGCGAAATGTTCCGTTTTTCGATTTTCCAACTTTTCCCAAAGTTAGGCCCTTTTCTGAAATTTCGACGTTAATAACTCGACTCCTCCCCACCTCATGTAGCTAAATGAAAATGGATGTACATATACCAAGACAGAAGGTCTTCTGGTTTTCTTTTCTTTTTCTTTGTTCATCATTTTTTCAGAATGCCTTCCCCTGAACGAAATCTTGGCTACATCCACATTTCACTTAAAAATTGGTGACTGAAGTCCTCATATTTCGATTGAAAAATTGGAAATTTCTAATGAAACTGTCTCTCATGATTAACTCCCCCAAAATAAAAGAAAGTTCGATGGCTGCTTCGTAGCTTAATAGAAAAAGATTAACTAAAATTAAGCTCCAACAGTATTTGTACAAGAACTGGAAGGAAAGCACGAAATGAAGTTTAAGCGCAATACTTAAGGAAAATCATCTGCCTAAAAAAAATCTCCTGTTAAATATGATGGTGTCGTTGAGAATGTTCTCCTTTTGAGAAACTAATTTGATATGTTGCTTGTTATTTAAAACAAACCTCTTTGTTCTGGACCCTCATTAATTCAGTAGGGGTCCATTATTCACAGCAAATATTGAAAGGGGAAGTTGAAACCGTTCTTCTCGGAGACACCTACGTGCATATAACCTCCATGATCAATATATTACAAAAATCGGCAGTTCTTTGAAGTTAGTTAAACTTTATGGCATGACGACTTATATTACTACTTATTTACTATCGATAATTTCATTGCTAAATGGAAGGAATAATTTCAAGCAAAAATTTTATTTATGAACGAAAAACTATAAAGACGGAGCCTTTAGGGGTCATTAACCCAAATAAATTTATGATCGCTAAAATTATTTACATCGTTCTAACCAATTACGTCGTTGTAAATTTTTACCATCCAATTATCTTCGCGTTATCATTTCGGAATTCCTTTAAATACACTTTATAGTCGCATAAACCTAACAAACGTTGCTCATTTCCCAGGATGCATTAACAGTAATATGTGAATGACACATCTAAAAGCCATCAAAATGTCGGGCGATTCCCAGAACAGTAAAAGACCAAACCAATCACCCGCCAAAGAAAAATCCACTTCCCCACTTTGTATGCCAGATATACCGCTGCCGACCCCACCCCCTATGGCTAATATAATGGTGACATCCAAATTCGATCTTCTCTCGAAGGCCGGTATCGGCTATCGACGGATATTAGGGTGCAGAGGTCAAGACTTATGCCGAACGTCCATCATGAACAAATCCCCTTTGATGACCAGATCGCCAATAATGTCGCGATCGCCTACGGTAGCTAGGTCCTATTTGGTGACCAGATCTAACACTTTTGGAAATAGTTGTGGCGAAACGTTGCCGCTTCCTCGTCATAGAAATTGCGAGGATTTGTCCAAGCGCTTTGACCACGAGGATCGTCAAACGCTACAGGAGTGCCACAGAAGCAAATACTTATCTAGAGATTCCATGTTATCTGAAGAGTTCGAAGAAGTTAATCAGTTGTCGATCGAATTGCAGAGCAAATTCAGAAGCAATGGGGTATCACCAGAGAAGCATGGAGGTTTTCTGAACGAGCACTACATGTCTGATATTGATGAAAATGAGGAGATAAAAGCGTTTTCGGTTGGGTACAAAACGCCGGAGAGTGATTGTGACAATTTTGACCGCACGAGCGATGTTAGGTCGCCCTATTATAGGGAACTTTACCAGACTGATAATTTTTTGCCCAATCATTACTTTAGGACTATTTCTAGTGAACAGATTCCCTCGAATAATCTCCGTAGCGCAGGGGGAACTGTACAATACGCCGAAGTCGTTCTCTTTACAAACTTTGAGCTCAGTGGAAATAGCGAGCTCTAACGACTGTGATCGAATAAAAACTAGTGATAAGTACCGGACGGTGCCAATTTCGATTTCTGCTTTCAGACAATCGAAACCTTGTTTAATTGGTGATGGGACGAAGAATAGTGTTCTAGGTGGGAGTTTGTCGTCATTTAAAAGTTCGGATTATTATGGGGGTAGTCCTCTAAGTGCGAGAAAATTGGAAGCGCTTGTGGATTGCGGTTCAAAGATTATGAAATCTCCTTATAGACCCGTCATTAAACTAGCTAAAATAAGGTATGTATTTCTTGTTACTCATTGAAGTTAACGCTCGGGAGAAATTATTTTAATTTGATAGTTATCAGTAGTTGATATCAAAAAGATGTCTAAGTAGATATACACAATCGATTCTAACTTAAAATACCACGTTTTTCTCGTACTCGATTTTTAGCATAGACTGGATGCGTGGATACAATAAAGCTAGGGTTTCCTACAAAACGGCAACGTGAAAGAACGGCCGTTATTTGGCCGCCGCTTTATGCCATGCAGCGGTCGAGGACAGAACGGTCGCCTTGACGGTGAATATTAATGTAAAGTAAGAAAAGCGTTGCAGTAGAGTACGTCGGCCGAGACTAGGGCTGTAAAATTGTCACGATTTGAGCTGTATTGTTTTAATTTCCCATAATTTTTGTATTAGTCACAAACTATATTTATTTGTTGTTTTCCCTTTTAGTCGACAAAGAAATTTTGAAACACGTGTCACTTCACTTTTAGTTGATGACAAAAATTATTTTTTATTTTAGTAGACAAGGTTGTATTTTAGGGTGTTTTTTTTTGGTTATATTTAGAGGTTTTTTGATCGGCAAAAATCATTTTTGGTCATGATGTTTTTTTAATTGGCAACGTAGTTGAAAACTAAAAATCTGTCTCATGAACGTATAAAGTATGTTGTTTTGCAAGACAAAATTTCTCTCTAAAATTGATAACCTCTAATGATTTGTTTTTATACTCTAATTGCTTGTTTACAACCATCAGAATCCCCGCAGGCCAAGGGGTTATTATTACCATAATTATTTCATAATATTGTTTACATTGACAAATCTGAGGTATTCAAAAAAGTTTCTAATAAAAATTGTTCAGAATGTAATTTTGCAATGAACATGAATAAAAGCTAAAGATACCATATCGACATATTTTCATTATAATGCAAAATTTCCCAAAAGAGGTATAAATTTCATAAACATCCTTTATTTCTTGGTAAAAATTCCCCCCAGATTTTTTTCCTAGAGCGAAGTTTTCGATTAACATGTCCTTGAACATTTTTAATCAAAATAAATAGACAAAAAAATCGACGCTACTGATTTTTTTTTCAAAATAGATAAGGTTTTCATTAATACTTTTTATTCGTTAATAACAAATTTCTTTTTAACTTTTTTTGTCCGATGAATGGTTTTTGATAAAAAAAAAATAAAATGAATTTCTTTGCATTTCAATGGGCCCTTGATATCCTTTTCTACAAAGTAATATGTCATTTTAAGAGAACTTTGGTCATTGTGGATTATTAGGGAAAATTTATGTTAGATAACGTAGATATACATGTTTTTTTTTAAATAAGTATTTTTAATAATTAATAAAACCATAGCATGAAATAAGTCAACATAATGGTTTTTTAAAGGTAAATGATTTTTTAATGCAAAAGCATTCGCCACCTAAAAAATTCAAGGGGGGATTTTTACCAAAAAGTTAAGGTTGTTTATGAAATTGATATTTGTATTTAAAAAACGCAGTGACTTTTTTTTTCGTTAAGATTACTCAGGGAAAGGTTATTGCGGACGCCACTGATAGAAGTAGAACAAATATTTTACTTGCAGAAAATGCATTTTTATGCCCACTTATTATCTACCAAAATTCAAAAAAATATTTCAAACGGTACTGAAGGAAAAACCTAATTTTTTCTTAATTTTTAGCACCCTGTATCTTAAAAATAAAGCGGACGTATGCAGATATAAACTTTTTTTCTTAAAATCGTTCAAAAATTTTGCCCCTTCAGTTATGGCATTTTTTCGAAAACACCCTGTGTACTCTAATTGCATGTTTATTGCCATCAAAATCGCCGCAGGCAAAGGGACTATTGCTATGGTAATTATTTCTAAATATTGTTGACATTACATTGAAATTCCTAGAGAAGACGACTAAGGTATTGACAAAATTTTCAACAAAAAATCCTTCAGAATGTAATGTTGCAATAAACACGAATAAAAACTCTAAATATGTCAATTTATAAACTGACATATACCCAGTGGCAGCTCGCGTATATGCACTGAGGAACTGCAGCACCCCCAATTCCGCTTTCAAGTTTTTTTTCAAAATGTTGGGTTTTTTTTAAAGACTTTTCATTAAAAACTTTTTTATTGAAATTTTAAATTTTTTGATTTCTTTTATAGGAACCTTATCTTTCTTTCATGTTAGGATCTTCTAAAATCTATTTTAATTTTGATGAAAAATGCATTTTCAAAAACTAATTTTTGTAAAACTTTTGACAAAGAAATCAATATTTCGAGAAAGAATTGAAATTCTGAAAATAAAGGTTAAATTTCTCTAAGTGTCAAAGTTTTGAGACAATAATGAAAATTTCAACAAACAATATAAATTCAACTCTTCTCACATTTTGATATTTCTCTGAAAAAAAAATACCAAATCATCGAGTTTTTTCCCGATTTCGCAATTTCCACTGTACTGTAGAAAAATTTTTAATTTTTTCTAATATTTTGATTTTTTGGTTGGAAAAGTTTTTTAGAAAGTTTCTATTTTCCTAAATATATTATATAAATAAATTTTCTCGAAATTTCTACTTTTCCAGCAAATTTGTTTTTAAAATTTTTTCTGGAAATTTCAACCTCTCCCTATTTTTTATGTTCCTCTAATTTGCTTTTAAAAATGTTAGGTTTTTTCACGGCGTTTTGACATTTCAAAATTTATATTATAATTTTGTTTAACAACCTTTGGAAAAAAATTCTGACATTTTTATAAAAATGCCAAGATTTTTGAAAGAAACGAACAAAAATTGCTTCCGCATTTTGATATGTTTATTTCGATTTTCTTTCTACGAAAATTGGAATCTTTCAAAATTTTGACCTTTTTCAGGATTTTGAAAAATTTGAAAATTTCCACTTTTGTTAAGAATTTCGTTCAGATATTTCTAAAAATTTTGATTTTTTGTGAGAATGTCCGTATTTTACAATTTATTTTGTGAAATTTGACCGTTTTTCAAAAATTTGATTTGTTCTCTCAATTTTAACTTTTTTTGAAAATTTTGAAATTTACCAAAAATTCTACTGTTTTGAAAACTTACGGTTTTATTAAAATATTTACTTTTTGTGAAAATTTAAACTTTTTTAAATGTTGAATCTTTCAAAATTTTGCCTTTTTGAAAATTCGATTTTTATTTTAAATTTGATTTTTCTCGAATTTTGATATATTTTTTTTCTTAATTCCGACTATTCTGATGTGAAGTTTTTTTCCCGAAATTAGGAAAATTTCGATTTTCCAAATTTTTTGGAAAATTTTGATTTTTGATGATCTTCATTTTTTATTAAAAACTCCAATTATTTTTTAAATTTTTGATCTTTTCTCGAAGTTTTGACTTTTGAAAGTCACGACTTATTTTCGAAATTTCGGCTTTTCTTTAAATGTCGACTTTGATTTGAAAAATTTTTTTAAACGTTTCGATTTGTTTGAAAATTTCCTTTTTTTTTGAAAATCTGGACCTTTTTTAAAATTTCGCCCTGATTAAAAAATTTCAACCTTTTTTAAAAAGTTCGACTTTTTTAAAACATTTTACAGTTTTTCAAAATGTTTACTATTAAAATTTTCGATTTTTTTTTTGAAACTTTCGACATTTTAAAATGTTGTCTTGTTGAGCCAAAATTGTTTTAGAAAACCTAATTTTTAGCTTACAAAAGAAAGTGCTGACATTTTTTAATATTCAATAAAACCGTTTGTTACCCCCTTAGGACTTAAAAATGCGTCTTGTTTCGAGAATTTCGACTTTTTAAATGTTGGCTTATGCAAGTAGAATACTAGACTGCAAATTCATGCAGCCCCCCAGGCGTGTATAGTAAATCGAAGGTAGCTGAACTACCAACAGTTGAAACACTGTCACCTAGCAAAGCGGTTGCTCTCTAGGAAAGTTCCCAGAAGACAAGGATTCTAATGCACAGACCAATAGGTTTGAACATTTATAAGATTCGAAGTTTGGAAATCAAAGACCGGTTTCGATCTTGTTAGATCTCGTAGATCTCGTTTTTTAAAGTTTTTCGAAAGTTTCGACTTTTTAAATGTTGCCTTGTTCGAGCAAAATTGTTTTTCAAAACCCAATTTTTGCCTTATAAAAAATATTTTAAATTTCAATGTTCAGTTAGATATCCTTTTTCACCCCGCACATTTTTTATCGGTTAAGTAGTGTGTGTGTGTGTGTGTGTGTGTGTGTGTGTGTGTGTGTGTGTGTGTGTGTGTGTGTGTGTGTGTGTGTGTGTGTGTGTGTGTGTGTGTGTGTGTGTGTGTGTGTGTGTGTGTGTGTGTGTGTGTGTGTGTGTGTGTGTGTGTGTGTGTGTGTGTGTGTGTGTGTGTGTGTGTGTGTGTGTGTGTGTGTGTGTGTGTGTGTGTGTGTGTGTGTGTGTGTGTGTGTGTGTGTGTGTGTGTGTGTGTGTGTGGTGTGTGTGTGTGTGTGTGTGTGTGTGTGTGTGTGTGTGTGTGTGTGTGTGTGTGTGTGTGTGTGTGTGTGTGTGTGTGTGTGTGTGTGTGTGTGTGTGTGTGTGTGTGTGTGTGTGTGTGTGTGTGTGTGTGTGTGTGTGTGTGTGTGTGTGTGTGTGTGTGTGTGTGTGTGTGTGTGTGTGTGTGTGTGTGTGTGTGTGTGTGTGTGTGTGTGTGTGTGTGTGTGTGTGTGTGTGTGTGTGTGTGTGTGTGTGTGTGTGTGTGTGTGTGTGTGTGTGTGTGTGTGTGTGTGTGTGTGTGTGTGTGTGTGTGTGTGTGTGTGTGTGTGTGTGTGTGTGTGTGTGTGTGTGTGTGTGTGTGTGTGTGTGTGTGTGTGTGTGTGTGTGTGTGTGTGTGTGTGTGTGTGTGTGTGTGTGTGTGTGTGTGTGTGTGTGTGTGTGTGTGTGTGTGTGTGTGTGTGTGTGTGTGTGTGTGTGTGTGTGTGTGTGTGTGTGTGTGTGTGTGTCAAAGTTCGATAAAAAATAGATTGAAGTTTAAAGATTAACCTCAAAATTTGGATAAAAGCTGACAACATTTCTAGAAAAAAGTTGAAATTTGTTTTTTGGATATAAAATTTTTGAAAAAATAGCAATGTCGGAATCAATGAACAAAACCAATTTTTAAAAATAAATTAATTGTCATAAATATTCTCAAAATTTCGACTTTTAAAGTAGGACTTTTTAAAAATGAATCAACATTTCTAGAAAAGTCGAAATTTCGCAATTAAAAATACTCAACATCTTAAAAAATCACAATTCAATGTTCTAATTTAAATTTTTTCTAGTAATTTTTAAGTTCCCAGGGAAACTTCAAAGATCAAATATTTTAGCTTGAAGTCGATCCTTTGTTATTAAAATTCACATTTTGGAAAATTATTCGTAATTGAACTGCAAGTTTTTTTTCGAAATTTGTTTCAAAATTTCGAACAATTTTAGAAATAGAAATTTTTGTCACTATTTCTTTTCAGTTTTAATTCGACATTTCTCTCAAAAAGTTGATATTTAAAAAGAAAATAATATCAGTTTTAAAAAATATATATTTCAAGGTCAGGAAAGTTTCTAAAAAACAGATAAAATTTGTTATTTAATCACAAAATTCCAATTTTTCCTCGAAATTTTGCATTTTTAAATTTTCCTAAAGCTGAGTTTTCTATTGAGAAGCAACAGAGGTGGTTTATGTTATTAATTTTTTTTAACTCTTTTGCTTTTACACAATTTTAACGCAAACGTCGTCGCAGCACCCCCTCTAGTTTTAGCTACGAGCCGCCACTGCATATACCTAATTAAATATGTTCTTAGTCTTCTAGTTTAAAGATTACGTCTGTACAATTTTAAAATTGTTTCAAAAAGTTTGGAAATTTTTCGTCATATTGAAGAACAAATTCTATGTCATTTGGTATTTTCAAACTTTTTATTTAATAAAAATTGAATAATATAAAAGGGAGATATAATTTTATATAAAACACCCTGCATATGCACATAATAATAAAAAAGTTAAATAAATCATAGTAGCCACATTCCAACGTAAAATGGCAACGTAACGTATTAAATCGTGCTCGCAGTATCCTCACCGTACACAGCGGTCGCTTCGAAAGTGGGGTCGACGTACTTTTTCGCAGCGGTAGCCCCTAACGTTCTGTAGGAAAACACTGCCTATTAGAAGCACGTGCACCGTTTTTGGTGACGTCACTCGACGTAACATTACGGTCGCTCTTTTACGTTACCGTTCTGTAGGAAACTCTAGCTTAACTCAAATTTTCAAGTTGTTTTGTACTAGATTTTCTGAGTAGACAACACTGCACTGCTTATTCGACGAATTTGGACGATGGAGCTAAAAGTTTGGCTGCAATAAAAAAAATCTCTTTGAAAACGTTTTTTCACTTATATGTTACAAATTTGATATTGTAACGCAATGTAAATAGATGGAATAAGATTTAGAATAGAATTGTAGAATTTAGTAAATAAAAAAAGTTTCTAGAAGGATCTGATAAGGGGAAAGCCGGCCGCTGATAACTGAAACAAACTGGCAGATAAGCGTTCCAGAAATTTCGGGAACTTATCTGCCGAAAAGTTCTAGAAGCCGGGGGCCAAAACTATAAAAGGCGGTCAGCTTTCCCTCTAGTAAGTCAGTTAGAGTCAGTGTAATTAGTGAGTTAGTAGAAGTTAATAATAAGTGAGTTAATTGTTCAATTACGGTGATCCAAGTTAAGTTTGGTAATAAAGTGGTGTAATTCACACGTGGTAATCAATTCGAATCGATAAAGCCCGTAACAATATTGAAAATCTCGATAATCGTTAATAACATTTGACATAAATTTAAAGAAAATCTATAGAAAACAATTTACCAGTAAACTAAGTTAAAATCCAATCAAAGCGTGACGTGACATATGTTCGAGATAACTTCTCATTTCGTTTCAACGAACATAACAATGAATAACATCCGGGAACATTCCTATTCAAATTTCCGCCAAAGAAAATGTGAATTTTGAGTTGTCGTTGGCCTCTAGCGACCACTTACGAAACTAAAACACAGATGGCACCTGTGCCCGTAAGAGCCCCTTGGAAAATTTATGAGGTGAATCGCACAAACGTGGTGCATTTTATGACAGCCGAGTCGTGAGTAGATATGTGACAAGGAGTTCATTTTCGTTGACGATCTCAGATGTGGGAAACGCTTGGAAAACACTTGCCTGGGGACCGTATTTTATGGTCGACGATTTAGTGCGCTCTCCGGATTGCGTATGAGGAATTGCGAAATATTGGAAAATGGAAGACGATTTAAAACATCCGGTCAATTGATAAACGTCCAGTTTTGTTTTTCTGTATCAAGTATAATTTATGTTACGCGCCCAGGAGTTTTTTAAAACAAATCATAAGGGAAACGGGGGTCGCTTTTATTTGATATGTTTCGATTCTTTCGTGTTTTTATGTGAAGGCTTGATACAGAAAATCTCTCCCGAACATTTGAACGGAATTGAACCACAAACGGTTCTATTATATACGTGATAAGAATCAACAAAAATCCAATATAAACCCTCGCATTCGACTGCAACCGTAAAATATAAATGTCAATATTTTTCGCTGCAGGAGAATTTGGAATATCTTAATATAAGGGGGTTCGCTTTGATAGAATCTTTAATTAAATTATTTCAAAAGGACGTAGGAGTTGCTTTCAAATTTCTGGGTTTTGTATACTATCGGATCGTATACTCTTTCGTTTGCTTTTGATGCCGACATTGACAAATGAAAGCCTTTTGTAAGCTCGGACGTATTTTTGTTTGTATTGTAATTGTTCCCTGAGTTTCTAATTCTAATTGATAGATCTCTCGGACAGTGGCGGCTACCTAGAGGGGGTGCTGCAACGGCGTTGGCGTTAAAATTTTGTAAAAGCAAATGAGTTAAAAAAATTAATAGCATAAACCACCTCTGTTGCTTCTCAATGAACCTCCAATAGAAATCTCAACTTTAGGAAAATTCTAAAAAGCAAAATTTCGAGGAAAAATCGGAATTTTCTGATTAAATAATGAATTTTAACTGTTTTTTAGAAACTTTCCCGAGCTTGAAATATATATTTTTTAAAACTGATAAAACTTTTAAATATAAACTGTTTGAGAAAAATGTCGAAAAAAAACTCAAAATTAAAGAAAAAATTTCTATTTTTAAAATTGTTCGAAGTTTTGAAACAAATTTCGAAAAAAACTTGCATTCAATTACAAATAAATTCCCAAAATGTGAATTTTAATTACAAAGGATCGACTTCAAGCTAATATATAGATATTTGATCTTTGAAACTTTTCTGGGAACTCCAAAATGACTAGAAAAAAATTAAATTGGAACATTAAATTGTCAATTAATTTTTTAAGATGTTGACCATTTTTAATTTCAAAATTTCAACTTTTCTAGAAATGTTGACTCATTTTTGAAAATTTCTATTTCTAAAATTGTTCAAAGTTTCGAAACAAATTTCGAAAAAAAACTTGCAGTTCAATTACAAATAATTTTCCAAAATGTGGATTTTAATAACAAAGGATCGACTTCAAGCTGAAATATTTGATCTTTGAAGTTTCCCTGGGAACTTGAAAATTACTAGAAAAAATTTAAATTAGAACATTAACTTGTGAATTTTTTAAGATGTTGAGTATTTTTAATTGCGAAATTTCGACTTTTCTAGAAATGTTGATTCATTTTTAAAAAGTCCTACTTTAAAAGTCGAAATTTTGAGAATATTTTTGACAATTAATTTGAAATATAAAACTTGTCCCTTGAAACCAACAAAGATTTGTTCAGTCAATTTCTCTCTGAAGATGACAGCTTGGCTGTCGAAACGCGTTAGAGCAACCTTTGTTATGTTTTTTAATCTTTCTTGATTTCAGGGGATAAGTTTTATATTTCAATTTTTGAAGATAATCAAGGACCTGTCCGTTACACCAAAAAAAAAGACAATTAATTTATTTTTAAAAATTGTTTTTTTTTTCATTGATTCCGACATTGCTATTTTTTCAAAGATTTTATATACAAATAACAAATTTCAACTTTTTTTAGAAATGTTGTCTATTTGTTATCCAAATTTTGAGGTTATTATTTAAATTTCAATCGATTTTTTATCGAAATTTGATGGACTTGATAATGCCAAGAATAAATTTAACAAATAAAAATAACAGTTCTAGAAAAATTGGAAATTTCGATTCAGAATTTTCTTCGGTTCTACAATAGTGGTAAGTTTTTTTTAGCGAAATATCAAATCGTAAAAAAGTTGAAATTTAAAAGGCTCATTTTTTCTTGAAATGCAATATTTTTCTCAAAATTGAAAATACCTTTTTTTTAAATTTCTTCGTTTTTCCAAAAATGTTAACATTTTTGAAGAAATTTCAGGGTTCTTTTCTAACAATTTTTTGTCAAAATTTCTATATAAAGAATACAAGAAAGCAATCACTAAACACATATTTAATCGATTTTAAAAATGTTAACCCCAAGCGGGGTAAAAAAGGATATTTAACTGAACATTGAACCTTAAAATTTTCTTTTGCAAGCCAAAAATTAACAAAACAATTTTGCTAGAACAAGGCAACATTTCTAATCCACAGACCGATAGGTTTGAACATTTATTAGATTCAAAGTTTGGAAACCAAAGACCGGTTTCGATCTTGTTAGATCTTGTCAGTTTGGTATATCCAACTCGAATGCTAACAAATAGTTTCGACAATAATAAGTTAATAAGTTAACATTCGAGTTGGATATACCAAACTGACGAGATCTAACAAGATCGAAACCGGTCTTTGGATTTCCAAACTTCGAATCTAATAAATGTTCAAACCTATTAGTCTGTGCATTAGAATCCTTGTCTTCTGGGAACTTCTCCTAGAGAGCAACCGCTTCGCTAGGTGGCAGTGTTTCAACTGTTGGTAGTTCAGCTACCTATGATTCGCCACTATACACGCCTGGAGGGCTGCATGAATTTGCAGTCTAGTATTCTACTTGTATAAGGCAACATTTAAAAAGTCGAAATTTTCGAAACAAGACGCATTTTTAAGTCCTAAGGGGGTGACAAACTATATTATTAAATATTAAAAAATGTCAATACTTTCTTTCATAAGCTAAAAATTAGGTTTTCTAAAACAATTTTGGCTCAACAAGACAAAATTTTGAAATGTCGAAAGTTTCAAAAAATATTTGAAATGTCGAAAGTTTCGTATATCCAATTTCGAATGCTAACAAATGTTTCGACAAGTAAATTAACATTCGAGTTGGATGTACCAAACTGACGAGATCTAACAAGATCGAAACCGGTCTTTGGTTTCCAAACTTCGAATCTAATAAATGTTCAAATCTATTGGTATGTGCATTAGAATCCTTGTCTTCTGGGAACTTTCCTAAAGAGCAACCGCTTCGCTAGGTGACAGTGTTTCAACTGTGGGTAGTCCAGCTACCTACGATTCACTATACACGCCTGGGGGGCTGCATGAATTTGCAGTATAGTATTCTACTTGCATAAGGTAACATTTAAAAAGTCGAAATTTTCGAAACAAGACGCATTTTTAAATTCTAAGGGGGTGACAAACGGTATTATTAAATATTAAAAAATGTCAATACTTTCTTTCATAAGCTAAAAATTAAGTTTTATAAAACAATTTTGGCTCAACAAGACAAAATTTTGAAATGTCGAAAGTTTCAAAAAATATTTGAAATATTGAAAGTTTCAAAAAAATTGAAATGTCGAAAGTTTAAATTTATATATCACGTAGTCGATTTCAAAAACTGTTTAGAAAATCATCAACAAACCGTAAAAAAATTTAAATATTTCCAAACAGGGGCCGAAGAAATGTTAAATAAATTGAAAAAAAACAAAATTTAAAAAAAAAGTTGAAAATTTCGATAGTTAACATTTTGAAAAAGTGTAAAATGGTTTAAAAAAGTCGAAATTTTTAAAAAGGGTCGACATTTTTAAATCAAGACGAAGTTTTAAAAAAGGTCCAGATTTTCAAAAAAATCGAAATTTTCAATAAAATCGACATTTTCAAATGAAAGTCGAAATTTAAAAAAAAGTCGAAATTTCGAAAATAAGTCGTAACTTTCAAAAGAAAAGTCAAAACTTCGAGAAAATATCGAAATTTTAAAAAATAATTGGAATTTTTAATAAAAATGAAAATCCTCAAAAATCAAAATTTTCCAAATGTTGAAAAGTCAAAATTTTCCAAATGTTAAAAAGTAAAAATTTTCCAATTTTTGGAAAATCGAAATTTTTCAAATCTTGGGAAAAAAACACATCAGAATAGTCGCAATTAACAAGAAAAAATATCAAAATTCGTCAAAAATCAAATTTAAAATAAAAACCGAATTTCCAAAAAGCAAAAATTTTAAAATAAGTTTAAGTTTCCACAAAAAGTAAATATTTTAATGAAGTCGTAAGTATTCAAAACAGTAAAGTCTTGGTAAATTTCAAAAATTTTCAAAAAAAAGTTAAAATTTAGAGCAGAAATCAGATTTTTGAAAAACGGTCGAATTTCAAAAATAAAATTGTAAAATGCGGAAATTTGTGAGGTTGAGATTTTTTGCAATTAACTCGAAAATGTCAGAAGAGCCGAAATTCTCACAAAAAATCAAAGTTTCTAGGAACATCCGAACGAAATTCTTAACAAAAGTGGAGATTTTCAAATGAAGTCAAAATTCTGAAAAAGGTCAAAATTTTATAAGATTCCAAATTTCATAGAAAGAAAATTCAAGTAAACCGTTAACATTGATGACTTAACGATTTAAAAATTGCTAAAAAATCAATCATTTTTTAAACGAGCTGCCCACCATATATAACATGCCTGACTAGGTGTAGTTATGATTCAAAATTTTTAACGTGAGTCGTATAATAGTTGCTTAAAAACTGCTCAATTGGTCATTTTTAAAACTAGCTTACCACCTTATTCAACGTACCCGACAGTGCATAATGACATGGTATGTGGCTATATTTTTGAGTAATTTTTGGGGACCCACAGTACGCTTTAACGTCATTAACATTGACGATTTCTCAACTTGAAAATTGTTAAAGAATCGGTCATTTTTAAACTAGTTCACTATCTTATATGACGGGCCTGACATATGTCAAAATTTTTGCACAAGTACTCGCTCCTTGGCTACATTTTGGGTAACTGGAGGAAAAATTACCCTTGACCGAATTTTTTTAGTGAGGCGTTCAACATAAGTTTGAAAATTCTTAAAAAATTGGTCATTTTTTAAACGAGTTCAATAGTTTATTTGACACGTTTGGCCATAACAGATCTTTCTGCATCATAACACGTTATGTGGTTATATTTTTGGGCAATTTTAGGCACCCAACATTGCGCTTTAACGTCATCAACATTGACGATTTCTCGACTTCAAAATTGTTGAAAAAATCAGTCATTCTTAAACGAGTTCACCATTTTATATGACGGGCCTGTCATATGTCGAAATTTTTACACAATAATTCGTTCCTTGGCTACAATTTGAGTAACTACAGAAAGAGTTACCCTTGACAGAATTTCTTAAATGAGGTGTTAACTATAAGTTTGAAAATTGTTAAAAAATTGGTCATTTTTAAAACGAGTTCAACAACTTATTCAACAGGTTTGACGTTAACTGATCTTTTTACACAGTTACATTGTATGTCACTATATTTTTGAGTAATTTTAAGCACTCCACATCACGCTTTAACGTCGTTAACATTGACGATTTCTCGACTTGCAAATTGTTAAAAAATCAGTCATTTTTTAAACGAGTTCACCATCTTATATGACGGGCCTGACATATTTCGAATTGTTTACACAACTACTCGTTCCTTGGCTACATTTTGGGTATCTGGAAGAAAAATTACCCTTGACCGAATTTTTGAAGTGAGGCGTTTAACATAAGTTTGAAAATTATTAATAAATTGGTCATTTTTAAAATGAGCTCACTAGTTTATTTGACACGTTTGACATTAATCAATCTTCGGGCATCATAACACGTTATGTGGCTATATTCTTGGGCAATTTTAGGCACCTTACATTACGCTTTAACGTCATCAACATTGACGATTTCTCAACTTGAAAATTGTAGAAAAAATCAGTCATCTTTTAATCAAGTTCACCATCTTATATGATTAGCCTGACAAAGGTCAAATTTTTTACACAAGTACTTATTCCTTGGCTACATTTTGGGTAACTAGAGAAAAATGACCTCTAACCAAATTTTTGAGTTAAGGCGTTCAACATAAGTTTGAAAATTGTTAAAAAATTGGTCATTTTTAAAATGAGTTTATTAGCCTATTTGATACGTTCGACATTAACCTATTTTTTTGCATAACTACGTAGTATGTGGTTATATTCTTGGGTAATTTTAAGGATCTTACATTATGCTTTAACGTCATTAACATTGACGATATCTCGACTTGAAAATTGTTAAAAAAGCAGTCATTTTTTAAACGAGTTCACCGTCTTATATGACGGGCCTGACATATTTCGAATTGTTTACACAACTACTCTTTCCTTGGCTACATTTTGGGTATCTGGAAGAAAAATTACCCTTGACCGAATTTTTGAAGTGAGGCGTTTAACATAAGTTTGAAAATTATTAATAAATTGGTCATTTTTAAAATGAGCTCACCAGTTTATTTGACACGTTTGGCATTAACCAATCTTCGTGCATCATAACACGTTATGTGGCTTTTTTCTTGGGCAATTTTAGGCACCCCACATTACGCTTTAACGTCATCAACTTTGACGATTTCTCAACTTGAAAATTGTAGAAAAAATCAGTCATCTTTTAATCGAGTTCACCATCTTATATGACAAACCTGACAAAGGTCAAATTTTTTACACAAGTACTCGTTCCTTGGCTCCATTTTGGGTAACTAGAGGAAAAATTACCTCAAACCAAATTATTGAATTAAGGCGTTCAACATAAGTTTAAAAATTGTTAAAAAACTGGTCATTTTTAAAATGAGTTTACCAGCCTATTCGATACGTTTGACATTAACCTATCTTTTTGCATAACTACGCAGTATGTGGTTATATTCTTGGGTAATTTTTAGGATCTTACATTATGCTTTAACGTCATCAACATTGACGATTTCTCGATTTGAAAATTGTTTAAACATCAGTCATTTTTTAAACGAGTTCACCATCTTATGTGACAGGCCTGACATAGGTAGTTTTTACATAATTAATCGTTCTTTGGCTACATTTTGGGTAACTAGAGGAAAAAATTTGAAATATCTGTAAAAAAAGTCGAAAATTTAGGAAAATAATCCATCGGTTATTACTTTTTTTTTTAGAAAAATATCAAAATGCGGAAGCAATGAAAAATGCTCTTAACATATTTTCGTTTCTTTCATTCTTTCCACAATTTTGACATTTTTATAAAAATGTTAGAATTTTTTTCTAAAAGTTGATAGTCAAAATTATAAAATAAACTTTGAAATGTCAAAATCTTGTAAAAAAACCTAACATTTTGAAAAGCAATTTGGAGGAACAGGAAACAGGAAAAGTTGAAATTTCCAGAAAAATGTTAAGAACAAAATTTGCTCCAAGAGTAGAAATTTGGAGAAAATTTATTTATATAATATATTTAGGAAAATAGAAACTTTCCAAAAACCTTTCCCAACAAAAAAAATCCAAATATTAGAAAAAACTAAAAATTTTACTACAATACAGTGGAAATTGCGAAATCGGATGAAAACTCGAAAATTTCGTATTATTTTTTTTTCAGCGAAATATCAAAAAGCGAGAATAGTTGGATTTGAAGTGTTTTTTAAAATTTACATTATTCTCTTAAAATTTTGACACTTTTAGAGAAATTTTTTCAAAATTTCAATTCCTTCTCGAAATATTGATTCCTTTTTCAAAAGTTTTACAAAAATTAGTTTGAGAAAATGCGTTTTTCATCAAAATTAAAAATAAAATAGATTTTAGAAGATCCTAACATGAAAGAAAGGAGGTTTCTATAAAGGAAATCAGAGAAAATTTAAAATTTTAATGAAAAAGTGTTTATGGAAAAGTCCTTAAAAAAGACCCAACATTTTGAAAAAAAAACTTGAAAACGGAATTGGGGGTGCTGCAGTTATTCAGTGCATATATGCGAGCCGCCACTGACCTCGGAATTAGATTTCTAATAATAAATTAATTGTAAATCACTGTTGAGAAACAACGCATATGGGGATAATCAATTTGTATTAAATGAGGTTTCAAGACTACGAGTTTGATTGTTATTCCAGAAAATTTGTAATTTAATAACGACTAGCATCGCTTGTGGTCGAAATTTGTAGTACCATCTCGTAGAGAGTAGTATGACAACATCTAATGGAAAATTGAGACGACGCAATAAGAAAAAATGTTTTTCTTGTATGAAATCGTATTTTTTCAGGAAAGTTGCCTATATGGATCAACTAATAAGGCGAAACCTTCCCTGATTACAAAATTTGCTCCAAATCGTTAGAGCCGTTTCGGAGATACTCGATATAAATTTATATATTTAGTGAACATCGTTTGTGGTCGAAATGCGACCAATACTATTTCTAGCGCCATCTCGTAGAGAGTAGCTACGCTAACATCCAATAGAAACCTCAATATTTATGAGACGACGTAATAAGAATTTTTTTTGTGTGAAATCGTATTTTTTCAGGAAAGGCGCCTGTATGGATGGACTTAGTAAGCAAAATCCTGTCTGATTACAAAATTTGCTCCAAATCGTTAGAGCCGTTTCGGAGATACTCGATATAAATTTATATATTTATTAGCAGCGCTTGTGATCAAAATTCGACCAATATCAAATGCATATTTGTGTAAAAATTTTTAATTCTTACCCTCACGATTTGAGGGAAGGAGTGCTTAGGAATTTACTCTTTGAAAATCTCAATTTCTTCTCAGAATTTCCATGTTTTTTCAAGAATTTGCGAATGTTTGTCATTGTTGTTGAAAATTATGATTTTCTTTCAGATATCGAGCGAGTCGCTTATTTAAATAAGGATAGCTTGCGTAATGGACGAATCAATCTAGATGTCGAATATAAAATTGTATATACTGTTACGGGCTTATCGGTTCGAATTGATTACCACGTGTGAATTGCACCACTTCATTACCAAACTTAACTTGGATCGCCACAATTGAACAATTAACTCACTTATTATTAACTTCTACTAACTCACTAATTACACTGACTCTACCTGACTTACTCGAGGGAAAGCTGACCGCCTTTTATAGTTTTGGCCCCCGGCTTCTAGAACTTTTCGACAGATAAGGCTTATCGTTCCCGAAATTTCTGGAACGCTTATCTGCCATTTGTTTCGTTATCGCGGCCGCTTTCCCCTTATCAGATCCTTCTAGAAACTTTTTTTTATTTACTAAATTATACAATTCTATTCTAAATTCTATTCAATCTATTTACATTGCGTTACAATACATTAGACTAACTAAATAGTATTTATTGATATACAGTATACATAGTCAATTAGTAAAACAGCTGCAACGTATTAGATTCCATAGCATGGGTTCAAAATAATTGAAAGCTGACCCGATTGCATCATGATTTCTGATTAGGACTCTCTCTTCTCGTGATCTCTCTCCCCACCAACAAATTCTACAATATTTGGTGCAAAATTAAACATTTCGTTTGTTTAGACGATACAAAGGGAACATCCAGACAAAGAGAATTATTCCAACCACGTAGGGACATAGGATGTCAAAGCTTTGAAGTGAAATTGCGAATTTTGGGCGCTTTTGCATTTTGCAGTGTCGGCCGTCTACATTCCGAGCTGTCGACATCGGAACAAGCCTCATTTACACGGATACAAATTACTTTAATTATTCATCATGTTAGCTCGTTACCTCCGCGTTATTTCGTTATTATGACAGCACGAATGGAGCACCACAGCAGACAGCCCTCGCTCCGAATCCATTTCCCTCTCGTCGCTAACACTAATGCTGAGTTTTATCAAACATAATTTTGATGCACGGACAGAACCATCTAGGAAACAGGGGGAACATGTGGGATTGGCCTAATAAGAATTAATTAATTATGATAAGAATTACTGCAGTTGCATTTTTTTTTAAATAATCCCTAATTCCCATTTAAGATGTTGAGGCTGAAATTTGCAGAAACGTTTATTTAAACATTTCAAATTTTCATTTCAAAATTGTAGCCTAATTTCCAAATTTCGACTGTTAACTGAAAATCTCGAGATATTCTTGTAGAACGGTGTTTTTCAAAGTATGGTACGAGTATCCTCATGGCTACGGGAAGAGTTTGATGCCGGTACGTGCTGCACCGGGTGGCTTCAGATCGCTCAAAATTTAAAAATCCATTACTAAGATAAACGTAACAAAACTGAAAATTTCGAGATATTCTTGTAGAACGGTGTTTTTCAAAGTATGGTACGAGTATCCTCATGGCTACGGGAAGAGTTTGATGCCGGTACGTGCTGCACCGGGTGGCTTCAGATCGCTCAAAAGTTAAAAATCCATTACTAAGATAAACGTAACAAAACTAACTTAAGCAGCTTGCACAGCTTTAAAGAGTTCGTGCAGATTGCAGAATGATGTTTTGTTCAAATTCGTTGATACGTTGAGCAGACAAACAGATAAGACAAACACAATTCCTCATTTATATATAAGTTAGGCAGCAATTTTTTAACGAGGGGAACTCAACGTCACAAAAAATTGTGGAAAAGGGTACACAGATGTCGAAAGTTTGGGTAACACTGTTGCAAAAACTTCGATTTTTGACTTTAATCCCTACTCAATTTCATTTACTTCAGTGGTAAAATGTTTCCTTTGAGTGGTAATTTAGGACATTTTCAAAAACGTTCTTTTCCTAGAATTCCAACTTTAAATACAAATTAGAAATTCAAAGTTTAAACTTCAAATTCTGAGAAAAAAAAGTCGAAATTTATGACAAACATTTTTATAAATATCTTCAAATTTCGAAGTTTTAAGAAAGATGCAGCTTTTAAAGAAAACTTTGCACATTTCAAATTTAAACTTATTTTGATTTTTCTCGAAATATTTACTTCTGTTCTTCTTTTTAGATATTTTAAAATTCTGACTTTTTTTAATGTTTTTATATTTGAAATGTCGACCTTTTATCAAATTGTGAAGTTTACAAGATCAAAAAGTGAACTTAAATCCAAAATTTCGTTACATCACAAAATTACAAGCGAAAATTAGAATTCGTTTCTAAAATTTTGGTTCATGGAATTTCGATTTTGGTCTAAGAATAAACTCTAAATTAAAAAAAAAAGAGTTTTAAATTAGCAATAATTATTGATTGAGCTTTGCAGAGCAGCAAAAAAAGTCATTAATCCTTGCTTTACATCTGAAATTATGAAAAAAGTAGTCTAAAATATCAGACATCGTTTCGAAATTTAGATTTTTTCATCGCCATTTCAACTGTAATCTTTAAATCTTAAACTTGCTTAACATTTCTGTTGCAATTACGAAAGTTGAAAATTTGGAACGTCGAGGGTGGCCCAAATCTATGGAGTGGACGAAGTGCCGCTACGGAGCCTCACACCACCAAAGATGACTATTACTCATCCGTGAGATTAACGTTATTTTTGGGCTCCTGAGACGTTGCGTAGAGCTTGGCGTGCGCTGTTGTGTCCATATTGTAACGCAATATAAATATATGGAATAGAATTTAGAATAGAATTGTATAATTTAGTACATAAGAAAAGTTTCTAGAAGGATCTGATAAGGGGAAAGCGACGGCGATAACGAAGCAAACGGCAGATAAGCGTTCCAGAAATTTCGGCAAACGATAAGCCTTATCTGCCGAAAAGTTCTAGAAGCCGGGAGCTAAAACTATATAAGGCGGTCAGCTTTCCCTCGACAAAGTTAGAGTCGGTGTAGTTAAGTAGTGAGTTAGCAGTTAGAAGTCAATAAGTGAGTTAATTGTTCAATTGTGGTGATCCAAGTTAAGTTTGGTAATAAAGTGGTGTAATTCACACGTGGTAATCAATTCGAACCGATAAGCCCGTAACAATATTTTATAGGATTCGAGGGTGATTCTTTTTATTATACACGTGGATACCTAATTAGGAATCACGACCTGACAGTTGGGAAGTCCCCATAGTACCCATACGATCCAAAGTTAAATTAATAAGCGCTTGGAAATTGCAAAAAATCGCGAGCGCTTTTAAGAGGTCTCTTTAATAATTTAATATCATAACAGCACTCAACGTGTCACGTTAAATGAGGAGAGGGAGCGAAGAAACTAGATGAGAATTACACATGCAAGCTGACTAAATGATATTAATTTGGCGGGTATTTTGCAGTGAAGGGTGTAATAACGATTCATAATTAGAGAACGAGAAGACGTGGATGTAGTTTGACATTCTGCCGTTCGCACAACTTTGTCCGTAGAAGTTTGAATATTACCGGCCTAGTCTCGTACGCTCGTCTTCTCTACTATTCTCGTACGCTCGTCTTGTCTACTATATACGTCCGCACCACCGCAAAATTTAATTTGATGGGACGTGACTGGAATACGTTGAACCGTACACGACTGCAGGGTAATTCATCCTATTTGTCAGGCACATGACGGTTTCGCATCAATCAATATGGAACATTTTATCCGAAACTCATTTTTTTAGAAGAAAACGAAAGGAAATAACATTTTTCATCGTTTTATATCTCATTGGAACCTCTTATTATTCTTGAAAAATCCTTATGATTAAGCACAGCCACAAATATTGTAAAGTTTTGATTAATAATTATTTTAAAAAAAAGGCAACCGTGGGGACTTTGTTTTTAGATTATTTCATTTAGATGAATATTTTCGGAGGTAGAACTAGTTCCCGCAACGCAGTAATTGCGATTGAAATCGAACATTTTGTTCAAATAAAAAAACTTGATTTCGCTGAAAGATAGAATGGAGGTCAATTTTATTTTTACGCTATTTCATGTGGATGAGTATTTTCGGAGGTAGAACTAGTTCACGCAATGCACTAATTGCGGTTGGAATCGAACATTTTTTTCAAATACAAAATTTAATTTCGCTGAAAGATAGAATGCTGCAGATCAATTTTGTTTTTACGTTATTTCATTTAGATGAATATTTTCGGAGGTAGAACTAGTTCACGCAACACAGTAATTGCGGTTGAAATCGAACATTTTTTTCTAATAAAAAAAATTTGATTTCGCTGAAAGATAGAATGGAGGATCAATTTTGTTTTTACGCTATTTCATGTAGGATGAAGTATTTTCGGAGGATAGAACTAGTTCACGCAACTGCATAAATTGCGGTTGGAATCGAAAATTTTTTTCAAATACGAAATTTAATTTCGCTGAAAAATATAATGCTGCAGATCAATTTTGTTTTTACGTTATTTCATTTAGATGATTATTTTCGGAGGTAGAACTAGTTCACGCAACACAGTAATTGCGGTTGAAATCGAACATTTTTTTCTAATAAAAAAAATTTGATTTCGCTGAAAAATAGAATGGAGATCAATTTTGTTTTTACGCTATTTCATGTAGATGAATATTTTCGGAGATAGAACTAGTTCACGCAACGCAGTAATTGCGGTTGGAATCGAACATTTTTTTCAAATACAAAATTTAATTTCGCTGAAAGATAGAATGCTGCAGATCAATTTTGTTTTTACGTTATTTCATTTAGATGAATATTTTCGGAGGTAGAACTAGTTCACGCAACGCAGAAATTGCGGTCGAAATCGAACATTTTTTTCTAATAAAAAACTTAATTTCGCTGAAAGATAGAATGGAGGTCAATTTTGTTTTTACGCTATTTCATGTGGATGAGTATTTTCGGAGGTAGAACTAGTTCACGCAATGCACTAATTGCGGTTGGAATCGAACATTTTTTTCAAATACAAAATTTAATTTCGCTGAAAGATAGAATGCTGCAGATCAATGTTGTTTTTACGTTATTTCATTTAGATGAATATTTTCGGAGGTAGAACTAGTTCACGCAACACAGTAATTGCGGTTGAAATCGAACATTTTTTTCTAATAAAAAAATTTGATTTCGCTGAAAAATAGAATGGAGATCAATTTTGTTTTTACGCTATTTCATGTAGATGAATATTTTCGGAGGTAGAACTAGTTCACGCAACGCAGTAATTGCGGTTGGAATCGAACATTTTTTTCAAATACAAAATTTAATTTCGCTGAAAGATAGAATGCTGCAGATCAATTTTGTTTTTACGTTATTTCATGTAGATGAATATTTCCGGAGATAGAACTATTTCACGCAACGCAGTAATTGCGGTTGGAATCGAACATTTTTTTCAAATACAAAATTTAATTTCGCTGAAAGATAGAATGCTGCAGATCAATTTTGTTTTTACGTTATTTCATTTAGATGAATATTTTCGGAGGTAGAACTAGTTCACGCAACGCAGAAATTGCGGTCGAAATCGAACATTTTTTTCTAATAAAAAACTTAATTTCGCTGAAAGATAGAATGGAGGTCAATTTTGTTTTTAAGCTATTTCATGTGGATGAATATTTTCGGAGGTAGAACTAGTTCACGCAATGCAGTAATTGCGGTTGGAATCGAACATTTTTTTCAAATACAAAATTTAATTTCGCTGAAAGATAGAATGCTGCAGATCAATTTTGTTTTTACGTTATTTCATTTAGATGAATATTTTCGGAGGTAGAACTAGTTCACGCAACACAGTAATTGCGGTTGAAATCGAACATTTTTTTCAAATAAAAAAACTTGATTTCGCTGAAAGATAAAATGCAGATCAATTTTGTTTTTACGCTAATTTCATGTAGATGAATATTTTCGGAGGTAGAACTAGTTCACGCAACGCAGTAATTGCGGTTGAAATCGAACATTTTTTTCAAATAAAAAAACTTGATGTCGCTGACAGATAGAATGCAGATCAATTTTGTTTTTACTTTATTTCATGTAGATTAATATTTTCGGAGGTAGAACTAGTTCACGCAACGCAGTAATTGCGGTTGGAATCGAACATTTTTTTCAAATACAAAATTTAATTTTGCTGAAAGATAGAATGCATATCAATTTTGTTTTTGCGTCATTTCATTTAGATAAATATTTTCGGAGGTAGAACTAGTTCACGCAACACAGTAATTGCGGTTGGAATCGAACATTTTAGCACGATCCGAGCGGTACTCAGCGACTCATTGTAAATAAATGCTTTTTAACAGAGGTATTATCAGCACAGTCACCAGTACTATAAATATTGCGATCGTTTGTAAAAAAAGTGTCTTATTTGAAAATAGACTATTTTTTTTATTTTTAATAATGACAAAGCAAATTTGAATAAAATTTCAAATTCATGCATAAGTAAAAACAATTTAATTCGGTCTATCGACTGTTCACTGTAGTAATTGGTACAGAACCCGAATAGTGCGACCCCGACTTGTCTTGGTTGATTTTTTTTTATTGGGCATTTTTCTCTAGAATTGCGAGCTTTCGCTTTTTTGGCCAAATTTCAATTCCTATTCTCAAAATTCATATTTCTTCTGCAAAAACTTTAATGTTATTGCTAAAATACATTTTTTTTCCAAAATTTAACCTTTTTCCAAAATAACTTTTTTCCAAAATAACTTTTTTCCAAAATAACTTTTTCCCAAAATAACCTTTTTCCAAAATAACTTTTTTCCCAATATCTAACTTTTTTTTAAACTTTTTTGTCCAAATTTTAACTTGCTGTGGGAAATTTCGACTTTTATCTTAGAAGTCGATATTTTCTGCTTCTGGAAATTCTAACTTTTTCCCGAGTTTGGATCGTTTTTCTCAAAATTTAGCATCTTTTTCCATAATTCGTGTTTGACGTTTTGAATTTTGTTTCGAATTTCGATTTTTTTTAAAATCTCGACTCTTGTTGAAACGTGTCTATTTTCGAAAGATCGAATTTACCTGAAAGGTCCTTTATGTTACTAAAAAATTCAACCTTTCTTTAAAATTCGTTTTTTTTTCTCAAAATTTACATTTTTTTCAAAATTTACGTTTTTTCAAAATTTAATTTTTTTCAAAATTTAATTTTTTGCAAAATTTACATTTTTTCAAAATTTACATTTTTGCAAAATTACATTTTTTCAAAATTTACATTTTTGCAAAATTTACATTTTTTCAAAATTTACGTTTTTTCTAAATTTACATTTTTTCCAAAATTTGCTTTTTTTCAGAATCTTCGTTTTTTTCAAAATTCATCTTTCTTATAACGAGTCTGTTCAAAATTTGGACTGTTTTATCAAAATTTTACTTTCTATATAAAATATTCATTTTTTCTCGATATTTTATCTTTTTTTTCGAAATTCGTCTTTTTCAGAAATTCGATTTTATTCTTTAAATTCACTTTTACATTATTCGCAAAATTACTCGATTACCCGATGTTTTTCGAAAGGCTTCCAATTTTTTACTCAATCTTTGAAGTTTTTTTAAACTTTCGTTCATTTTCCCCAAATTTTACCTTTTTTTTTGGAAATTCCACTATTTTTCTCAACGTGTTACTTTCTCTAAAAATTTGTACCTTCTAGAAGCCGAATTTTTAGAAATTTGAAATGTTTTCTTAAAGTTTAACTTCTTTTCGAAATGTCCATACTTGTCCCAAAATCAGATATGTTTCAGACTCCCGGAAAAGACTCTTTCTTCAAAATTTTTTCGAAATATAGAATTTTTTCGATATTTCGAGTTTATTTCGAAATTCGAATTTTTTCGATATTTTCAATTTTTTTCGAAATTCAAATTTTTTCGATATTTCCAACTTTTTCGAAATTCCCAATTTTTTCGAAATTCCCATTTTTTTCGAAAATTCGAGTTTTTTGTCAAAATTCGTCTTTTTTCGAAATTTCGACTTTTATCTCAAAATTAGATTCTTTATGTCCCTGGAAATTTCAACTTTTTTTTAGATATTCGTCGAAATTTGGAATTTTTTTAGAAATTAGGAATTTCTTTCAAAATTTCGAATTTCTTTCAAAATTCGGCGTTTTTGGCAAAATCGGTTTTTTTTTCAAAATTTCGACTTTTGTTTCAAAATTAGATTCTTTATGTTTTTGGAAATCTCAACTTTTCCCTCAATATTCGTCTTGTTCTCAAAATTTATATTTTCAAAATTCGTTTTTTTTTCATAACGACTCGAAATTCGTCTTTTTCAGAAATTCGTTTTTTTTCTTCAAATTCGCTTTTACATTATTAGCAAAATTACTCGATTACTCGATTTTTTTCGAAAGGTTTCAAATTTTTTTCTCAATTTTTGAAGTTTTTCTTAAACTTACGATCATTTTTCCGAAATTTTGCCCTTTTTTTTGGAAATTCCACTCCTCCCGAAAAAGACTCTTTCTTGCAATTTTTCCGAAATTTCGAATTTTTTCGATATTTCGAGTTTATTTCGAAATTCGAATTTTTTCAATATTTTGATTTTTTTTCGAATTTAAAATTTTTTCGAAATTCCCAATTTTTTCGAAATTCCCAATTTTTTCGAAATTCTCAATTTTTTCGAAATTTTGAGTTTTTTTGTCAAAATTCGACTTTTTTGTCAAAATCCGCCTTTTTTTTCGAAATTTCGACTTTTATCTCAAAATTAGATTCTTTATGTTTCTGGAAATTTCAGCTTTTTCTTCGATATTCGTCGAATTTTTTTAGAAATTTGGAATTTCTTTCGAAATTTCGAATTTCTTTCAAAATTTGACGTTTTTGGCAAAATCAGGTCTTTTTTCAAAATTTCGACTCTTATCTCAAAATTAGATTCTTTATGTTTTTGGAAATGTCAACTTTTTCCTCGATATTCGTCTTTTTCTCAAAACTTACATTGTTTTTCAAAATTCGTCCATTTTATAAAGATTGTGTTCAAAATTTTGACTATTTTCTCAAAATTTTATTTCCACATAAAATATCCATTTTTTTCCTCGAAATTTCGCCTTAATTTTGGTAATTCCGTTACCGCATTATCTTGACATCTTACTTTTTCTGAACATTTCTATCTTCTAGAATCTGAATTTTCACAAATTTGAAACGTTTTCTTAAAGTTTGATTTTTTAAAGAATTTCCATGTTTTATCTCAAAATCAGTTG
Source organism: Dastarcus helophoroides (assembly GCA_028583605.1). Taxonomy (NCBI): domain Eukaryota; kingdom Metazoa; phylum Arthropoda; class Insecta; order Coleoptera; family Bothrideridae; genus Dastarcus; species Dastarcus helophoroides. The sequence continues at coordinate 41,369,770 of CM053330.1, read as the reverse complement.
TACTTAAGATTTTCGGAAATTACTTTTTCTTCAAAATTCTCCCTTTCGGAATTTCGAACTTTTTCCAAATTTCGAATTTTTTTCGAAATGCGAATTTTTTTCGAAATTTCGACTTTTTTTCGAAATTTCGATTTTTTTTTCAAAATTCGCCATTTTGGTAAAATCCATCTTTTTTCGAAATTTCGACTTTTATCTCAAAATTATATTCTTTATGTTTTTGAAAATCTCAACTTTTCTCGATATTCGTCTTTTTCTCAAAATTTACATTTTTCTCAAAATTCGTCCATTTCGCCACGATTCCGTTTAAAATTTTGTTTATTTTCTCAACTTTTTACTTTCCATATGAAATATCTATTTTTTTGTTGAAATTTTGACTATTTCTTCGAAATTCGTCTTTTAGAAATTCAAATTTTTTTTAATTCGCTTTTACTTTAATCGCAAAATTACTTTCTACTTTAAATCCGATTTTCTTCGGATAATTGCAAATATTTTTTCCCAATCTTCAGTTTTTCTTCAAATTTCAAATGTTTTCTCGAAATTTCGACTGCTTTCTTCAAATTTCGCCTTATTTTTGATAATTCCGCCACTTATCTTAACGTTTTACTTTTTAGAAAAATTTATATCCTCTAGAATTTAAAATTTCAGAAATTTGGAATGAATTCTTAAAATTTGACTTTCTCTCGAAATTTCCATGTTTATCTTAAAATCAGATATGCTTAAGATTTCCGGAAATGACTTTTTCTTCAGAATCCGTCTTTTTCCAAATTTTGAAATTTTTTCGAATTTTTTTCGAATTTTCGATTTTTTTTTTCAAATTTTCGAATTTTCAATTTTTTTTCGAAATTTCGATTTTTTTAAAAATTCAACATTTTTATCAAGATCCGTCCGTTTTCGAAATTTCGACTTTTATCTTAAAATTAGAGTTTTTATGTTTCTGGAAATCTCAATTTTTTCTTCGATATTCGCTTTTTTCTCAAAATTCCGAATTTTCCGAAATTCGTCTTCTTTTTTTATTAACGACTATTCTCAAAATTTGAACGATTTCTCAATATTTGAATTTCTATACGATGTTTTCGTTTTTAATTACGACTTTATTCGCACAATTCGACTTCCTTTTTTCTTGGAAAATTTATCGTTACGTCCTTTTTTTAGAAATTTCATAATCTCGAAATTTGATTATTTTGAAATTTGATTATTTTGAAAATTTCGATACTTTTCTTAAAATCTGTCTATTTTCGAAATTTCAAGTTTATTTGAAAATTGCTTTATGTCACTGAAAAATTTAACTTTTCTTAACATCCATCTTTTTCTCAAAATTTACATTTTTTTTTTCGAAAATTAGCGCTTTTTCATGACGATTCTGTTCAAAATTTTGACTATTATCTCAAAATTTTCCTTTCCATATAAAATTTCTAGTTTTTTTCGAAACTTTTTCTTCCTCGAAATTCGTCTCTTTTGGAAATTCGATTTTTTTTCAAAATTCGATTTTTTTTTCAAAATGCGCTTTTGCTTCATTCGCAAAATTGCTTTTTGCTTTAAATTCAATTTTCTTCGGAAAACTTTAAATTTTTTTTTAATTTTTAGGTTTTTCTTAAATTTCGACTTTTTTCTCGATATTTCGCTTTTTTTGAAAATTCAGCTATTTTTCTTAACGTTTACTTTTTCTAAAAATTTCTATCTTCTGGAATCTGAATTTTTAGAAATTTGGAATATTTCTACAAAGTTTGATTTTTCTCGAAATTTCCATGTTTATCTCAAAACCAGATACACTTAAGATTTCCGGAAATAACTTTTTCTCCGAAATTCGTCTTTTTTCAAATTTTCCAATTTTTTCAAAATTCGACATTTTTGTCGTCTTTTTTCGAAATTTCGACCTTTGTCTCAGAATTAGATTTTTGATGTTTCTAGAAGTCTCAACTTTTTATTCGATATTTGTCTTTTTCTCAAAATTCCGATTTTGGTCAAAATTTTTTCAAAATTCAGATTTTTTCAAAATTCCGATTTTTTAAAATTCGTTTTTTTTTCAAGATTTTTTTTCATCAACGGTTATTACCAAAATTTGAATATTTTTTTTAATTTGAATATCTGTGCGAAAATTCCGGTTTTAATTTCAACTTTATTCGCAAAATTCTACTTCTTTTTCTTTTTCTTTTCTGGAAAATTGACAATGTTTTTCTCGAAGTTTCGTTATTTTTTTTGAAATTGCATTATTTTTCTTAACATTGGTTATTTTTCTGAAAATTTCAACTTTCTAGAATCCGAATCCAGACATTTTGATTGAATTCTTAAAGTTTAGTTTTTTTCTCAAAATTTTGATTTTTATCTAAGATTTTAATAATGAATATTTTTGGAAATTTCGTTTGTGTCTTCTTTCTGGCAATTCTTAGGGTTCCATACCTTGGAAGGAGAAAATGGAACACTTATAACCTCACTCTTGTGTCCGTCCGTTCGTCTGTAACAAAAAAGTTTTTCTCTAAAACTATTGAAATACGGAAATTGTCCCCTGAAACCAAGAAAGATTAAAAAACACAACAAAGGTTGCTCTAACGCATTTCAACAGCCAAGCTGTCATCTTCAGGGAGAAACTTAGTTTCTCTCTGAAGATGAGCTCTAACGCGTTTCGACAGCCAAGCTGTCATCTTCAGAGAGAAACTGAGTTTCTCTCTGAAGATGACAGCTTGGCTGTCGAAACGCGTTAGAGCAACCTTTGTTGTGTTTTTTAATGTTTCTTGGTTTCATGGGACAAGTTCTGTATTTCAATTTTTGAAGATAACCAAGGACCAGTCCGTTCCATCAAACTTATCGAAAACTATGTAACATAGAAATTTAAAATTTGGCTCAGTGTTAGTTCTTCATGACATTCGTAGATACTGTCAACCAACGATTAGAAAAAGAAAATATTTTATAATAAAATGGGGGTTAATTTGGTATAGATGAATATTTTCGGAGTTAGCACTAGTTTATTAAATTACACGCAACGCAGTAATCGCGGTTAGAATCGAACATTTTAGCTCGATCCAAGGCGATCCCATAAACTGTGTTAGTCATCGACTTATTGCAAATGAATGCTTTTTATCAGAAACAATATCGACACAATTATCAGTTCCATAAATATTTGGATTAATTGTAGAAATAAGTGTGTATATCTAAAACTAGACATTTTTTTATTTATAAATTATAACAGAAGAAAATGTTGATAAAATTTCAAATTCATATTTAAATGGCAATGATTTAATTTGGTACATTGACTGTTCACTGTAGTACCGAACCAATTGTGCGAGTTCGACTCGCTCTTGACTGAATTATTACATTATAAATTAGGATTCGTTTCCGTCCCAAATTATTTGATACAATTAAGCATCTGATTCTATAAACCGGTGATTCTATTAAGCGGTATCTATCCGTTTTCTCATTTTTAATATTCAATTATTATTAACTTATTAATAAAGAATCAATTCAATATGAGGTACGAACTGAAAATTGCGTATATTTTCTTTCGTGGTTGGTTGGTAATAAAAGTAATAAAAGTTTATCGGTTTGCTTTGACAGGCCTCTCTTCTATAATGTCGATATTGAAATAACACAGTGCGCCAGTTGCAATAACACTAAACAGAAGTTCGTTTCTGGAGCGGATGTTGTGGCAGCTCTAAGAGATAAATCAGAATCGAAGATAGGCCGTCGTCTTGGTAACGACGCTTCGTAGACGACACGGCGGGCGCCGCATCAAGCTGCAAATAAACCGAAAATGCGCCGGCGAATGTCACCTAGAAAACCGGCGTGATCTGTTTAGGTTAATTCGAATTGGAAGCCATAATTTTGTTGAAACGGACTGATCCTTGGTTATCTTCAAAATTAGTTGTAGAGTATCTATCTGAAGATGATAGCTTGGCTATCGAAACGCGTTAGAGCAACCTTTGTTGTGTTTTTTAATCTTTCTTGGTTTCAGGAGAGAAGAGTTTTTTACTCTTTCTTGGTTTCAGGAAAGAAGAGTTTTTTACTCTTTCTTGGTTTCAGGAAAGAAGATTTGTATTTCAATTTTCGAATTGGTGTAGATGGATGAAGCTTCAAAGACATCCAAATGATATTAGATGAGTTGAAGAATTTTGGATGTGAAAGCCAAATTTGCATAATTTTTGATTAATTTAAAATACTCTCTATAATAAAATTTCGTATATTTGTATTTTTCAGGTTTTTTGTGGATTCGAAAAATCTTTTTTTTTGTATAATGGAAATCAGTTATGTTAGCCACTAGCCTAAGGTTGTTAGATCAACGTTATGTGGTTAAGAAGCTAAAATTGCAATATATTGTAGCGAAATGTAAATTATAGAATTTAGTACGTAAGAAAATTTTCTAACTGATAAGGCGATAAGGCGCTGATAAGGCGATAACGAAGCAAACGGCAGATAAGCGTTCCAGAAATTTCAGCAAACGATAAGCCTTATCTGCGGGATTTTTCTAGAACCTGGGAGCCAACACTATATAAGGCGGTCGCCTTTCCCTCGAGTCAGTTAAAGTCAGTCAGTTAGTTAGAGTAAGTCAGTAATTAGTGAGTTAGTAGTTAGAAGTAAATAAGTGAGTTCATTATTCACTTGTAGTGTTCCAAGTTTAGTTTGGTAATAAAGTGAGTATTATTCAATTCACGTGTTAATAATCAATTCGAACCGATAAGCCCTTAACAATATATACAAAAAAGAAAACTGGGGCATTTATTTGATTGCCAACCGAAGGAAAAACTTAAAATTAGGATTTTTATTTCAATTTTTAAAATTAGGATTTGCATAGAATTATGCATTCGATATTGGTGACCACAAGCGATGCTAGTTCCTCTAATAATTAAGCTGCAACAGTTTTGACATATTCCTATCTTAATGTTATGACACGTTACACAACTAAAGTCATTCGAAGAGGACTTTCAAGTGAAAGTAAATAATTTTCGGTTTCAAAATCGAAAGCCTTATCGCATATAATTACAGACACGTGCTTCTATTAGCTCGGGCATCAAACCGTAAGAGTATAGGGATAAGGGATATCTCTAAGCCTCGTTTAACGTATATTCCAAGCCTCTGGGGACTTTTATAAAGCCCATAACTGTCAACCTTCTCGTATCCGCATCGTCCTAGTAAATATGTGAGAGTATTATCTCACTGTCACGTCAGCGTACGTCCTAAGTAAATATAACTCAGATTTTTTTAACTTGTGCTTTATCTGGGGGTCTAAACGGATATACCTATTTAGAAAACGAAATAATTTGATTTAGTGATGAGTGAATGCAACTAAGAATGGCATATTTCGAATCAACCAGAAGTATGATGCAACCTAATGATTGCAAAGGTCACTGAGTAAGGTAGCTTTTTTTAAAGTTTAATCCACTCGCAAAGGGTAACCCCATTATGCCTTCAAAGCAGGCGAGTAGGATGCGGAAACAAGGATAGATGGCGATGAACCGCCTTCTTAAACAAGGATAGGTTGTAATTTTTGGGGAGAATTCCTTTCGCTGTTTCCATAACATTTAATTGGTATAGATCAACTTGGATGAATGGGGCAATTTAGAGCTAGGAAAATAAGATAAGTTTGGAGAGATCTAAGCTTTTTCTGAAAATTCCAAGGAGTTTTTTATCGTTTTTTTTGAACTGGTCCTTGGTTATCGTCAAAAATTGAAAAACAAATCTTGTCCCCTGAAACCAAGACAGATTAAAAAACACAATAAAGGTTGCTCTAACGCTTTTCGATAGCCAATTTCTCTGAAGATGATAGCTTGGCTATCGAAACGCGTTAGAGCAACCTCTGTTGTATTTTTTTAAATTTTTCTTGGTTTGAGGGGACAAGATTTGTATTTCAGTCGTTTCTTTTTTCATTCATGTTTTATTGGCTTTTTCTTCGCTGGTTACTCCTTTCAAATTCTAGATTTTCAGGAACTTTCTGTTAATGATTGGCATAGAAGATACTGAAAATATCGTTTCGAATTGATTATTAACACGTGAATTGAATAATACTCACTTTATTACCAAACTAAACTTGGAACACTACAAGTGAATAATGAACTCACTTATTTACTTCTAACTACTAACTCACTAATTACTGACTTACTCTAACTAACTGACTGACTTTAACTAACTGACTCGAGGGAAGGGACACCGCCTTATATAGTGGTGGCTCCCAGGCTCTAGAAAAATCCCGCAGACAAGGCTTATCGTTTGCTGAAATTTCTGGAACGCTTATCTGCCGTTTGCTTCGTTATCGCCTTATCAGCGCCTTATCGCCTTATCAGCTAGAAAATTTTCTTACGTACTATATTCTATAATTTACATTTCGCTAGAATATACGTGATTAAGATCAAAATTTCGAGAAAAAAGTCGGAATTTGAGAAAAAAAGTCGAAATTTCGAAAAAAAGAGTCGAAATTTGAGAAAAAGGTCGAAATTTGTAGAAAAAAAATTGAAAATTGAAGTTTAGTCGAAATTTCGAGACAAATGTCAAAATTTCGATATTAAGGTCAAAATTTCGAGAAAAAAATCGTCATTTGAGAAAAAGGTCGAAAATTGAGAAAAAGAAAACGAAATTTCGAGAAAAAAGACGAACTTTTCAGATTAAGGTCGAAATTTTGAGAAAAAAGTCGAAATTTGAGAAAAACGTAGAAATTTCGAGAAAAAATCGAAATTTTGAAATATTTCGAGAAAAAAGTCGAAATTTGACAAAAAGGTCGAGATTTTGACAAAAAAACGAAATTTCAAGAAAAAAGACCAACTTTTCAGATTAAGGTCGAAATTTCGAGAAAAAAGTCAAAATTTGAGAGAAACGTCGAAATTTCGAGAAAAAGTCGAAATTTTGAAATATTTCGAGAAAAAAGTCGAAACTTCGAGAAAAAAAAGTCGAAATTTCCAGAAAAATGTCGAAATTTCGATATTAAGATCAAAATTTCGAGAAAAAAGTAGCAATTGGAGAAAAAAAGAAATTTCGCGAAAAAGGTCGAAATTTGAAGAAAAAAGACGAAATTTTGAGAAAAAAAGTTGAAATTTGAGAAAAAAGTCAAAATTTCGAGAAAAAAGTCGAAATTTGGAACCTAAAATCGAAATTTGAAAAAAAGGTCGAAATTTCTAAAAATAACATTTTTTTTATTCGATGTCTTTTCTATGATTTTGTAACATTTTGAAAAAGTTGAAATGTGAAGAAAAAAGTCGAGATTTTGAGAAAAAAACTCGAAATTTTGAATTTAAAGTCGAAATTTCGAAAAAAAATGTCGAAATTTCAATATTTATGGGCAAAATTTCGAGAAAAAAGTTGAAATTTGAGAAAAACGTCAAAATTTCGAGAAAAAAGTCAAAATTTCGAGAAAAAAGTCGAAATTTCTAAAAATAACATTTTTTTAAATCGATGTATTTTCTATGCCTTTGTAACATTTCGAAAAAGTTGAAATTTGACGAAAAAAGTCGAAAATTAAGAAAAAAAGTCGAGATTTTGAGAAAAAAACTCGAAATTTTGAATCTAAATTCGAAATTTCAAAAAAAATGTCGAAATTTTGATATTAAGCGCAAAATTTCGAGAAAAAAGTCGAAATTTAAGAAAAACGTCAAAATTTCGAGAAAAAAGTCGAAGTTTCGAAATATTTCGAGAAAATAGTCGGAATTTGAGAAAAAAGTCGAGATTTCTAGAAATTAAGTCGAAATTTCGAGAAAAAAAAGGTCGAAATTTCGAAAAAAAAAATCGAAATTTGCGAGAAAAGTCGAAAGTTTGAGTCGAAAGTCGAAATTTTGAGAAAAATATCGAAATGTTAATATTAAGGTCAAAATATCTAGAAAAACGTTAAAATTTGAGAAAAGAAACGAAATTTCCAGAAAAAGATCGAAATTTCGAGAAAAAATCGAAATTTGAGAAAAAAGATAAAATTTCGAGAAAAAAGTCGAAGTTGAGAAAAAAATCGAAATTTCGAGAAAAAGTCGAAATTTTGAGAAAAAAAAGTCGAAATTTCAGAAAAAAATCAAAATTTCGAGAAAAAAGTCGAAATTTCGAGCTTAAAACCAAAATTTGAGAATAAAAGTCGAATTTTTTAATCGATGTTCTTTCTGCGCCTTTGTAACATTTCGAAAAAGTTGAAATTTCCAGAAGAAGTCGATATTTAAGAAAAAAATTGAAATGTTGAGAAAAAAGTTGAAATTTTGGGTTTAAAGTCGAAATTTAGAGAAAAATGTCGAAATTTTGATATTAAGGTCGAAATTTCGAGAAAAAAAGTCAAAATTTCAGGAAAAACGTCGAAATTTTGAGAAAAAATTCGAAATTTAAGAAAAAAGTTGAGATTTCGAGAAAAAAGTCGAAATTTCGAGAAAAAAAAGTCAAAATTTCGAGAAAAAGGTCGACATTTATAAAAATAACGTTTTCTTTAATCGATGTCCTTTCTGCGCCTTTGTAACATTTCGAAAAAGTTGAAATTTGAAACACAGAAATTGAAACACAGAACTTGTTCCCTGAAACCAAGAAAAATTAAAAAAACACAACAAAGGTTGCTCTAACGCGTTTCGACAGCCAAGCTGTCATCTTCAGAGACAAAAATTTCTAGAAAAAAGTCGAAATTTAAGAAAAACTTTGAAATGTTGAGAAAAAAAAGTCGAAATTTTGGGTTTAAAGTCGAAATTTAGAGAAAAATGTCGAAATTTCGATATTAAGGTCGAAATTTCGAGAAAAAAGTCAAAATTTCAGGAAAACGTCGAAATTTTGAGAAAAAATTCGAAATTTGAGAAAAAGTTGAGATTTCGAGAAAAAATCGAAATTTCGAAAAAAAAGTCGAAATTTTGAGTTTAAAGTCGAAATTTTGAGAAAAATGTCCAAATGTTAAGGTCAAAATTTTGAAAAAAAAAGTCTATATTTGAGAAAAAAGTCGTAAATTGAGAGAAAAAAAACGACATTTCGAGAAAAAAGTCGAACTTTTCAGACTAAGGTAGAAATTTCGAGAAAAAGTCGAAATTTTGAAATATTTCGAAAAAAAAGTCGAAATTTCGGGAAAAAATCGAATTTCGAGAAAAAAAGTCGAAATTTCGAGGTTAAAAACGAAATTTCTAAAAATAACATTTATTTTTTAAATCGATTTAATTTCTACGCGTTTGTACCATTTCGAAAAAGTTCAAATTTTCGGAAAAAAAGTCGAAATTTTCAAAAAGAAAGTCGAAATTTTGAAAAAAAAAAGTGGAAATTTAAGAAAAAAGTCAAAACTTGAAATAAAAGTTTGAGAAAAAAATCAAAATTTCTAAATATAACATTTTTTTTAAATCAATCTTCTTTCTACGCCTTTGTAACATTTCGTTAAATTTCAATTTAAAAATTAAAATTTTTACTTTTTTCTAGAAATTTTGACTTTTTTTCGAAATTTGGGAATTATTGTAAACTCGATGTAAGACGCAAATATCATGTTTTAAAAATCGCGCCCTTGTCATCTTATGAATCCAACTAATGGAAATTCACAAATCACGTGACCAATTTTAACCAATACCTTTTTGGAATGCGTTGCGGTATTTAACGCCTCGTGTTAGATCAACGTTATGTGGTTAAGAAGTTAAAATTGCAATATATTGTAGCGAAATGTAAATGATAGAATTTAGTACGTAAGAAAATTTTCTAGAAAGATCTGATAAGGAGAAAAGCGGCCGCGATAACGAAACAAACGGCCGATAAGCGTTCCAGAAATTTCGGCCAACGATAAGCCCTATCTGCTGGATTTTTCTAGAACCCGGAAGCGAGAACTATATAAGGCGGCGGCCTTTCCCTCGGGTCAGTCAGTTAGTCACTGTAGCTAGTAATTAGATGAGTAGATGAGTTAAAGAATTTTTGATGTGAAAGCCAAATTTACATAATTTTCGATTAATTTAAGATGCTCTCTGTAATAAAATTTCGTATATTTGAATTTTTCAGATTTTTTGTGGATTCGATAGATCTTTTTTTTTGTATAATGGAAATCAGTTATGTTAGCCACTAGTCTAAGGTTGTTAGATCAACGTTATGTGGTTAAGAAGTTAAAATTGCAATATATTGTAGCGAAATGTAAATGATAGAATTTAGTACGTAAGAAAATTTTCTAGAAAGATCTGATAAGGAGAAAAGCGGCCGCGATAACGAAACAAACGGCCGATAAGCGTTCCAGAAATTTCGACCAACGATAAGCCTTATCTGCCGAAGAGTTCTAGAACCTGGGAGCCAAAACTATATAAGGCGGTCGCCTTTCCCTCGAATCAGTTAGTTGAAGTCAGTCAGTTAGTTGAAGTCATTGTAATTAGTCAGTTAGTTATTAAAAGTCAATAAGTGGGTTAGTTCTTCAGTTATAGTGTTCCCAGTTTAGTTTGGAAATAAAGTGTGTACAATTCAATAAGTGTTGAAGCGATAACCTGCAACAATATCATGCTACTAATAGACTCGTTAAATACGAGCTGCCTTATACAGTTTAATATTCACATATACGATACAGCTGAATATTGAACAGTAATATAACTTCGGTAGGGACCATTATTAATAAGTGTTTCATTGCTTCCCCCATTAAGGAAGTTGATGAAAGACGGTATCTACATATAACATAGCCAGCCTGCCAAATAAACCACGACTACATGGGATTGGAAACTTCCAATATCTTAAACTCACGCAAAAGCGCCATCAATATATAACTTACCTGTGCCTCCACACTGCTTATAACGTGCAGGGGCTCTAAATTAATTGGAAAACTAGCTTAATTATTAGATGATGGAATATCTACAAAATAGACAACGTTGTTAATTTAGCACAACCATGCATAAACATCATTGATCCTCCTTGTCAGTTCCAGTTAAATCAACACTTCGGTGCAACCCAATTATATAGAAAGATTCAAAGATATCTGTGAAAATAACTAGAGATAAATGACCAGTTAAACAGGTAGTTAAACAGTTAAACGTGCCGAATGTTAAAAATATCTACAACCACAACCGTAGACTAGTTTCAGCCTTCATTGTTCGAACTAGTCAAAGTCAAAGTAAGTGGTCAAAGTAAAGTCACGCTGAAAACGCTTGTATCATTGGATGTTGCGATGCAACCCGTGTATCATTGGATGTTGCGATGCAACCCATGATACAAGCTATCGTCTCATTTAAGTGACCTTTGCGATTAAGATTTCATTTCATTAGATCTTAATTGAACTTATATTTTAATTATATTTTATCATTTTAATCGTAATTCACTTATACATATTCGATAGCGAACCTTGTTATCTCAACTGGAGATAACTGAAGATTTTATTTCCAGTTGCTTTTAAATTAAGTGATGAGGAAAAGTGCCACTGGAAAATCCCGTTGCTAGGAGCATATGTTGATTAAGCGCCCCAAATAAGTTCGTTCTCGCCCTTTCCTCATTTATATTGGGGAGGGTTGAAGCCCCAGTCTTATCGAGGTGGTTTTATGCGAATCGCAGATTTTATGAGAAACTATTTCATTTGCAAGTTGTTCCCAGCACTTCACCCGAATTGAAGGATTTATAGGCCTCCTACTCGATAAACGGTTTCACTTTCCATCGTACTCAAGTAAATGAAATTGATTCGTTATTCTTCCAATGGATTTAATACTTGGAGTGCATTAACTTAAGGTTGGGTTAAAAATTAAAATTAACCACATAACATAACATTCCCACTTCACATCCACATTCTGGATTTAAATGAGTGAAATGAGGCAGTTCGTGTTGTGACGGCGTAATCAGGATTAATGATGATGCGCCTGCATGCCATCCAAATTGCCTAACTCGTTTGTTTCAGGAAAAGGGTCGTTGAAAGCGAACTTTCACCTTTTCCGTTTTGATAATTTAATTATCGGACTTAATTCCATTTGGAGGATATTAACGATCCCAGTTTTAAGATAAATTACAGCTTTAAGCTATGGATTCTTTCTCGAAGATGTACATATCGCGCGAGATTTATTGGGTAGCTCGAGGTGCAACGGAGAGTGCATATCGGATAACGCAGCAGATGAAGATTTAAAAGTAAAAATAAGTGAAACTGTTGAAATTGGTGAAGTCTGGGAAAACAGTGAGATTGAGAATAAACATTTGGAGATTTATTTAAAGATTATTTGAATTGTTGCAGGTGTGACTTTCTTTTTCACGGTGTTTGTTCAATGGTAAGAAATAAATCAGAGCAACCGCAAAGTCTCACACACAAATTAATCCTAGACTAGCTAAGATAATTGAAAATGCGTAACCAGTGCGATATATTTTTGAAGTGAAAAGACGTTGAACGATTTTTGATATGATTATACGTCACAAGTACGCTAATGACGCGTCACTATCGCACTAATGACGCGTCACTATCACGCTAATGACGCGTCACCATCACGCTAATGACACGTCACCATTACGCTAATGACACGTCACCATTACGCTAATGACACGTTACCAGCACGATCTAATGTTAAAAATATATGAAGTTATGAGTAAGACGTGCAATGAAATCCTCGCATATTTCAAGTAACGTTAAGTTTTTCTTTTAAACTTCAGTATTTCCTAACTTCGTTTTCTTATTCCTACCCTTCTATGTATTCCATCAGACGTACTCCAACGTCGTTAGACCGTTCTCTCAAGTTTGCTGTTATTAGATTTCGAGTCAGTGAACGTGATATTTCCCGAAGGAAGGCAAAAAACTCGGCATGTCAAGAAGTCGCTGAAGAATTTCGCTCTCCACCAAACTCGTCTCTCGTATTATATGGACAAGGACTGCATCGTATAATAACATTATATTTATATTACCTGTTTTACGGACGGCAGAAATCATGACTGTGGTTGTTCTTTTAAGGTCAAATTTATTCGTGAATGTGCTTGTCAAGGATCAGTATAACGTTTCACGTTAACAACAAGTCTACTGCCGAGTATTGTTTTCGAATTATATTGTTAGAAACTTTATATATATTTTGAATTTGGCGCATTAAAGCAAATAAGAGCATCGAACAATCAGTTATTGATGCGTGGTTCTTCCGCATCGAATGCGTGGACGAAAAGCTAGATGTCGTAAAACCATTCAAACTGTTCATGCGAAACTCTGTTCTATTAATAGATCAGCCATCAAGCTTAAATATTTTTAAGAGAATCTAATATATTCTCTGTAATTTATTTGTAAGCTGTAAGAATTACTTTCTGACAGCTTACAAAAAATTTGTAAAGGAATAAACTTGAATTGGTTTTCTGACGACGGGCAGAGAATAACACTGCCCGAAACGTTAAAATTTTAAATATTCTTGTTGTTATTTATTTTTTACGTCGTTTAAATTTTATTATAGTTTTAAGTGTTTTTCAGTGTTGAGTCCCAAACAGCGATTGACAAACCAAGATCCAACACAATCGCTGTTTGCGGCAATCTAACATTCCTTAATAGAAGGTACTGAAATTTAAGATTGTGAAAGGAGTGACCGGCGAAGAAAAAGCCAATAAAACTGCATACAAAAAAGAATCTAATATGCTACGAAAATCGACCTTTTTGGTTTGTACATATTTTTTCTGAAATCGAGCGGCGTGAATACCCACTTTCTCGGCGTAATTTTAGACCCCAAAATACGTTATTCCAGTATTTTAGTCCGTTGCTCAGATCATCACTACAAAACAGTTCGAGAAAGTTGTCCCCGTAGCGAATAACAAGAAACATAGTCAAAAATTGAAATACAAAACGTGTTCCCTGTATTTCAATTTTTGAAGTTAACCAAGGACCGGTCCGTTTCACCAAAGAGAAACATAGTGATTGTCAAGGTAACGATTTCATAAAAAATTAAACGACAGTGAAAAATGTCGTGAATTTATAAAAATTCCTTAATTTGAATAATATATTTTTTTTGGTAGCACGACCGGTTGCTACCGAAGAGAGTGCAAAGGATCATTATATGTTAGAAGCCGGGTTTCGTGGCCCCAGTGGTAACTCATTTTATTAACTCGCAGCAGCTTCAACTAAACGAAACGGTGCGGTACAAGATTTTCCACATTTTATTCAAAACTAAGGTGATTTAGTTTGCTCCCTACCAGTGGCGGCTCGTAGCCAAAACTAATGGGGGTGCTGCCACAATGTTAATCTCGACAATTTTATATTTGTTTGAAAACTTGACAATAAAAACTTTTGATAATGGCGCGTTTTTGAAAAGCTGTTTTTTTTCCAAATTTGGACTGTATTGCAAAATTTAGACTTTTTTCTTGTAATCTCGACCTTATTTTATTTTTAAGTATTGACCTTTTCTGAAAAACTGTGAGTACTCTTTTAAAAATTTCCGTATTTTCGTAATTATTTAGACTTTTCTGTGTTCTGTTTTTTTTGTAATTTTTTTTTTGAAAATTAATTATTACATTTTTTTTAATTCTTACCATTTGAAAATTCTTACTTTTTCTTAAAATGTAAATTTGTTCAACACTGGACTTTTGACCTGTTAAATTTTCGACTTTTTTCTAAACTTCATCTTTGTTCATATTTTTTTTTTGAAAATTATAATTTTATGATTGAAAAATTCCATGTCAACTATTATTCAGAATTTCGATTATTTTCTGATTGTTTTTGTTAAAAATTTCGCTACTTCTTAATTTTCCAAATTCTTTCAAAATTTCGATTTTTTTGAACATTTTGACATTTTTTGAAAATGTTGACATTTTATGAAATTTTTTACATTTTTTCAAAATTTTAATTTTTGTGACCAAAAATTTCAACTTTTTAAAAAAATGTTTCACTTTGATTAAAAAAATTTAAACTTTTTCCAAAATTTTAACTATTCAATATTTTGACTGTTGAAAACCTCGATCTATCTAATAATTTTCACTTGTTTTCAATATTCCGGTTTCAAAAATTTTGTTTTTTATTGAAAAGTTAAGTGTAAATTTCCCAACTATTCAAAATTTAAACTTTTTTGAAATTTCGTTGCAAATTTTGATACTTTCTTAATTTCAGCTATAAAATTTCGACCTTTCCTTTTTAAAAATTTCTTTTGCAAAATTTGGACTTCTTTTAGAAATTCTTCATGGTAGACCCTTATTGACCGGAAATATTATGTTTTTTTCAATTTATTTAACATTTCTTCGGCCCAGTTTGGAAATATTTAAATTTTTATGGTTTGTTGACAATTTTCTAAACAGTTTTTGAAATGCGACTAAATGTGACGTTTTCAATAAATTTAAATATCACGTAGTTGCATTTCAAAAACTGTTTAGAACATTGCCAACAAACCATAAAAATTTAAATATTCTTTTTAAAATTTGAAAGATTTTGAAAATAATTGCCTTGTCAACAAACTTCGACTTACTTTATTGAAAATTAAATCTGCACTTTTTAGAAATTTTTGACTTTTTATTTTAATTCCCATTTTGATAAAAATTCTGGCCTTTTTCAATTGTTCCAATTTGCGATGCAACCCGTGATACAAGCTTTGCCTCACCTACGTGAACTTTGCAATTGCAGTCTAATTTTCATTAGATTCTAATGAAATTAGATTTCAATTGCATCGTAATAAACTTGTATATATTCGTATATACAAGGCTTATTATCTCAGCAGAGAGTAATGCTTCAATTAGCATGTAGCGAAAATGTTTGCGTAATAAACAGTTAAAAGTCAGTTACAAGTCACCCGATGGAGGTTTGCTCTCTTGGGTACTAATACGACTGACTAACGGCTTTAAATTGGAAGTGTATACAACCACCGTACCATGCTGACGAGGCCAAGGAAGGCCGAAACTGGTCTATGGTTGCGGTTGTACATATTTTCAATTTTAAGCACGTTTAACTGTTTAATTACAGAACATTTAATTGGTCATTTGTCAAATCCAATTTTTCAAAATTTTAGTCACCTTTCAAGATTTAAAATTTTTTGAAAACCTAAAAATTTTGAATATTTTTTTTTTATTTTAACTATTTTCAAAATTTTAACATTTTTTTGAAAACTGTCGATTCTTTATTTGAAAATTGTTATTTCTTTTAAGTCAGACATTTCTTATAACCTTTTATTGAAATTTTCGACTTTTATTTCAAAATTTCGATTCTTTGAAATCTCGACTTTTTTTGTAAAGTTCGAATTTTTTTTTTAAATTTTAT
The DNA here is from genome assembly GCA_028583605.1 of Dastarcus helophoroides. Lineage (NCBI taxonomy): Eukaryota > Metazoa > Arthropoda > Insecta > Coleoptera > Bothrideridae > Dastarcus > Dastarcus helophoroides. Next base: position 41,353,725 of record CM053330.1, on the reverse strand, counting down.
TTATACATTTTTTTAAACATTTCCAATTAAATCTTTGACTTTTTTGATAATTACGAATTTTTTGATAATTTTGAGTTTTCTCTAATATTCAAAAAATTTAGCTTCTTTGAAAATTTAATTAGAAACTCTGCAATGTATTTTAAATGTCGATATTTTTTCCAAAAATTTGTCTTTTAATCACATTCCTAAGATTATTGAAAATGTCGACCATTTTAAAAATTGAAATTTTTTTTCGAAGTCCTTTGAAAATTTGACTTTCTAGGAAAATTTCATATTTTTTAAAATTTGACCTTTTTTAAAAAATTCGTCTTTTCTAATAACTTTAGCTTTATTTTTTAAAAGTGGTACTGTTTTTCTTTTTAAATTTACATTTTTTGAGAAAAATTTTGAAACAAAACTCAAATTTAAAAAAAATTAATAACAAAAATTTCTATTTTTAAAATTGTGCAGTTTTGAAACAAATTTCCAAAAAAAAACTTGCATTTTATGTACAAATAAATTGCCAAAATTTAAATTTTAATCACAAAAAATTGGATTCAAGCTGAAATATTTGATTTTTGAAATTTCTATGGAACTTGAAAATTACTAAAAAAAATTAAATTAGAACAGTAAATTGTTGACGAATTTCTTTCAACATTTTGATTTATTTTAATTGTGAAAGTTTGAGACTCTTCTAAAAATGTTGATTCTTCTTCTCAAAAATTTCAATAATTTCTACTTTAAAAGTCGAAATTATAAGAATATTTTTGATGATCAATTTATCTCAAAAATTTTTTTTCTTTCATTCCGAAAATGTTAATTTTCTTTGGAAAAATGTTGTTTACAAACAAAAAATTTCAACTTTTTTTAAGAATATGATCTGCTTTCTCTTGAAATTTTGAATTTAATCCTGAAATTTCGATCTTTTTTATCGAAATTTGAATTTTAAATTCGAACTTGAGAATTTTAAGAATACATTTAACATTTCTAGAAAAATTGGAATTTCCGATTGAGAATTTTCTTTGGTCCTACAGTAGTAGTAATTTTTAGAGTAATATTAAGTTGTAAAAAAGGTTGAAATTTACAAGGTTAATTTTTTCTTGAAATTTAAATATTTTTCCCAAAATTTGCTTATTTTTATGCAGATTTGAAGTTTGTTTTCCCTAAATTTATACTTAATAAATTTTTAGTTTCTTATCAAAATTACAAAATAAAATAGACTTTGAAATAATAAAATTTCGTTAAAAAAAAAATTAGGGAGGAATAAAAATTTCCACAAGAAAAAGTATCTTAAAAACAAAATCTACAGGAAAAATCAAATTTCAAAAAAATCTTTGTATAAAACTTTTAGAGAAAAACACTAATTTCATAGGAAAAAAAAAGCAAAATTTCTTGAAATTTCAATATTTTTCTCAAAATTTTCTTATTTTTATGCAGATTTGAAGTTTATTTTCCTTAAATTTAAACTTAATAATTCTCAGTTTCTTATCAAAATTACAAAATAAAATGAACTTTAAAATATTAAAATTTCGTTAAAAAACTTTTAAATTTCTAAACAAATTAGAGAAATCAAAATTTTTACAGGAAAAAATATTTTAAAGACAAAATCTCCAGGAAAAGTCGTCATTTCAAGAAAAATTCTTTGTTTAAATTATGTAGGGAAAAACACAAATTTCATAGGAAAAAAAATCAAAATTTCGCAGAGAAAAAGTCGAAATTTGAAAATAATTGAAATATCTTTACAAAAAAGTCAAAATGTTTCGGTTTTCCAAAATGTTGAAATTTTTATGTAGCTTTCAGGGCTTTTTTCAAATATTTTTTTTCAAAGCAGCAAAATAAAATGAACTTTAAATTGTCAAAATGTCGAGAAAAAACGATATTTTTAAAGCAAATTATAGGAACATAAAAAAATCTGTAGAAGTTAAAATTTCTAGAGGAAATTCTAAAAATAACTAGAACAACAACAACTGAAAAATTTCTTTTTATAAAATATTTAGGAAAAATGGAAACTTTGCAGAAAAAATTAAAATTTCCTAAAAAAAGTCGAAATATCTGAAAAACACTCAAAATTTTTATACAAAATGAAATTTGAGGTAAAAATTTGAAGATGCCGTATTAACTTATTTTTTAAAAAAATGGTAAAATGCGAGATGAGTTGGATTTAGATTTTATCTTGAAATTGTAATTGTAAAATGTTGACATTTTCAAAGAAATTTGAGTTTTTTTACATTTTAATTCCTGCTCGAAATATTGATTTCTTTCTCATAACTTTTACAAAAATTAGTTTTTGAAAATGTGATTTTGATCAACATTAAAAATAAAATAAGTTTTTAAATATCGTTACTTCGTGAAAGAACCTAAAATTTCTATAAAAAGAAATCAGAGAAAATTTAATGTGTGTAATGAAAAGTGTTCAGAAAATTTTGAGAAAAAATTGTAAACGAAGTTGGGGGTGCTGCAGTTCTGCAGTGCCTATACACCAGCCGCCACTGCTCCCTACACCAGTAAGGCAGTTTAAGTTCATTCCTTACTAGTGTAGGGAATAAACTAAATTGCCCTAGTTTCCCTAAACTTCTTGGTTTCCCTAAAATTCCTAGTTTTCCTAAACTTCCTAGTGTTCCTAAACTTCCTAGTTTTCCTAAACTTCCTAGTTTTCCTAAACTTCCTAGTTTTCCTAAACTTCCTAGTTTTATAGGCTTCTGGATAGCACCAAACAGTACAACGACTGATTATTTCAACGAATTAGGAGCGCGATACTTTTAGAGTGCTGTTGCTTACCTGCCCCGGATTAAAAACTACTAGACATAATAACTGGGCTAGAGTCTGCTAGAGGTTACCTCAAACTATATCTCGATACGATAACGCACTATCACACTAACACGCTAACTAGTTTCCTTTTTTTGGATGGAACGGACTGGTCCGTGGTATCTTAAAAAATTGAAATACAAATCTTGTCCCCTGAAACCAAGAAAAATTAAAAAACACAACAAAGGTTGCTCTAATGCGCTTCGATAGCCAAGCTATCATCTTCAGGAAGATACTTTGAATATCTCTGAAGATGATAGCATGGCTTGGTTTCAAGGGACAATATTTATATTTTAATTTTTAAGTAACATCGTATTAGATAATTATTGCTTAGCGTATCTGTACTTTTATGTGTCTATGACTATAGAAGAGTAACGACGACAACGAATGTATCTCTCTCTCTCTCTCTCTCTCTCTCTCTCTCTCTCTCTCTCTCTCTCTCTCTCTCTCTCTCTCTCTCTCTCTCTCTCTCTCTCTCTCTCTCTCTCTCTCTGCTCTCTCTCTCTCTCTCTCTCTCTCTCTCTCTCTCTCTCTCTCTCTCTCTCTCTCTCTCAAAAGCACCAACAAAGAATGACGGCCACGCTGACGATGAAGACGTTACTATTGAAGTTCACAATCGATTGTGATTTTAGCAGAAAATAGTACCTATTCCTCGTAGTAAATGCGCATTGCTTAGATGTTCATTAGCCTCGGCTAACGCCTCGGCCACAATTTACATCGTCATCCGAGAATGTTTTGCTTTTACTACTAGACGCACAATATACTATTAAGGCACGATATGTTCCATATCACCACTCAGTGAGTAATTGAACAGTTACTGCATTTTAATCCACTAATCATTTATCTTCTTTAACGAAGTCCGTCTGTCATCATCGTAAGTCTTCATATATTTATTTTCATGGCCGATAAATTTTGAATACACAGTTTGATGTCATACTTCTATGGCAAATCACGATTTAGATCCCTTATCCTCAAAGAAATACCGAAACGCTGTTTAGGAAGACGTCTTTAAAGTACCAAGAACAACAAAACGCAGAATGCCACTTCTACGTCGAGTTATTTTAACGAACTGAACCCGTAAATTTCTCGAGAATGAGCAACATTGTAAATCAGAATTGCTTGTTAATTGGTGGTTAGACATCCATCTCGAAACCATAGGTCATACCATTGCCTTTACTTGGCTTTTCGCATGTATTCGCATTCATTTCCAATGTTACCCGACTCGTTTATTATTATCATTATTATTATTATCTTTATTATTATATAGTTACCAAAGAGAAGAAAAAAAATATTAGATTTACAAACTTCAACAATACAGTGGTCTTGAATTTGTCCTGTTAAATATTGCTACAAATTTCTTATAAATTATCTTCAACGAAATTAATTACAAAAAATTAGAGCGATTATGCTTCTTTAAAATCATTAACATTGCAATATTCATCATAATTGCATTCGATTATTGCTTTGTCATCCAGTTCTGAACTACATTTTCAATTCCAAGTATCTAGCTCATCAAGAAATTAGTACAAAATCGATCGCAAGATTTGTACGGAACAGACCGACAAGAAAACAACATTTTTAAACGCAAATATTGACACCAATATTGGAAACATTTAAAAATAAATGTTTTGGTACTGTTATTCATCCTACAATCAAACTGAAATTTAGTTTAAGACGTGATTAAGAACAACATTTCAAATAAAATTTGAAATGCCACATTTTTAAACACATGTAAACGAAAAATAGGCGAAATTTTGCTTAATTGCATTCAAATGTTGCTTTGCAGTCCAGTTCCGAACTATATTTAAAGTTCCATCATGAAAAATACTCGAAATTTTGAATTTATTGAATCATTTTCTTGAAATTGTGAGTTTAAAGTTCAAAATAACGGAATGAAAGCCAAAAATGTTGAATTCAAATTCAGAAAAAGTAAAATTTCGAAAAATGAATCAAAATTTACATTCTTAAAGTTCATTTCTGCTAAATCTACACAAGAGTGGGCTTTTGGGTTTCTAATTTTGTAGTGGCAACAAAAAGAACTAATAATATTTAGACATGGTCGTGTGGCAACGCTTTTACATTTCTTGTTGGTGTTCTGTGTTCTTAAACTCCTAACCTAAATATCATTAAATATTTTGATTTGTTGTCGATGCTTTCAAAAGTCCTTTTAGACTTGATGATGTCAATTTTTGCTAAAAATTATTAAATTGTAAGAAATAGTAATAAGAGAAATAATGCGATTTTTCTGCCAAACAACCCTTGAAATATAGGCAACACATTAATCATCAAAATGTTAAGCATGAAGCCAGCTTTAGCTCTAGTAATTTTTTAGTAACTCTTCTGCTCTCAATGCTCTTCTGATGATCAATTTGAACTTCATGATCTACTCTTATGCAGATTTATCTGAAATTCACTTTATGTTTAAATAAGCCCTGACTAGTTTCTGAGAACTTTGTCTTGTATTATTTTTGTTCATGAATTGACTCGTCTCGGCGTTTTCGAGTCTCTATTATTGGAAGATCTCTAGAGCTTTTGTTGCCGTAGAGGCTGAAATATATGTATAACTTCGTTATGATGCCCTTACCGTTTCTGTGGTTTTTCCCCCTTGCGAACGAAAGCTATCCACCTTACCGCAAATGCTATTTGCCGACAACACTAAGAGCCTGTCGGAGCTTGTTTTGATACAAACTAATCGTATTATTTGTGTCTTGCATCATCCCACTCGACCGATAACAGTAAAACATTTGTACGTTGTAGGAACATTTGAACAGAAAGGTTCTTAATATTTATCTTTAAAACTCATATCGAAGACATTTTATAAACTTTGAAAGTTTATTGACAGTAAGGACAGTAAGGAACTTGATGGTACGTCCCTCAGACCTATTTGTAAGTAATATTCTAACGAATTGATGTGATGGAAATCGCGAAGTATATGGATCGCCTCATGGAACGTACCCAAGTGTTACGATTGCTCGTGTGCAGGTGTCTAGACTCTGGCATATACTGGACCTTTTCCCATATGAAAACTTACAGAATCAGATGTCTGATATAAATATATACGCACCCCTATTGTAATTCATTCACTGTGGGAGCATTCAGATTGATTCAATATGGAGGATTTCAGATTCATTCGGTATGGAGGCATTCAGTATCTAGTAATTGATCCCACTGTCCCCCTGAAACCAAGTAGAATTTCCCCGATGATAGCTTAGGTATCAAAACACGTTAAGAGTAAGTGTTGTTGCGTTTATTAATCTTTGGGTTTCAGGAGACAAGTTTTCTTATTAAGTTCTCGATACTGAATACCTTCACACTGAACGAATCACATATTGTGATTTATTCAGTATGGAGGCATTCAGTATCTAATAATTGATCCTACTGTCCCTCTGAAACCAAGTAGAATTTCCCCGATGATAGCTTAGGTATCGAAACGCGTTAAGAGTAAGTGTTGTTGCGTTTTTTAATCTTTGTCTCCTGAAACCAGGAAACAAGTTTTTTTATTAAGTTCTCGATACTGAATACCTCCACACTGAACGAATCACATATTGTGATTTATTCAGTATGGAAGCATTCAGTATCTAGTAATTGACCCCATTGTCCCCCTAAAACCAAGTAGTATTTCCCCGATGATAGTTTAGGTATCGAAAGGTGTTAAGAGTAAGTGTTGTGTTTTTTAATCTTTTAGTTTCAGAAGACAAGATTTCTTATCAATTGCTCGATACTGAATGCCTGCATACCGAATGAACCACAATATGTGATTCATTCAGTATGGAGGCATTCAGTATCGAGCAATTGATAAATAAACCTGTCTCCTAAAACCAAAAGATTAAAAGGCATTCAGTATCTAGTCATTGACCATATTGTCCCCCTGAAACCCGATGATAACTTGGGTATCGAAACGTGTTAGAGCAAGTATTGATGTGTTTTTAAATTTTTTTTGGTTTCAGGGGATCAATTTTGATTGATCCCCCCAAGGGCAAGATTCTTGAGACGTACAAGACAGTCGCAGACAGCAAACTCCTGTGCGGTCCAGCTTGACACAATGAGGACTTCTGTCTACGGAGACTCTTGTTTCTATAGAACTTCTAAGTTATGGAACGCGTTACCAAAGGGAATTTTCTCCGAAAATTATAACCTATCTTTGTTTAAGAAGGCGGTTTATCGCCATCAATCCTTGTTTTCGCATCCTACTCGCAGTGCTTTGAAGGCATATTGAGGTTACCCTTTGCGAGTGGATGAAACTTAAACTACTTGCTTTGAAGGCATAATAGGGTTAACCTTTGCGAGTGGATTAAACTTAAAAAAAATTCTCGTTACTGAACGCCTCTATACTGAATCAATCACAATAGGGGTGCGTGTATATTTATATCAGGCACCTGATTCTGTAGGTTTCCATTCAGGAAAAGATATGTTAGTGTCTAGACACCCTCACATGAGTAATCGCGATAACAACACTTGGGTACGTTCCATGAGGTGGCCATATAATTATTCATGTTTTATTAGCTTTCTTCGCCAGTTACTCCTTTCACAATTCTAAATTTTCAGTGACCTTCTCTTAAGGATTGGAAATCTCTTATAGATTGCCCCAAGCTCAAAGCAGCGATTACGTTGGATCTTTGTACATATACTTCGCCATTTTTATCTCATCAATTCGTTACAATATTACGTACAAACATACCCAATATTAACGAATTTGGACTTTGATTCATTTTAAAAGATAATAATCAGTTGCACCAAAAAAATGAAATAAATTTAATATCTAGTAATTAGTAGATGATTCTTGTTGTAGTACGTTCTGTTTCTTCAGTGGCGGCTCGTAACCAAAACTAATGGGGCTGCTGCGACAATGTTCAGTGTTTTAAAATTTTTAAGATTTCGACTGAAAATTTCGACATTTTTAAAACTTTACTTTTCGAGAATTTTAGATTTCTTTAAAAATTTGACAATGAAAACTTTTGTTAATGTCGTGTTTTTTGAAAGGCTGGATTTTTTTCCAAATTTCGACTGCATTGCAAAATTTAGATTTTTTTTGTAATCTCGACCTTATTTTATTTTTATTTTTTATTTTCTGAGAAACTGTAAATACTCTTTTAAAATTTTCCGCATTTTCGTTAATATTTAGATTTTTTGATGTTCCGTTTCTTTTTGTAATTTTTTTTTGAAAATTAACTATTACTTTTTCTTAGTTTTTACCATTTAAAAATTCTAACTTTTTCTGAAAATGTAAATGTTTTAAAATTGGACTTTAGACTTTTTAAATTTTCGACTTTTTTCTAAACATCATTTTTGTTTACATTTTTTTTTTGGAAAATTATAATTTTTTTATTGAAAATTTCATTTATACATTTTTTCAAACATTTCCAATGCGACTTAAAAGAAAAGATTTTTTTTTTTAAGTTGAACTATTGAAAATTTCGACTTTTTTCAAAATTTTGCCTTTTCAAAATTTCAACTTTTTTGATAATTACGAATTATTCGATAATTTTGAGTTTTCTCCAATATTTAAAAAATTCAGCTTCTTTGAAAATTTAATTAAAAACTCTGCAATTTATTTTAAATATCGATATTTTTTCAAAAATTCGTCCTTTATTCACATTCCCAAAATTATTGAAAATGTCGACCATTTTAAAATTTGAAATTTTTTTTCGAAATCCCTATTTCCTTTTGAAAATTTGACTTTCTATGAAAATTTTTTAATTTCATTAAATTTTTTAAGATTTTACTTTTTTTTAAATTCGACTTTTCTGATAACTTTAGCTTTATTTTTTAACAGTGGTATTGCTTTTCTTCTAAAATTTACTTTTTTCGAGAAAAATTTCGAAATAACACTCGAATGTAAAAAAATTAATAACAAAAATTTCTGTTTTTAAAATTATGCAGTTTTGAAACAAATTTCCAAAACACACTTGCATTTTATGTACAAATAAATTGCCAAAATTTGAATTTTAATTACAAAAAATTGGCTTCAAGCTTAAATAGTTGATTTTTGAAGTTTCTCTGGAACTTCAAACTTACTAGAAAAAAATTAAATTAGAAGAGTTAATTGTTACATAATGAATTTTTTTCAACATTTTGGTTAATTTAAATTTCGAAATTTTGAGACCTCTAGAAATGTTCACTCTTTTTCTCAAAAATTTCAATAATTCCCACTTTAAAAGTCGGAATTATAAGAATATTTTTGAGAATTAATTTATTTTTAAAAAATTCGTTTTTCTTTAATTCCGAAAATATTATTTTTTTTTAGAAAAATGTTCTTTACAAATAAGAAGTTTCAACTTTTTCTAGAAAGATGATTTGATTTCTCTTGAAATTTAAAGTTCAATTTTTAAATTTTGTCTTTTTTTTAATCGAAATTTGAATTTTAAATTCGAATTTGAGAATTTCAAGAATAAATTTAACGTTTTTTAGAAAAATTGGAAATTTCGATTCAGAATTTTCTTTGGTCCTAAAGTGGTAGTAATTTTTTAGAGAAATATCAAATGGTAAAAAAGGCTGGAATTTACAAGGTTCATTTTTTCTTGAAATTTCAATATTTTTCGCAAAGTTTTCTTATTTTTATGCAGATTTGAAGTTTATTTTCCCTAAATTTAAACCTAATAATTCTCAGTTTCTTATTAAAATTACAAAATAAAATGAACTTTAAAATATTAAATTTTCGTTAAAAAACGTTTAAATTTCCAAAACAAATTAGAGAAGAATAAAAATTTCTACAAGAAAAAATATCTTAAGGACAAAATATTCAGGAAAAATCGAAATTTCAAAAAATATCTTTGTAAAAAACTTTTAGAGAAAAACACTAATTTCATAGAAAAAAAAAAACAAAATTTCCTGAAATTTCAATATTTTTCTCAAAGTTTTCTTATTTTTATGCAGATTTGAAGTTTATTTTCCCTAAATTTAACCTTAATAATTCTCAGTTTTTTATCAAAATTACAAAATAAAATGAACTTTAAAATATTAAAATTTCGTTAAAAAAGGTTTAAATTTCCAAAACAAATTAGAGAGGAATAAAAATTTCTACAAGAAAACATATCTTAAAGACAAAATCTAAACGAAAAATCGAAATTTCAAAAAAATCTTTGTAGAAAACTTTTAGAGAAAAACACAAATTTCATGGAAGAAAAAGCAAAATTTCTTCAAATTTCAATATTTTTCGCAAAGTTTTCTTATTTTTATGCAGATTTGAAGTTAATTTTCCCTCAATTTAAACCTAATAATTCTCAGTTTCTTATCAAAATTACCAAATAAAATTAACTTTAAAATATTAATATTTCGTTAAAAAACTTTTAAATTTCCAAATCAAATTAGAGAGGAATAAAAATTTCTACAAGAATAAATATTTTAAAGACAAAATCTTCAGGAAAAATCGAAATTTCAAAAAAAATCTCTATATAAATTTTTAAGAGAAAAACACAAATTTCATAGGAAAAAAAGAGCAAAATTTTTAGAGAAAAAATCAAAATTTGGAACAACATTTGAAATATCTTTACAAAAAGTTTTTTGTTTTTTCCAAAATGTTGAAATTTTTATAGAGTTTTCAGGGTTTTTTCCAAACAGTTTTTGTCAAAACTACAAAATAAAATGAACTTTAAATTGTCAAAGTGTCGTGAAACAACTTGACATTTTTAAAGCAAATTACAGGAACATAAAGAAAAATCTGGAGAAGTTGGAATTTCTACTACTACTGAATTTTGACATAAACGTGAAAATTTGGAAAAAATTTATATTTTAAGCAAGCAGTAAAAATATCTGAAAGCTCTGATTCTAGCAGGTGCAAAATATCAAAAAGAATCCAGTGTTGAAAAATAATGTTTTGAAAAAAATAATTTTTTAAGAAAAACCCCAAACATTGGGAAACAATGTTTCGATAGAAATTAAAATTTAAAAACAGAATTTTCAAAGAAAAGGACGAAATCTAGTAGAAATTTAAAAAAAATTGAAAAAATAGTTAAATTTGAGAATATGAAAAAGATGAATTTTGAACAATAAAAACGAAATTTGGAAAAAAAGATTAATTTCGAAGAAGAAGTCAAAATATTTAGGATCGCAATGGAGATGATATTAACGTAATAATCAAATTTTCCAAAAGATGATTTTTGAGAAAAATGTCGAAACTTCGAGAAAAGGACGAACTTCAAGAAAAAAATCCAAATTTCCAAAAACAAATCTTGAAATTAAATTAAAAATGTCAAGAAAAAAAACAAAATTTTAAAAAAACGACAAATTTTGAAGAACATGTCTTTTCCAGAAATAATAACTACTGAATTTTGACATAAACATGAAACTTTGGAAAAAAGTTATATTTTAAGCAAACACACAGGTAGAAAATTTCAAAAAGAATCCAATGTTAAAAAAATAAATTTTTATAGGGCTTTCAGGGTTTTTTCCAAACATTTTTTGTTAAAACTACAAAATAAAATGAACTTTAAATTGTCAAGGTGTCGTAAAAAAACCTGACATTTTTAAAGCAAATTACAGGAACATAAAGAAAAATCTGGAGAAGTTGGAATTTCTAGAAGAAACATTAAGAACAACACTTTCAGGAAAAATGAAAATTTCCAGAAAATTTCTTTTTATAAAATATTTAGGCAAAATGAAAATTTTGCAGAAGAAATCAAAATTTCCTAAAAAAATCGAAGTATCTGAAAAAAACTTAAAATTTTTATACATCAAATGAGATTTGAGGTAAAAATTCGAAGATATCGTATTAACCTATTTTTTTAGAAAAATAGTGAAATAAGAGATGAGTTGAATTTAAATTTTTTCTTGAAATTGTAATTATTTTCTCAAAATATTGACGTTTTCAAAGAAATTTGAGTTTTTTCTTAAGATATTAATTGCTGCTCGAAATATTAATTTTTTCCTCAAAACTTTTACAAAAATTAGTTTTTTAAAATGTTTTTTGATCAAAATTAAAAATAAAATAGGTTTTTAAATGTCGTAACTTCGTGAAAGAAACCTAAAATTGGTTTTAAAAAAAATCAGAAAAAATTTAAAAATTCTAAAAAAATGTGTAACGAAAAGTGTTCAGAGAATAAACTCGTAAGCGAAATTGGGGGTGCCGCAGTTCCACAGTGCCTATACGCCAGCCGTCACTGTGTTTCTTTGTCGAAATAAAGTGTTTTAAATTCACTCTATCTTTACAAATGAATCAACACGTAACAATACTAAAATAAACTTTATTGTTTTGAATTTTGAAGTCCACTTACAAAACGAATCTTGCATAAACGCAAAAATTGACAGTGACCCTTGACAGACCAAACAAAACATTACTAAAAAAATCAGAGCATTCGATGATTTTTTTTTCATTTTATCATAATTGATCAATAATTTATGATACTGTAACGAAATGTAAATTGCAGAATTTAGTACATAAAAAAAGTTTCTAGAAACATCCGATAAGGGAAAAGCGGCCGAAACAAACGGCAGATAAGCGTTCCAGAAATTTCGGCAAACGATAAGCGTTATCTGCCGAAAAGTTCTAGAAGCCGGGAGCCAAAACTATATAAGGCGGTCAGTTTTTCGTCAAGCAAGTCAGTTAGTTAGAGTCAGTGTAATTAATGAGTTGGTAGTTAGTAGTAAATAAGTGGTGAGTTATTCAGTTGTAGTGAACCGAGTTTAGTTTGGTAATAAAGTGGGTATTATTCAATGTGTTAATCAATTCGAACCGATAAAGCCCGTAACAATTTATTTACGATATACTAATATCGTAATAGTTTCAGTGCCTACAACGTAATGTGATGTTTCCTCAGAGTTATCATCAGAGCCTCTATCTATAACGTAGTCAAAATCCAAAAGTAGGAAGCGCAAAATCGGCATTCTTGATACTCCAACCACCCGCGGATAAATCTCGGGCATTGTGTAAGTTAGTCGTTAGCTTATATTAATGGGGAACCTCGATCTTCGACTTTACATGACCCGAGGCATTTAGCGAGATATTAGAAACGTTTGCCACCGCATTGTCTATCGATAATAGGGTCTAAACTTTGCCGCTTCGGCTTCGTTATTTATTCTCGAGATTAAAAGCCCATTGAACTAACGAAGAGAAACAATTAAACTACTCGCTTATACACAACGAAACAGATTCCTTTCGCGATCTTAAGTAATTACGCGCCGAAAGCGTTTAAATCTAACGAAGCGGAAATACGAAGACAATGGATGGGGCAGGTTGCGTTGCTTGGATAATATTTGGAATTATATTCAATCTGACATTGTCAAGAGCCCAAAATTGAGTTATGAAAAACAGTTGGGATTTTAATGCGCATATTTGCAACTCTGTTGCAAAAGTGAATGTTCACTAGCGAGTACACATAGACTAACGTAACATAATGCTCGATATCGGGCGCTTACATTTGTTACGTTACAAGTGAATGCTCTCAATGAATACTGGTGCACTTTTGCAACAACTCGCCTTCGAATATTTGCATTCGTTTCATACAAAAATTCTAGCAACAGACTGCATGTGTGACAAAACGATTCGCCTTCAAATAAGTGCGTTCTGTTTGTGGCATGACATTGTCATGTGTTGTGTTATAGTGTTATACATACAAGTTGTTGTGTAAAAGAAGGAACATGTATTAGTCCATTCATAAAAGATGGTTAATTTCGAATTTGACATTTGACGTTTGACGAAACGACATGTTTTGTGATCGGCACGAAGCACAAGCTTCTGACAGCCAAGGAAACGCTCGTTTTCGAACATTGTTCACGCGACGTAATGTTCGGTTCAACTACTGGGTTCAACGTACCTACAGCTGTAATGCTCGAACGATTACAAAGCTCGTATCATTTCAAACTGTCATATTCGCGCGCGTATCAATTGATGTAATGCTCGTTTTCGAGCTGTTACATTACAAGTGATTGCTCTCGATGGATAGGGTCGTTAACGAGTGGAAAAAACTATTATTTTGTTGATGTCAAAATGTATTTAGAGATTTTTTGCGTAAATTATTGTTACGGGCTTTATCGGTTCGATCGATTACCACGTGTGAATTACACCACTTTATTACTGAACTCAACTTGGATCACCACAATTGAACAATTAACTCGCTTATTATTGACTTCTACTAACTCACTAATTACAGTGAATCTAACTGACTACTTAACTACACCGACTCTAACTGACTTACTCGAGGGAAAGCTGACCGCCTTATATAGTTTTGGCTTCCGGCTTCTAGAACTTTTCGGCAGATAAGGCTTATCGTTTGTCGAAATTTCTGGAACGCTTATCTGCCGTTTGTTTCGTTATCGCGGCCGCTTTCCCCTTATCAGATCCTTCCAGAAACTTTTTTTATATACTAAATTATACAATTCTATTCTAAATTCTATTCCATCTATTTAAATTGCGTTACATAATTTTTTTTTTGGGTGGAACGGACTGGTCCTTGGTTATCTTCAAAAATTGAAATACAAATCTTGTCCCTTGAAACCAAGAAAGGTTAAAAAACACAACAAAGGTTGCTCTAAAGCGTTTCGATAGCCAAACTATCACCTTCAGAGAGATACTGACTGAGTATCCCTCTGAAGATGATCGGAACGCGTTAGAGCAATCTCTGTTGTATTTTTAATCTTTCTTAGTTTCAGGGGACAAGATTTGTATTTCAGTTTTTTAAATTTTAATTAAATTAATATTAATAAGCGTCAGTTTATAACATGTATTAGTAGATAGCAGATTACGTTAAATTATGTCAATTTGTTGTGCCAGAAACAACTTTTTCCATTATCCATTTCTCGTCATCTTTTATCTCGAGCATTCGATACCCCAACTTGCCTAAAATATTTACTGTTTCCACAAATGGGATATTGTAAAAGCGATACTTGTTGCCATCAATTCTCGCAATCAAATTATGTTTTAGAAGGTCTTCGGTTAGGTCCTTGGACGTCCAACCTTCCAATTCAGTGCCAGCTCGATTTTTTTCCAAATATACATACCTAAACGAACCTGAAACAAAACGTAAAATAGTTAAGGGTAAAACTAGCCTCTAAATATTAATTGAAACCAAACATAGTTCAGTAGAACAACTAGAAGTACGATCTAATTCTAAAAGTTTCGTTAGATGATTACGAAGGTCACTGTGACAAGCAACTTTAATTTTCTTGTATTCTGTATTTGGATCATAACCAATTCCATTGCATAGAAGCGCCCTCGGCGCGACATGCGTTTAGATATGTTGAACTTAACAAATAATTTCAATTAATTGAGCACCTTCGTAGTGTTTCATTACAGAATATTTAAATAAAAATATTTTAGCAGAAACACAAGTTATACCTTTGGCAGCTGTTTTAAATAATAAGGGAAACATGATATAGATTATCGGCTCTAGTATTTCAACAAAAATTCTTTGTTAATAAAGAACAATTGTTCCTAATTTAATACTTACATTTCTCCATTTCAATTAAATCTTGATCAGAACAATGAATTACAAACTAAAAATAGTCATTTTTCTGCTTTCGAATATGACTCTTGTCCAAAAGAGACTAAATAATATAAAATGTTTTTATAATTTACTATTATCAGCTTTATTTTTTTCTTATGTGTTTATTATTCAATACAATCCTAATAATATAGAGATAGACAGATAAGGTAAAAATAATGCAGCCTGATTAGACATACAATTTCACAACTTCGTTTAAATTTAGCAATTTTCGATTAGATTTTCCACATCGACTTGATTAATTTGACGTTCACAGGACTGTTCACATAAAAGTATGACCCTCGGGAGCCCAAAATGTAACTCAATATACAAAGTTTTTTTTTATTTGTAAACATTCCGCCTCAGAGCATTTTCATATCTGAAAACCAAACCTGACGGACCAAAGAAACAGCTGAAAAATAAGAAAAGTATATTCTTAATGGTATTATTTAAAACAGGGACCTCCAAATTATGTCCCACGGACCAAATCCAGTCCACAGACCAAATCCAGTCCACAGACCAAATCCAGTCCACAGACCAAATCCAACCCACCAATGTCATCAATCCGGCCGGCGATAATTAATGACTTATCGATGTTAATAATAATTTTATTAAGGTGGCGGTCTGGTACTCTTAAAACGTCGAAATTCTTCGCTTGCCATTTTACAAACTACGTCAATACTATCGCTTAGAATTAAATGAAATTTAGTAATAATGTTTAGAAATGTTGGGGAATTCGGGCTTTGGAAGCAGATTTTTAATTTTTGTCTTAGTACTCCCACAAATGGGCGTACAATTTGTCTCCTTTTTTGCCTGTTTTCAGAAGCGAATATCTCGGAAACTAAACGGAATTTGAAAAAAGTACTTCTAAAGCGCGAATTCGACATCCTTGCTTTATAAGTTCTCCAAATTTGAAAACAAAATATTAAAAAATAAAGGCACCATTTGTAAAATGGGAGAGCGGTGTTTGGCATAAAAATTGCGTTTAGATTTCGGTTGCCCTCACTCAGATGAGGCAGGGTACGGAGACGGACGTGATGCGGAGCAGAGAAATTTTTGCCCCTTCCCCAATACGTTATCAACGAACGAAGTATCTTCGGCTTCCACAGTTCATATTTCTTTATCTAAGCACGGCAGATATATCATAATAATAATAATAAACAACATTAAAACATTTGTTCTACCAGAGTTTGAGAGTAAAATGAATTGTTTAGTATTTGTAGCTTACAATCATTTACTGAATATTTAATGATTTTTGTTTCGATATGTTTAGAAGAATTTTTTTCTCTCCTAATTAACATTTTTATATTACTCTTTGGAAAAATATAAATTGTTTAGGTAAATAAATGCTACGACAGATTTAAGCAAAAAAAAATTGATTTTATATTATTTAAATTGGAAATGTTATATTCTGCTAGCATCACTTGTAATCGAAAATCGACCAATTATATCTGCAAAGAACGAAATTGTTTTTCACATAATTAATTAATAGGTATTTAGATGCAGATATTTAGTCCTTATCTTGACGATAGGAGAAAATGCGTGGGAAAATAAAAATTTCAGCTCTGAAAATTTTGAATTCCTCGAAAATTTTGGCTTTTTTCAATATTTCGATAGTTTTTTGAAAATCTACTTTTTTTTGAAAATCTCAACTTTTTTCACAATTTCGACATCTAGAAACTTTGGACTGTTTTTGAAAATTATGAATTTTTTTGAGGAATATGATTTTTATGATAATTTCGACTTTTCCTTATTTAGTTTTGAAAATTTCGACCACTCACTAAATATTTCGACTTTTCTTGAGAATTGCTATTTTTTGATGCATATTTTCAATTTTTTTTCAAAATCTCTATTTTTTATGGAAGATTTTGACATTTTTAATTTCTATTTTTTTAATGATTTCGACTTGGACATTTTAGAATTTCCACTTATTTCAAATTCTCATTAAAAAAAAAACAAAATTTTGACTTAATTAGAAAATTGTAACCATTTCGAAATTTTCCCTTTTTCTAAAATAGTGCTATTTTTGGAATTTCCTAAATTTGTCAAAATTTCAACTTTTTCATCAAATTTTTATCTTGCTGTAGATCTCGACTTTCTTTAAAAAATTTTGCTTTTTTATGATAATTTCAACATTTAAAAAAGTTGTACAAACGAAAAATTCCGACAAGGTCAACATTTTCGAAACATCGAATTATTAGAAAAAAAGTCGAACTTATTAGAAAACCGAAACAAAAATGGTAACATTCCAAAACTCACGATTAAAAAAAAAGGCAAAAATTTTGTGGAAATTTAGAAAAAAGTTGTCCCAAAGTCAAATTTTTCGAAAAAAGTTGGAATTTTGAGAGTAAAACCGAAGTGCCAACAAAGAAGAATTTTCAGAGAAAATTCGCAATTTCGAGAAAAGACTGTGCTTCCGTATCTTTGTACAAAAGTTTATGTTAATTCTAAAGGAATTAACAGGAAACAAAAGGGTAAAAGGAAGCATTTTTAAGTCACCTATTTCTAACTATGTACTTTACCTGCTTGGAGAACTGAAAGAAGGAATACGTGTCAAAGAATTTTTTTATAAGTTTGCAATTCGGTAGCCCAATTTCAAGCTTTTCTCTCGAAATTTTGAATTTAAAGTTTAAAGTATTCGAAGTTTCCCAGAGATTTTGAAATTTTATGAAAAACCTTCGCAAGAATATCGAATATTTCAATTTAAAATCGAAGTTTTGTGACTAATGGGAACTGGAGCACTTCCTTACATAAATCTCATTTTTTAAAAATCTGTTGTTATTCTTCAAAAATTTCAGTTCAAATATAAAATCGTTCTTTGTATCATAATTCAAAGAGAACAGTTAGAATTTTTTTTAAAATGTTGACTATTTTTTCAAAATTTCCAATTTAGATCTGAAATTGTTTTTTTATTTGGAATTACAATTCTAGAAAGAAAAATTAAATTTTTAGCTTTTACTTTCCAGTCAAAATGAAAATAACAAAAAAAAACTTATTTTTTAAATTTTAAAGTAAACTAACATTTCAGATAAAAGTCGAAAAAAATTATTTGGAAAAAATTCATGCAACGTCTTTTTTAATTTTAAAATTCCGTGAAAAATTTTTAAATTTCTGGCATAATTTTGTTCAAGGTTTTTTCCAGAATTTTGACTTCTCAAATTCCGGAACCTAAATTCGAGTTTAAGAAAATATGAATTCTAAATTCGAACTTAAGAAAATAAATAAATAAAAATGAATAAAAATTGACATTTGTAAAATGGAAATTTCAGAAATCTTGTAATTTCGACTTTTTTTCTAGAAATTCTATTTTAAAGTCTAAGATTTAAGAAAATAATTTGAAATTTCCAATTTAAACTTTCTGATTTTTTTTTCAGAATTTATTTAAATATATCCTTTTTTAAGTATAACATTTTCACTCATTTCTCGAAATTTTGTTTTTAAAAGTCTAAATTTTAACAGAGTTTAAATAACATAAAATTTTGACATTTTAGTCGAAGTTTACAATTTTTCTCCATTTTAGTGGAACGGACTGGTCCTTAGTTATCTTCAAAAATTGAAATACATAAATTGTCCCCTGAAACCAAGAAAGATTAAAAACACAACAAAGGTTACTCTAACGCATTTCAGCAGCCAAGCTATCATCTTCAGAGAGATAGTGACTGAAACCAAGAAAGATTAAAAAAACACAACAAAGGTTACTGGCTAACGCGTTTCGACAACCAAGCTATCATTTTCAGAGAGATACTGAAGATGATAGATTGGCTGTGGAAACGCGTTAGCCAGTAACCTTTGTTGTGTTTCTTTAATCTTTCTTGGTTTCAGGGGACAATTTTTGTATTTCAATTTTTCTCAAACTCTCGACTTCATAACCTCAACATTTTGAACTTGTTTCTTGGAATTTCGATTTTAGTCTGAAAATTTTGACTTTATTCTCCACATTTTGTTTCTGAAGTCGAAATTAAAGAATAGTTTCTATTTTTTTGAAAAATTTAAAAAGGTTCTAAACAAAATTCCGAATTTTTTTGAGAAATTTTGAATATCTTTTTGAAATTTTAATTTGTAATTTTAAACTCGAAATTTTCACTTCTTTCACAAAATTTTGGTCTTAAAGTTGAATAGTCGATTAGATCTTAACATATTAAAGTTGTTTACTGAAATTTCGACTTAAATAACGAAATTTCAATTCTAATGCCTACAATTAAGAAAAAAATAGTCATTTGAAGTGAACACTTGAAACTGTAGATTTCGAAAAAGTTTCCAATTTTAAAAAATGTTAAGGTTTCACGTTGTTCTTAAATTCCGTATCTAATTAAAAAATAAATACTTTTTTGTAACTCTGGAATAGCACAATTAGAATTATGAGTTCTGAAAAAAGTCTACAATTCTTCACGGGCAAAATTTCGAATTTAAACTTACGATTTTGTTAAAATAATTCAAAATTTGTATAAAATGGAAATTAGTAGATACAAAATCGAGAATGTTCAAAGAATCTTCTCGGAATTTAAAAAAAAAGGTCCATATAGAAAAACAAATTGGGCAATTAAGACTCACTTTCACAAATAGAGGAAAAAAACCCTTTTAGGAAAATCAAGAATAGAAAAATAAAAGTTTTTTCCTAAATACAAAATACAAAATTTAAAATAAAAACGAAATTTTGAGATAAAATCGATATTTATGAGTTACATCATGCTAAGAAAATCTACCGCACGGCCCTGACGTCGAATTGGTAAAAAGTCAAATTTTGATAAATAAATCAAAAATGTCCGAAGAAAATAGTTTTCGGGAAACTTTCGTTTTTTTTGTTAAAATTTCAACAATCCAAATATCAAAAAAAAGTTAAAATTTTCAAAAATTATTTGTTAATTCTGTTTTAATTGTTTATCAAAGCGCGACAAAAAAATACCAATTTGAGAAACAGGTCAAAATCTTCAATTGGAAGTTTGCAAACAAATATGAATACTAAACCAACTGCTATCAGCAACATGCACATTTCCTTACGGTATCCAAATGGATCGAGTTACACAGTATCATATATCGGTAAAGTGACGCGAATTCGAACGACGTAAACCGAACTTCTTACTCAATTCCCCTTCTAAACCCCTTCCGTCTCTGTTCTCCTAACCCCTCCTCATTTAAATCCGAGAGCCAAATAGTACTTGGCGATTTACCAGACCTCCGCCTTAAACGACGAAAATTCTACCCAATTTTTCTGCTAAACTAAATTCGTTCTACTAAATCTTCTAATAGAAGCCAAAAATTCTAGTAAATCTAATAAAAATTCTACTAATCTGACAACACTGGCTGTGCCTTCGAAATTACCACTAGCGCCATCTGTTAGCATATAGATAGAGTATAAAGAATAGCAGCAGTTTCCGTTTTTTTCTTTAGTGTCTATCGGAAGGATATGGGATGAAAAGAAAAATCACGTATTGCCGTTCTATACTTTTAATT